>JAZKJV010001285.1:1621838-2161671 GCA_037367405.1 Ottelia alismoides
ACCTATTCATCAAGATGCCTAGGTCTCGGGGTTTCGGGTCATAAAATATTTACAATATTTTATTCTTTTTCTTTTCTTTTATTTATTCTATAATTTTGGCCTTAATTACAGTATTTTATACACTATTTAGATGCACATGCATGAATGCTAAGATGATGGAATTAATGCTATTTACAGGCATTTGCTAGGGTTTTTTATGCCAAATTGATAGAATAAAGATGATGAAATGTGGATTCATCAAGTTGCTCCTGATCTCGTCGCACGAGATCGAACGTCTCCTTCGTGAGTGCAGCACTCCAAGAAGACGGAGAACCGAAGAACGTCGAAGCGGCGGCGTGGTGGCGAGAGCGTCGACGATTCTCTCCTCTAGGGTATGGTGGACGGCCACCAATATTAGAGGGAGAGAGGGTTGTCGTGTATGAAGAAAGAGTGAGAGAGCTCCAATATTTTATGTAAAGAGAGAGCATGGTATGCCTCTCTATTTATAGGATTTTAGAATCCATGGATCTCAATCCATGTGACATATAAAATTAATGGTTGAGATTGATTTATGTCAATCCAATGGTCATGATTGTTGTTGGTAAAACCAACAAATTTAGGTTAAAATATATTTGACAAAATCAAATATAAACTAATCCTAAATCAAACCAATAAATAAGGAGAGAATATACATGGAGATTACATCTCCATGTACATTCCATATGGACGGCCACCCATTCCTATTTGGAGTTGGGTGCCGCCCAAGCTTTCCATGAGGAGAGCAATCTCATGACATGTCATGAGATTGCATATCTCCGTGGAAATCTCTTTATTTATTTCCAACAACTTTTGTTGGATTTTTATTCATCAAAAAATAATTCACAATTATATTTGAGAATATTGCAATCTTGCCATGGGATAATTGTGAATCATATTCACAACCCAAAACAACATATAATTTACATTGTCAATTAATTACACAATGTGTATCCAATACACATAATAATTAATCAACACATATAAATTATAATTAGCTCTCTCTAATACATTATAAATCACATTTATAATTTATTATGAATAATTGGATATTTCTATCCACATTATTCTTATCCATAATAATTAAATCACATTTAATTATATTGGATAATTTCTTCACACATCATGATGATTAATCACATTTAATCATTGTTTCTTCATTGCTTAGATCTTATGGAATTATTCTCGAACCCTTCAAGAATAATGCAATCTCTCTGCAGATACTTGGAGATAAGGATATAGCGATTGTATTGTTCTACGTATAGTGACATGGATATTGAGATCAAGGAAGGACATATCGATATCGACATCATATCGATACAATGTCGATACCGATATATCGCCGATATATCGGCGATATATCGACGCATATCGCCGACATCCTGTATCCATTGTTCTATTTTGAGATGTCGATACTCGATATATCCATATCGGCGATATATCGGTGACCTGTCGATACCGATATATCGTCGATATATCGACGATATATCACGATATGGCGATCCCTGATTGAGATCGTATCTCAAATCTAGATCGCGGGCCTCCCATAGATGCTTGATTAAATCAAGACCGCAAATCTAATCTTCTCATTGCATCTGAATCACATTCAGATCAATGTCCAACATTTGGACTAAGATCAGATTACTTCTCTACCGAGAGGAGTCACTAAAATCCAGACTCGTTTCATCATTCCCTAGGAATGGAAGCGTCATGGTTATACAATCGTTTATGATCACATCACCCTCAGGTATTCCCAATACATGTACATCCTGCATACTGGAAGACTTAGAATAAACCTGAAGTATTAGATCAACTTTACACTGTCTACTTCATGGTTTTACCAGTAAGTTTCTCCTTCGATCATTGGGAGTCGGTATCGATCATATAGTTTCCAAAAGCATATATCATACCTAGGTCTTGATCATATACTTTCCAGAAGTATATATCAAACCTACAAATTCAGTCAAACTTCCAAAGCGAGATGACCATGCGCATGGAATTTGATTCTTCCCAATATCATATGAGTGAGCTCATGTTTTCCGGTTCAGTAACTGAACCTGTATGATCCCTTTGAGAGATCGTATTATTCATATGCACTTATATGTACACCAGCGCGCCGGTGTATAGACCTTGGTTAGGTTATCAACCTATTGGTCTGCCAAATGTACATACTTAGACATATGGTAACACGTCTGTCTCTGGTCAGAGGATGTGTGCCTGTATCGTGACAGCATACGATATAGGACTTTGGTTATCTCGATCTCGTTAAGTCAACTCTTTGACCTAACTAATCTGACACCTCCGAATCTCTATTCCTATGCAGAGGACCTGCATCAAGAGGTCGGTCAGATATCGGCCTTTAGGGATAAGGATTGCCATCTCCTACTCAGGCTGGAGATCATTTCTTAACAATCATTTGACGGTGCTTGATGAGTCCTCAATCTAACTCTTTAGATATTCATCCAAGCACCAGCCTCTATGATTCAATAGTTGAATCAACAGCTGTATGATCATCAAGATGACCATGGTACATAACCCTAATTGTACTAAATGATCTATTATACAAATTATTCATTCTTCATTTCAGATCAGGGAATGATATGTGCAATAACATTTATTGCATAATGGCTCGCCGTGGGCTCGCATTTCCAACAATGTATCGATCCCTCCAGGATCCATTTACCACATCCAAGTTTTTAGTACCACATCTACCAGTTGGGAGATGTGGGGACTCAATGGGTGTTATATATAGGCCCTCACACCCATTGTATCCAATGAGAAAAGCAATAGATGATCAACCCTTTGAGGCGTTATCTCGTGGTTTCATTCCGCTCCTTAGAGAGTAGGGTTCCACGTTAAATTTCTGTGTTCTTATTGTTCTTATCTTATCCTCTGATTCCGCTTCTGCATTCCTATTTTCTAATGTTAGAAATATGTAACATGTCTCTCTAAAACCCTTGTAAGGGTATTTTTGTACTTTTCTCCTTCCTGTACTCATTAGGGTTTCTAGGTTTGTCCTATATATGGACCCCTAGACCCTTTGGAATAAGACAAGGAATTTCATACTATTTTTGACATGGTATCAGAGCCTTTCCGCAGCCCTCGCTCTCGCCGCCTCCCTCCCGATCCCTAGCCTCTCTCTTTCGTCTCTCTCCATCGCGCGATACTCCCCTCCATCGCCTCCTCATCGCGCACCCCCCATCGCCTGCTCATCGCCTCCCCATCGCCTCCCCGCTGCCTCCCCATCGCCTCCCCATCTCCAATCGCACCTCACCACGCGAAGTCCCACATCGCCTCCCCATCTCGCCTTCAACGCCTTCAACGCGAAGCCCCACATCGCCTCATCGCCTTCAACGCGACCCCAGTCTCCCTACCTCCAATCGCCCTACCTCCAATCGCCTCCAATCGCGCCCCCCCCTCCCTTGCCTTCCCATCGAGCCTCCTCATCGGGAATAACAAAGGCGAGCAGGCGGCTCGTTCTCTTCAGGCGACGGCGACTTCGCCACCAGGCAGACCCCCCCAGGCGAAGCCCCTTCCAGGACTACTCCAGCGACTCCAGGACTCCATCGACGGCGACTACTCCAGGACTCCAACGACTCCAGCGACGGTTTTCACGTCCACGACTTCCAGGACTCCAGCAACTTCCAGGACCCCTGCTCTGTCCAATGACTCCAGCGACTCTCGCGTGCACAACAATACTCCAACGAGCAGTCATCAGTCTAACAAAATTATGCGGCCCGATTACTCCAACGACTCCAGCAATACCATCCGGTGATATTTTACTACACCCTCATGTCCTCTGAGATTATCACTATTATCTAGCTCTTTGCTACTTGCCTTGTGTGGCTGCCATGACTTCTACTCCCACATCTGTGGACTCCAAGTCCCTGTACCAATCTACATCTATGATGGTTTAGGGCACTACTATAAAACTCAAAGAATCCGAGAATTATGTTCTCTGATCTCGGTCTTTTAAAATATTTATTGGCGGCCAGCGGAAGGCCTATGTCCTTACTAAAATTCCCCCAGCAGAGACAGACAAAGACTTTGATACGTGGTTCGTCGATAACTGTCAGGTTATCACCTGGATGACAAACAACGTTGATCCATTTATTGCATCCAATCTCCTATATAAAGAAACTGCAAAAGCAATGTGGGAGAGTCTTGAAAATACCTACTCACAGAAAACTACCAAATCTCGGCTTTCAGATATATATACTAGGATTTGGTCTATAAATCAAGGAGATACATCCTTGATAGAGTATTACAGGCTGCTAACACGTTTATTTGAGGAACTCCTCATTTTTCAACCGGCATGTTGTGATAAACAGGTTGGGGAACGAGCAGAATAGCAAGTATATCGATTCCTATCAGGTTTACGCCCTCGATATAAATCTGCGAAGGACCAGTTTCTGACTGCCAGTTTTTGGTCGACTTCAGGAAATTGAGTCTCCACACCCCCCTCCATCTGCTGAAATATAGGCTCACTTTGTAAGGGGACGATCAATCCATTACGGAGGACGAGGACGTGACTCTGGTCGAGGATGTGGTCGTGCCTTTGGACGGGGTCGCGAATCATCACGGGCCCAAGGTCGTGATCATACTACTGCCCGTTTTCCCCCGTGTACTCATTGTGGTCGCCTGAATCACCCATCGGAACGTTGCTGGGCCAAATTTGGCATGCCTTCTAATGCCAACAATGCGTATGAGATGACTACCTCTGATACTGATTATGAGATTGCTGCCCCGAGCCAAGAAGAACCTGTGAATGCTAATCAGCATTCTTTTACTGCCTCTGAATATGCCAGTCTACGTCAACTACTACAGAACTCTCAAACTAACGTTATCACTTCTGCTTCAACAACCAGTCTTGCCACAACTTCGGGTACAGTCGCCAGCACAGCTACTACATCAACTCCTACATGGATCATCGACTCTGGAGCCTCGACGCATCTAACGGGGTAAGGTAGTATTCTTACTTCTTCCCGACCATCCTCAGTTGTGAAAACCGTACGTGTTGCCAATGGAGCGCACTCGCCCATTACTAATGTGGGCACTATGGAATTTTCTCTCTCACTCAGACTCACGAACGTGCACTGCGCTCCAGCCTTTCCTCTTAGCTTAGTATCTGTCCATAAACTGTGCACTGAGCTTAACTGTCAAGTGATATTTGATAAATTTTGTTGTTACTTTCAGGACATCCGGACGAAGCAGATCTTTGGTGGGGGATATGAGAAGAATGGGTTGTATTATCTTGACATCCCTACTGATTCCAATTTTTTGGGTGCTGCGTCCATTTCCACTGATCCACTGCTATGGCATCTTCGTCTCGGTCATCCATCTGCCAAAGCCTTCTCCATGATGTTTTCGGAACTTTCGTCGCTAAAACTCTTTGAGTGTGAGGCGTGTCAGTTTGGGAAACATCATCGAGCATCCTTTCCTGCTCGAACTGAGCCTCGTCGTTCTATTCCTTTCGCTTTAGTCCATTGTGATATTTGGGGACCTTGTCCGGTACATTCAGTGGCCATAAGTATTTTGTTGTTTTTATTGATGATTTCAACAGACTATCATGGGTTTATCTACTAAAAGAACGTTCGGAAATTAATATTATCATCAAAAATTTCTTTCAGTATGTCAAACATATTTTTTCCACTACTATACAAATCTTTTGTTCGGATAATGCGTTGGAATTCACCCAAAATGACCTTGCCACATTTTTTGCTTCTCAATGGACCATACATCAAACCTCCTGTCCCTATACATCCCAACAAAATGGGATAGCAAAAAGAAAATTAAGACACCTCCTAAACATTGTCCGATCTCTTCTCTCTCAAATGAAAGTTCCCAAAATCTACTTGGGTGATGCTCTATTAACTACAGTTCATCTTACCAACAGAGTCCCTTCGCCTTCTCTAAATAGGTCTACTCCATTCTCTTTACTCTACCCCACAGAGTCTCCTTTTCCCCTACCTCTACGGGTCTTTGGTTGTGTGTCATTCGTTCATAAATTCCAGAATACAGATAAACTCTCGTCACGTGCGATCAAATGTGTTTTTCTGGGGTACTCTCGCACTCAAAAAGGGTATAGGTGCTATGATCCTCATGGTCATCGCTATTACATCTCGGCAGATGTTACATTTTTTGAGAACACAAGCTTCTTCTCCCATACTATCACTGATATTCCCCTTGAACTTCCACCCCCACCCATCGTCTACAAACGAAGAAACGTATCGGCACCTTCAGACGTCCCTTTACCCGTCTCAGTCCTCCAGGATGATATGCCCTCTCCAAGTATCTCCCACAAGGATGTCCCGGATGATCCTCTCGAGCTTCCAATTGCTCTACGGAAGAGTAAGAGACATTGTACTTCCTATCCGATGTCTCACTACACCTCTACTGCTAGTTTATCTGTGATGCAAATGGAAATTTGCAACGGATCTGAATATATTTTTTTGGTAGAAGAAATTTAGAGAGGGGAGGGAGAAGGAGAAAACGCGCCGGTTGCGCGAGATTTGGGATGAGAATCGCGAAGAACGCACTTAGAAAGAGATAGAGAGAAAGACAGAGACAAAGAGATAACTCAACTTTTCATATAATCTGAGCTGTCTTTTACAATAGGCTACCAACCTCTTTATATAATAGAGGTGGAATTACAAAAATAGAAAGCGAATCAAATTTAAAATCCCACTTGATCCTAATTGACTCTAATTGATTTGAATTAAAATTCAAATCGACCTCTTTCCTAATTTGACTCTAATTCAAAAATCGAAAATCAAATTTAAACTGACTAATTTATTTCGAGATCACACATGATCTATTTATTTAAATAAAAAATGCGACGATTCGAATAAACGTAAATAAAATCAACGGATCAAAATATCAAGCCCTATATTTTAATTTTGTGCTGCATCAATTCTCCTCTACTTTAAAAATTCGTCTCCTGACGAATTGCTAGATCTTTGTTCCGTCGGTGGAGAGTCTCACTGAATTAGTGGATTAGATCACCTCAGCTTTGGCTTCTTTTCCATATTACGCTTGTAATTTCTTTCAACTGAGGGGTATAGCTGCAAATATTCTACCCCTTCACTTAAACAGATTTTGTAAGGGGCCTCCTTTCTTTTGACCTTCTCGTAAAAACTTGTACGGGATTGGGTTTTTCCGCAGTTTTTCCCATTCACTTCCCTTATTTCCAGGGATCCGATTGAGGAGCACCCTCCAACCCTCGTTAAGGTTTTTCTTTCCATGAGATATCGCTGACGACGACAATCTGAGAGCAAATGGTGGCATGGCTTCTTCCGCGGAAGGTGGTAGTGCCGACGGTGGCGGTATCGAGCCCTAGATTTAGGGCGCCCACAACGACACCGTGGAGTATGATAACACAAGGGGGCTCCACGGTGACGTCTTGAGTCTGTACAGTCGCAACGGCAAGGATGGAGACCCCAACGAGGGGTCTTCGTGATCATGTGATCGAGTCCTCGTGCAAGGGAGGCTTCATTGGGCATCCAGATTCGTCGGTGCCACTCCCAACGACGGAGATACCAGTTGTGCGGGCCGTATGCAAGGCAATGGTGGTCACGCTCCTGAGGGCTTCGGGGAAGGCAGCATGGCTCACGGCATTGACTCGAGGATGCATTCGAGAATGTGTAGGGTTGGCGTGCAGATGGGGCTCGCTTGTAGAGGATCCCAGGGAGATCAACATGCTCCTCCACATTGCATTCGTCGTGTAGGGATTCTGTGTCTTTCTGGACAGCATGTTCAGCCGCGAGAAAATCGACCAATTCGTACTCTTCCCCCGCAGGATCGTCATCGAATATGGGCCCCAAATCTTTATTTTCTGCATTTTTTGTTTCCTGGACAGCAACATCGATTGCAAAAGAATCGAGGATTTCCAGTTCTTCCTCGGCTGGATACTTGTCGAATATGGGCCCATAGCCTTTGTTTTCTTCTTGCACAACAGTTGTATTAAATAAATCTTCATCTAGAATGGAAATACCTTCATTTTTTGCCTCAAAATCGGGTTGAACAGCAGCTGCAGCGATCTGATTTTTGTTGTTGACGGATGAATCTTTGTCGATTTGCGTGCCCAGCCACTCTTGTACTTTGAGACTTGATAGGAGGCGATACTTGAACTTCCTCGAGCGTGAACGTGAATGCGAATCATGAGATAGACGACTCAAATCGTATTGCATCCTCCAAAATGTGATCGGATCGTCGAACCGTGAGAACGATTCGGTTTCCATGCTCTGATACCAAATGATGCAAATGGAAATTTGCAACGGATCTGAATATATTTTTTTGGTAGAAGAAATTTAGAGAGGGGAGGGAGAAGGAGAAAACACGCCGGTTGCGCGAGATTTGGGATGAGAATCGCGAAGAACGCACTTAGAAAGAGATAGAGAGAAAGACGGAGACAAAGAGATAACTCAACTTTTCATATAATCTGAACTGTCTTTTACAATAGGCTACCAACCTCTTTATATAATAGAGGTGGAATTACAAAAATAGAAAGCGAATCAAATTTAAAATCCCACTTGATCCTAATTGACTCTAATTGATTTGAATTAAAATTCAAATCGACCTCTATCCTAATTTGACTCTAATTCAAAAATCGAAACTCAAATTTAAACTGACTAATTTATTTCGAGATCATACATGATCTCTTTATTTAAATAAAAAATGCGACGATTCGAATAAACGTAAATAAAATCAACGGATCAAAATATCAAGCCCTATATTTTAATTTTGTGTTGCATCAATCTGACTATGACAGACGGTATACAGATGCTCTAATGACAATTTTCATTCCACGAGATCACAACAGTGCCTTACAGGACTCTGGGTGGCGACATGCAATGGATGAAGAAATGAATGCACTTATATCCAGACGAACGTGGGATCTTGTTCAATGTCCGAAAGGGAGTAGACCGGTGGCATGCAAATGGGTCTTTATAACCAAACAAATGCCGGACGGCTCAATTGACAGGTTAAAAGCTCACCTTGTGGCTAAAGGTTTTACACAAACCTATGGTGTAGACTATTTTGAGACCTTCTCACCAGTTGCACGTATGTGGTCTATCAGGACTATTATTTCGTTAGCAGCAAATAATACTTGGCCTATCTTTCAGTTAGATGTGAAAAATGCTTTTCTCTATGGCGACCTTGATGAGGAAGTATACATGATGCAACCTCCTGGTTATGAAGTCGAGGGGGAGTATGTATGTCGACTTCGAAAAGCGATATATGGTCTCAAGCAAAGCCCAAGGGCATGGTTTGACAGACTTACCACAGAAATTAGTACGCTTGGATTCCAGAGAACAACATCTGATTACTCAGTATTTGTCAGAAAACGAGCAACTGGTACTGTTATACTTGTCGTTTATGTTGATGATATGGTTCTCACAGGTGATGACTGCAATGGGATATCAGAAACCAAGGCCTTCCTTCATAAGGTATTCGTTACTAAAGACCTTGGTCATCTACGCTACTTCTTGGGCATAGAAGTACTTCGCACTACTGAAGGACTTCACCTCTCACGGAGGAAATATTGTCTGGACATTCTTACTGAAGCAGGTGTTCTCGGATGCAAGCCCTCTGGTATCCCTGCAGACCCAAAGAAGCACGCCAGCCTGTCTGATTCTACCTTTGATGATGTCACAAGATATAGAAGCCTTGTGGGTAAACTCCTCTACCTTACTGCCACCAGACCAGATATCTCCTATGCAGTTAGCAGAGCTAGTCAGCACATGGAACAATCGAGTTACAGTCACTGACAAAATGTCCTATAAATCTTACGATACTTGAAGGAATCTCCAGGGCGTGGCCTCTTTTATGGGGCAAATGGGCACACGAAGGTTATTGCATACGCGGATGCTGACTATGCTGGTTCCCCAGAAGATCGACGCTCTACTACAGGCTATGTGATGATGGTTGGAGGAAATACGGTTACATGGAGGAGCAAGAAATAGACCGTTGTATCCAGATCCAGTGCAGAGGCAGGATATAGGGCAATGGCTCAAGCTACATGTGAGATCACATGGCTATTGGCTTTCCTTCAGGAACTTGGCATTAATATCACTACTCTTATTCCTCTATATTGTGACAATAAATCTGCAACCTACATAGCCACAAATCCAGTGTTCCATGAACGAACCAAGCACATAGAGATAGATTGCCACTTCGTACGTGATGCTGTCAAAACTGGAAGAATTGCTACTCCACATATTAGCACTGATCTTCAGCTAGCAGATATCTTCACACAGGCCTTACCCAAGAAACGACTACTATGGATTACTTCCAAGTTGGACATGACTGATAAATATGCTCCAACTTGAGGGGGAGTGTTAGAAATATGTAGCAGATCTCTCTGAAACCCTTGTAAGGGTATTTTTGTACTTTTCTCCTTCCTATACTCATTAGGGTTTTTAGGTTTGTCCTACTAGACCCATTGGAATAAGACAAGGAATTTCATACTATTTCTGACATCTAACAATTCCTGTAAATCTAACTTACCCCGACTATGCATTGCTTGAATTGATGCAGCATTTTTAAGAATGGTTTCTGGTAGAGCAATGTCAGGCCTAGAATAGGCACAAAATATAAAGGTTGACAGCAATATCCTTCTCGAGAGAACCAGCCACAAAGAGTTGGATATTGTATTTATTCTTTCTGATTGGATCATTCACAGATCATATGCTCATGTGCTTATATCCTTGTGAGGAACATCATATGTGCTTGTAGATGTCATAACATTTTTCTACAGTGAGATTGGTCTGGATTCAAATTGGATTATCTGGTGACCGTGCTTTATTATGAGGCGGTTTATGTGCTCTATTATATTATTTCTTGAATTTAAATGGCCTATCAAAAATCATTGGATGTGGTAATACTCTCATAATGAAAGTGGATACTGATTTCCATATATTAAAAAATATAGTTAAATGCTGAACTAACCCTCCATTGATCTTCCCAACTACATGTAGTGCTCAAGACACATTGCCCATTTAGCATCCTCTTGTTGACTTTCCTTTTCTACATGCTGGCAATTAGCACCATTTTTTGCCACTTGTTACCATGTTTTTTTCCCCTCAAGTAGTCTATTTTAAGCAGTGGCCAATAGCCTTAATGTTTGAGCAACCAGTGACCACTGCTTAGTTTGATGCAAGTCCAAATTGGGGATTAGGCTGACTTATGATTGCCAATTTTCTTTTTTGTCTAAACTTACGCCCCTTGTGTTTTCTATTTTCTTTTAATCGATACGAGGTCAACTGTTATCTCTAAAAATACTATTGCTAATTAGGTTATTTAATTTAAAATCTTTTAGCAATGAAGCTAGCGTTTGTTAGGATTTTATTTTATTTTTTTATCCTATCCTTTACCGGCTTAAATGATCTGGTGGTAGTGCAGTGTGTCTACCACCCAAAAGACCATGGTTCAAATCCCCCTTTGTGAGGATTGTGTTAGGTAGTTGTTGGTCGGCATAAAAATAGTTGAATCTTTCAATATGGATTTGAGCAAGAATCCATGTAGCCGACCATACTTATATTATAGTGGGAGAAGACTTCATCATTTTTTTGTAATCCTATCCTCTCTCCATATCATATTGGGTAGTGAAAAATTTAAAGTTTCTCCATCTCCTTCGTCTCTTTAGGTGCCCCACAGAAAAGGAAAAACCGTAAGTTTTCATCTTATTTTCGCAAGTGGAACGATAGTTACAACTCTTACACGGAGGTATAACAATTATTTCAGTAAGTTCATACTTATTGCCATGTCTTCAACTCACATTATTTTTTTTTCGACTTCCAAGTTTTTTCACAACCTTCCGGCCCCTATGATGAAACCTTTGATTTTTGATCCCACCATCCACGCATCGCCTTCTTTTCTGTGCCAACCACCACAACCCTCTGAATCCACCACCCCTTTCTTGCCGACCCACCACCTTCCCAACTTTTTCCAATGCTGCCATCTCACCATTCTGACCTCTTATAACTGTTTTTCCACCCTATAAATTTCATGCGGACGGCAACCTACAAGACTCACCACCATGAAAAAAGCGGCCCCTACTACCTCCCCTCTCTTCCCTCTGTTCGGTGCTCAATCACTGCCCTGAGTGTGACCTTCGATGTTGGGCTCCACGTGTCTGCAGTCATCCTTGCCATCGTCATGATCTGTAGTTGAATCAATCACCATTGTTTTTCACAAGTGTCAAGTCTCAACCACTGATTGATCTTAAGGATCAATGCCACCAACAATCTACCTATGAAGCCAGCATATGAAACAACGATTTAAAACAATGTGGGAACCATGTTCCACAAAAGGAGAAAGATGTTTTATATTTTTAAGTATGTGTCCTTCCAAAAATTTTAATGAAATGGTTGAACTTCAAGCATTTCAAGTGGAGTGGTTCATTGTATGAAGGGGTAGTAATTTGTAATTTTATTCTCCTTTCAAAAAATACAAAAGGAATGTGAAAAAGGGGCAAGAAATTCCAATGAATTCCATACTGCATCCGACACTAGCATGGGATGATGACATGAGATTTTCGAATCAAAGTAGAGTTGATAGAGGCCTAAATTAGGGATTACAACGGAATTAGGATTAGTTGATTTTCTTTTTGTTAGTTTAAGTCCGTCGTAAATGTTATATTGCTTTTAGGTTTAGTCAAATCAATAGTTTTTTAAGAAGTTAAATTAGGTTTTATTTGGATTTTATTTATTTCTGTTTTGTACTCTCTTGCTTTCCGTATATAGAGGCTTGTGAGTTGATTAAAAAATGAGTAATATAAAATTTGGAGTTTCACTATCTTCTCTAATCATATTCCTCTTCCTTGCTTGTTCACCAAAAAACTCAAGTTAGAGACGTGGTTTCACCCTTTCTATTTCATATCTATTTTTTCTGTTTTTTCATGTCCTAAATTTTCTTATGTCGTGGATGCAGGCAATACTGCACTGTATCTAGGGTCATGTTGTGCAGAGAGAGACATGAAGAGCTTATTTTGTGTTTTAATACATGAACTAAGGAGTCAACAATGGTAGACGATGTTGCTCGATGTAGGAGGGAGCTGAGTTGGCGAGTCTACATTAACGTGAACCCATGTCTACTCACATTGACTTTGAGGCAACACTGTATGACTAGAGTCCCCACAAGGGTGTGCATGATGGTGAATTGAAGAGGGTTTCCTCCAGGATCCCTATGCCTATTGTAGATAGAAAGATGAAGGGGAAGGTGGTCAATCCCCTTCCACCTGAAGCTCGACATGGTTTTTTATTTTTTTGAAAGAAATTTGTTTTTATTAGGCCTGGCAGCATTAGAAATGGGCACTAGGGTTGTTCTTTTTGTTATTACTTTATCTTCTATTCTTTGCCCAATAAGGGGCAATCATAAAGAATAGAAACAACAAAGAAAAGACGAATGAGAAAAAAGTAAAATAGCAAAGAAATTAAGAGAATAGTAGAAAGAAAGCTGAAAAGAAAAGAAAAAATAATTAAAAATGAAAGCGGAAAGAAAATAGAGGAAAAAGCCCCTCACACCCATCGTTTTGTCTATTTATTGTAAGGAATAGTACTGGAGCTCTATCTGCATTTAGTCATAGTCTCATCTCAGTAAGAGACATTTTTCGAGGATCCGTACAGGAGAGGCCTATTTTAAGGTCTAAGAAATGCATATTTCAAGATTTATTAGTAAATATTCCTATAATCTTTGGTTTTTAAGAAAGATAGAGCATGGGGTCAAATTTTGGCGAATCTCAATCGAATTTCGGTCAAATTTCGATTTCGACGGGTGATTGAAATTCAGCTGAAATGGCATGTATCGATCGAAATTTGGTGGGCTATGTTCAAAAACTTCAAAATGACCAAAATTTCGGTTGAATTTTGACTGAAATTCGGTCAAAATTTCATTTCGGTCCATCATCGAATCGAAATCCGACATTTAAGGTTTTGAGAGAGTCTTCTTTTGATGAGGAGACAAGTATGGATCAAATATCTCTAGAAAGATATGTTGTAGCATGAATGACTCTAATCGATGCGTGTATGTTGAAAATAAAGAATGCGGAAGCATATCGGAGATAAATGATAAAATAATATAGAACACCGAGGTTTTATGTGGAACCCTACTCCCTAAGGGCCTGTTTGGTTGCAGGGTTGGGCAGGGTTGGGTTGGGCTGGGTTGGGCTGGGTGAATAGTAATCTGTGAGGAGGAAGTACCCGTGTGAATAGTAACCAGGGTTGGGCCAACCTTGCCCAACCCTGCAACCAAACAGGCCCTAAGGAGCGGGATGAAACCACGAGAGAACGCCTTAAAGAGCTGATGTGTCTATTGACTTTCTCATTGGATACATGAGATATGGGGCTTCTTATATAGCCTTCACAGATCCTCCAAGTCCACCATTGGTAGATGTGAGACTAAGCACTGGGATGTGGTAAATGGATCTTGGATGGATCCATTTGCCCATCTTATATATGACACATATACTCCAACACCCCCCTCAAGACGGAGCATGCAATGCTCAGCTTGGACAAACAGAAAGAAATCTCAACTCACAATATAAGACACTACATACAATGTCAACACAATACGCACAATTGTCGGTTGTTGTCAAAAACGTTACTTCTCATGTTGTGCATGTGAGGAGGAACAAATGGGATGGAGTGTGAGTCAAATTGAATCTCCTTGTCAGAGAGCATGTGCTTTGTATTGTGCTTGTCGGAGTCACTGCAACTGAAAATGAGTCTCCACCTACAGAACTTTGGTCCACCACACCATGTGGATAACGACTCCATCTCTGAAAGGACTGAACTGGAAAAGTTGTGGAGACATCTCATTGGAGTCCACGGTCACTGGAGAATGGAGTCTAAAAAGTTTCCTCGCTGGATGGGTTTCTCTCATCTTGATTCAGAGAATGTGATCTCTACTCTGGAGTCCCTATGAAACCACATGAAAACCCTAGCTTACATGGCATAGGGAATGTGATCTCTACTCTGGAGTCCCTATGGAACACATGAAAACTCTGGCCAAAACAAAAGAGATGGGGACCACAAAATTGATCGCACACATGTATGTCTGAAAAGGAGTCTCTCTTTAGAGAACTCGAAGAAAATGGGTCTCTCAAATGGAGTGCCTCGAACTTGGACCATGAACCAATCTGCAAAGTTTGACACTGAACATCTCTGTAGAGTCTGAACAAATGGTGGGCTTGGAATCTGACATCAGAATCCAGAATCATGAGAATCTGTCAATGTGGCTTGTAACTCTATACAATACTTCCCCTTCTCTTAGATTGGTAGGAAAACAATCTTATCAACAAAGCTAGGAGAAGACATGCAAATGTAGAGACAACTAAACATCACATGCCGATCTCAAATTTTTTTTCTCGACCTTTTTTTCTCAATCAATTTTTTTGTAGATTTTTACTCGCATACGGCTTTTCTTTTATATGTGCCTTTTCTCAAAATATTTTTTTCCAAATGAGGTCAATTTTTTCGACCTCTCTTCCTTTTTCCTTTTTTTTAAAAACATTTTGGTTCTTACAATAACAACAAAACCCCCCTTTTGGATAATCGTGGCCCACTTTGGCCAAACTATTGGACCTCCCTCGTTTTTTTGATGAAATAGGATTCCACTGTTATATTAAGGTTCCCCTCCGTTGGGGACCCCAATCACAAAAGCAGAGATCCCTTGACGGGGATCTGACTCTTTCATTGCTACTTCTTGGATCTGGAGGAGGAGGCTGCCAGGAGATGAACGAGAGGAAGGGATCGAGATGCTTCGAGCTCCGTGTAGACCTGGAGGGAGCATCGCCTCTTGGGTTTAAGAGCGCCGCTTGAGAGTGGCATTGAGGCACCGTTGGAGAGATGTCACTGCTTCGGTAGCTGGGGGGATCGTGGAAGCGGGCTTGGCAGAGAGATGGGTTGCGCCGCCTGTGTGCGATGGCCTTCACTGCCTAAAAGAAATGAGGAGGGTTATGTACCACCTTTGGCTTCTTCTTCCTCTTTTTTTCCGGCTTGCGCTTGGGAAGCCAAGGGGATCGACACCATGTATGACAAAGATGATGATGGGGGCTTGGAGGCCTGGGCTAACCCGCTGGAGGCGATTAGAGATGCCTGGAGCTTGAGCTCCGCCTATCGTGAGCTCAGCCTGGATGCTGTCACCATGAGGGAGCAGAGAAGGTGGAACTTCGTAGATTGTGGCCAGGAGCGGCTAGGGTTCCACCTATGGAGAAGATGTGGCCACTGCCCTGGAGAACGTACAACCTATGCTTGGAGATTTCACACGGAGAAGAGGAACATACAAGGGATGCGACGATCACCGCTTCCTTTTTTCAACCCATGCAAAGCTGATATTTTTTAGAACTGTGGCTAGAGTCTGGACTTGAGAGTGTCGCCTGGTGCGTAATGTTTGTTGCTTGAAGAAGATGCGACGCCAATGTGGAGGAGCTTCGCCTCCTCGTCGGTGAAGAGTGTGAGGTGGTGAAGGGACACTGCCCGGAGCATGCCTTGGATCATCTAAACTTGTTGATATCATCTGGAAGCAGGCCTTAGGGTGTGTTTGGATAGTGGGTTTAGGCGGGTTAAACTGGTAGCAGGTAACCCATTTTTTTGATTTTGGTGTTTGGATAGAGGGTTAAACTGGGGGTGGGTTAGAAGTGGGTTTATTGTGATATGATTGTATTGAAGTTTGAAAAAGTGAGTAGTTATTGTGATGTGATTGTAATGGAGTTTGAAAAAGTGAGTAGAAGTGGAGTAATTTTATATGATATGATGGTATAATATATTATTTTTTGATGGAATTGATGATGGGGAATTGATTTATTTAATTTTTTAAAAGATAAAAAGTGGGCCCCACTTAGAAAGAGAAAGGAGTGGGCCCCACTCAGATTTGGAACTTCATGGTGTGTAGACGATGAAAAACCCCTAATGTTGATGACAATTTGTGGAGCAGGAAACCCTAAATTTTCTTAAACAGACTTCAAAATTTTAACAATACATATTAATCGATCTTGAAGAACAGATCAACTAGTAGAATTGAAGTTCTTGAGATCAACATAAAAAACTTCAAAGTAATCAAGAATCGAATCTCGAACAAAAATATAAAATACATCCCGGAGAATCGACACTCTCTGATACCATGTTAGAAAATAAAGAATGCGGAAGCATATCATAGATAAATGGTAAAATAATATGAAACAGCGGGATTTTTACGTGGAACCCTACTTCCTATGGAGCAGGATGAAACTACAGGAGAACGCCTCAAAGCGTTAATTTGTCTATTGACTTTCTCATTGGATACAGGAGGTATGGGGCTTCTGTTGTATCCTCCACATACCATCAAATCCCACCTCTGGTAGATGTGGGACTAAACACTGGGATGTGGTAAATGAATCTTGGAATGATTCATTTACCCATCTTACATATGATGCATATATTTTAACATAGAGCACTAGAATCTTTATTTCTACCCAGTTGCTTGACATATTATCATTAACAACTTCGACCCTCTAGTTTCTCTTGCTCATGCACATGACCAAGATGCTAAGGTTCGTATGGGTTGAAAGTATATGATCTGAGATATATTAAGACATATTGACAATATCATTGGAAATCTAAGAAAAAGCAAAAAGTGATTTTTTTGTAAATTAAGGCCATCCTTGTTATTAAATCAATAAATAACATACAAATACATGCTTATATGCAAGAATGAGGTGTATTTGGCACACAAATATGCATTACATCATACATATCGTTGTTGTCAATGCTAATTATTGATTGCTAACTGCTGAGAGGATATTGGAAAGGAAATTTGGATAATAATAGCTTATATAGATGTAAAGGATGTGTATTTAGCACATCAAATTTATATCACATCACTTATTATGTATAACAAATGCTAAGCTATATCGGGTATAAACAAATAAGGAAATGAGCATAATAATATATAGTTTTTAAAGAACATCAATGGCTGGGGCGGATCCACTCCGGACAAAACAGTTGGCCTGTTTATCAAGATCTCAGACCCGTTGGTGGACCCAGTTGACGGTGGTGACTAGGTTCTCTGAATGGATTTAGATCCGTTGCTGGTCTCTAGTGGACGGTCTGCGTGAAGGCTGGCAGCAACAAGGCTCATCTGCAGGGTTGCCCGGGGGCTGGGGAGACGGAGTCTGGGCGGTGCAATAATGGGTTGGCCCCTTCGGAGGCAGATGTTGATGGGGTGTCCTCAGGGGTATGAAGAGGATATGGAGGGTTGCCACTCTCTGGAGCAAGGTGCGGCCTTGCAGCAGAGAAGGGAAGATTTGGCTAGTCCTATTTCCGACGAAGGTTCAAAGAGAGGATAGAGCGGCGGGTGGAGGCCTACCGCCAAGTGGAGGGGTGCTTGGCTAGAAGGTTGTTGGATGGCGAGGGGGAAGGAGGCGATGCGTAGGAGGGCGTTGTGCCGGTCTTTGTTGGGTGGTAGGTGGAGGGGGTTTCGATGGTGCAACAGGAAGTTGAGGGGGCTGAGAGGGCTATATTGGTGGGGGAGGTAGAAGGGGTGGCAGAGGAGGCGGAGGTGAATATGCTAGTGCCGAGGGAGAGGCTATAGTTGGCAATGCTATCTTGCCTTGGTCTGGTAAGGCCTAGCGGGTTTTTGCGGTTGATCTAATGAAGATGGCCACATTGAACGTCAGGGGTTTGGGTCAGGACAACAAGTGGATGATGGTTTGTAAATTACTGTCAGAAGGCAGATGTGGCATTATTGCAGGAAGCAAAATTGATGGGTGGATTGGATGGGATGTGGAGAGAAATTGGGGTTGGGGGACAAATTGGGGCAATACATGGTTATTGAATTTGTTTGAGCGACAGGGGGCTTGGTGACCGGATGGGATGTGACCAGGTTGGAATTGGTTGAGGAGGAAATGGGAGGGGCTTTGTCGTTGTCCATTCTGTTGAACCACGAGGTCGATGGTAGGCGTTTGCTGGTGACGAACGCTTATGGCCCTAGCAATGGCATGAGCATCGATGGGTTGGTGGACGAGTTATGGATGGCTAGGGAGAGGTTGCATGATGCGATTTGGCTTATTACGGGTGATTTTAATGTGACGCAGCGACCGAAGGACCGTCCCGGGGCCGTGGTGGGAGAGACAGGTTTATTGGAGCTGGCTGACACGATTCATGTTTCAGGGCTTCAGATTCTTGACGCAATGAGGTGTTTGTACACTTGCCGTAGCTCATGATTCAAATCCTGGCTCGACAGATGCTTGCAGTCCAGTAAGGCTTTGGAGGCTTTCCCGTTGGTTGGGTCTCACGCCCTCCTTAGGTCGCAGTCTGATCACATGTCGCTTATGTGGTTCTCTGGGGAGGAGGACCGCCCTCGCTCCTTCATATTCAAGAAGGCTTGCCTGCTGGAGGACGGATTCCGGGAGGCGGTGGTGGAGTTCTGGGTTATGTGCCAGCTGAGTGGGCCGGCGACATGTAGGCTCACGAGCAAGTTATCGGTTCTAAGGACTTTTTCGATGAATTATAGCAGATTGAACCGATAGCAATGTGAGGCGAGGAGGTTGAAGGTGCATGAGGAGGTTCGAAGATTAGATGAGCTGGAGGATACAAGGGTGCTGACAGCTGATGAGTTGGCCATGAGCAGTGGATGCCTTGAGGAGATTCTTTGAGAGGACAAGGAGGTTGAGTGGAGGCAAAGGTCCAGACAACGGTGGTTGAGGGAAGGAAATGCCAATACAAGATTCCTTCACGCGGTGGACAATGAGAGAAGGCGTAAGACTTCATACACTCGTTTTCGGTTGATGGTACGGTGGTAGAAGGAGGCAAGGTGGTGGGGGCGGCATTGTGGTCACACTTTCAAGAGTTCGGCAGGTGTCGCGTCTGAGATGGATGGGGCTGGCAGGGCAGAGGTGTCTCGCGGTTTCGTTGGTGAGAGATTTCACGGAGGAGTGGCTAGACGGGCATGTTTTCAGCTGAATGCGGATGTGGCTCTCGACCCGGATGGTTTCCTTGTGGCCTTCTACTAGGAGTTTTGGGAGATGATCAAACATGATGTTTTGGAGATCCTTGCAGAGTTTCGTGATGGCAACTGCGGCTTCGAGAGATTGAACAAGGCTCTTATCTTCTTGCTCCCTAAGAGGGGCGTGTCGTCCAGAATTAAGGGTTACATGCCCATTACGTTGTTTAATGTTGCAAATCTGATTGTTTCGAAGATTCTTGTGAATCGCTTGAGGGAGGTGCTAGATCGGATCATCTTGCCCAAGCAGTTGGCTTTTGTGCTATGGAGTAATATGGTTGATGGCTTAGTGTTGGCTTCGGAGATGGCGATAGACTGGAAGCGAAACAAAGCGAAAGGGGTATTATGGAAGGTGGACTTCTCCAAGGCTTACAATTGTATTGATTGGATATTCTCATGGGCTTCCTTGGAGAAAAGGGATTTCTCAGAACAGTGGATTGCTTGGAACAAGTGATGTGTGACGACGGCTTTACATACTGTTTTGGTCAGTGGTAGGTCGAAAGGGGGTTTATCATCCGCGGAGAGGCATCAGACAGGGATGTCCTCCAACGTTGCTTTTGTTCATCATTGTGGCGGATGCCTTCGTGGTGATGATGAGATTGGTGACGAGCGCGGGATGGTCTGTGGTTATGAGGAGGAGATATACATCTCGCTATTGTAGTGTGTTGATGACATTCTTATGTTCATGGGGGCTGAGGAGGAAAAGATGCGGCAGGCGTCACTCATTATGGACATTTTTGGGGATTTATTGGGCCTTCAAATCAACAGAGATAAATTGGTGGTGGTTCCTTTTGGCTTATCTGAGCTTGAGATGCAGGGGGCGGCGGTGACTTTAGATTGCCCAACAAATGGGCTGCTGATTACTACTTGGGACTCCCGCTGGTGACGGGAAAGCTAAAGAATGGTGATTGGAGGGTCTTGTTGTACATGTTAGAGGAAAGGATGTCGGGGTAGAAAGCGTCGATGCTGTCGAGAGGCGGGAAGATGGTGCTTCTGAAGCACATTCTATCGGTCATACCTATCTTTTTTTCTCCACGAGGAGATTTTCTGTGGGGGTTTGCACGAGGATTGGGACTCTCATGAGGAGGTTTTTTAGGCAGATGGGAGGCAGACTAGACGGGACATCCATATGGTGGGATGGGGCAAGATGATGGCGTTGAAGAATAAGGCCGGGCTGGGAATTTTGCGGGTGGGTGAGATGAACAAGGCTTTCATGGCTAAGTGGATGGTGCGTATATGGGGGAAATATGAGGACTTGGTATGCAGGATAATGGGGAAGATTTATGGGGTATCTATGTCTATGACGGTTGTTCCGAGCCGTCTGCCTTTGTCGTTGTGGAAGGAGATCACCGAGATGTTACCAGATCTGGAGTGAAATTGCGGCTGGTCATTAAGGATGGGGTCATGTTTCAATTCCGCTGGAAGATTAGACGTGTGAGGGGGCTCGCAGTACCTACAGTTATGCCCCCTGGTGGGCAACAGGTGGATGACAGTGCAACAACTCTGGGAGCACGGTTATTGGGCCATTGTCTTCTCCTCCGCCCTGTCAAACCAGAGGATGGATGGATACTTGGATCTACAGGCACATTTGGCACATTTTGAGGGTCCGACAAATGGCAGGGATCACTTTACTTGGGGAGACGAGAGATTCTCAATGAAAAAGGTATATCGTTTTTTGGTGGAGGAAGAGTTGATAGTTGATAACATGATGATATGGGGGAGTAGGGTGCCTAATCGAATAAATATTTTTTATGGCTTCTGCGACAAGATAGGATTCTCACGTAGGTTCGTCGAAGGCAACTGTTGGGAATGGGGGTTGGTCTGTGTGCCAAATGTGGTGCGGCAGCAGAGGCTGCAGATCAGTTTTTATTCTCTTGTTCGTCATCTTCTCGGGTGTGGGATGTGGCCAGCATCTCATGGTTTGGGGGTTAGGATTGTGTCGGTTTTGGGAGGAGCTTCAGATTGGTTTGTGACTACGGACATGAGGACAGTGCATCCTTTTGCGCTTTTGCGGGTGATTTGGTGTGCAAGGAATAGTGTCATTTTTGGGTGCCAATCTTGTTATACGGAAAATGTAATAGAACATAGCAGAGCATTGTGTGTAACGTGGAGGATGTAATACGTCGTAACTTTTTATAGTTATATAGATTAATATACTTGGCGATGGGTCCCAAGGTATGGGACACCATCCTTTTCCTTCTAAAAAATAATTTCTAATGAATAAAGAGAAACAAAACTTTCTAACTGAATTAAAGAGAATAAGTACCAATTAGAGTACCTCGTGGATCTGTACTTCGGTATCACTATATTATTTATACTTACTACATATCAACTAGTAAGTATTGGAATAATAACTTGTACAATATATGTATGCATGTTTTCCTTGATCACTCTGAAGTTGTTTTATCTTCATTGCTAAAGGTGGGTGAAGGTCTTCGTTCAAAATAAGGGTCTCGTGGGATATCGGTCCTTTGTTACCCAAACAAATCGACTAAAACTTAAAAATATGTGATATCGAACAATATTGACCCAATATGATTTGGTCGATATGAAGGAAAGTTTTTTTGTATAAATCTTCAAAAATTTAACTGATACAGATATCTAGGAAAGTTTTTTTTTCAGAAATCTTCAAATTTTGACTGTTACAGATATATCACAACCAATATCTCCATTGGGAATATTAGAGGCTTTAGGAAATTATGGGCCATTGACAGAGATGGGATTCATGGATATATTCTTACACCAAGTATAAACAGGAATGAGCATTGGACTGGGCCGACCTGACCCAGCCCGAAGCCCAGCCCGAAGCCCAGCCCAAATGTACATTGGGCTTGGCTTGAGCCAAGGATTTAGGCCCAAAACTTTTTTGGGCTGGGTTTGGGCTTGGCTCTGCCCAACCCGACCTGTTGTGGACCCGAGAACTTGGCCCGATGTTGGCCCGTTACTTGGCTCGATTGGAGGCCCATACCCCACCCCCTTTTTAATCCCCATCTTTCCAACTCGCATGGTCGAACCCCTTCATTCTCCAACCCAACTCCGGACGACAGGGTTTAGGAACCCTGACTGCGGTCTGCCATTCCTGCTCGCATGCGATACCACCACTCCTTGGCAGTCAATATGCCGTGAGGGCCGCCATGCCACCCCTAATCGTTGGTTGCGATGCCACCTTCACCTCCCCATCTCCGACTATTTTTGTGATTTGTGAAGACCCACTGCGAAAAGATGAGTTTTTTAATATCGCTATTTTTTTATCTTTTGTCATCGCAAGTTGCCTCTTTGTTTGTTGGAAGTATGGTGGAACCATTTATTCTCTACCAGAATTATTTGTTGGGGTCATTTTCTGGTTTGAAATCATCTTTGCTTGTGGGTTCCATCATCGTGGGTTGCAACCAAGTTCCGTTCAAGGTGATCCATGAGTATAGGGGCCAACTTAAATTATGTATTCTTGACAACAAGATGCAATTATATGTTCGGTGATTTTGTGGAGGATTTTATCAGGGAGTTATAGAGAGAGGTAGATGTGACAAATAAGAAGCTGATTAAAGAAACATGAGATGGATTTATCAGGTTTATTCAAAGGAAAAAGGTTTTATATGTAAGGTCATCATGCTGGTTCCAAATTCCAATTAGATACGCCTTTCTCTACGTTGACTTTTAATTTTTCAATGTGTTTTCTAGTGTCTTTAGGTCTCTGATACAAGATGTATCGCATTATAGGAGATGTTGTGTCTTCTGAGTCCTAGTGTCATCAATGGAGTGCTTGGATTTGACAATAAAATTATCTGATTTTGTAAAACAGTTGTTTACAAATCTAGTGATTAGATGCTTTTAGAGAAACTTTTACAAAACCAGGTTTATGGGAGAATGGAGACGGGCCGGCTCGGCCCAATCTCGGCCCACACCCCTACTCGTTGGTTGCGACATCACCTTCACCTTCCCATCTCCGCCTATGTGAACTGTGTAGACCCGTTGAGAAAAGATGAGTTTTTTAATATCACTATTTTTTTATCTTTTGCCATTGCAAGTTGCCTCTTTATTTGTTGGATGTATTTGGTGGAATCATTTATTCTCTACCAGAATCATTTGTTGGAGTCATTCTTTAGTTTGAAATCGTCTTTGCTCGTGGGTTCCATCATCGTGGGTTGCAACCAAGTTCCGTTCAAGGTGATCCATGAGTATAGGGGCCAACTTAGTAAGAACATGATTATAGAAACATGTGATGGATTTATCAAGTTTATTCAAAGGTAAAAGGTATATATATGTAAGGCCATCCTGTTAATTCCAAATTCCAATTAGATATGCCTTTCTCTATGTTGACTTTTGATCTTTCAATGTGTTTTCTAGTGTCTTTGGGTCTCCGATACAAGAGGTATCACAACATAGAATGTATCTTTTGAGTCCTTTTGTCATCAATGGAAGGCTTGAATTTGACAATGAAATTACCTGATTTTATAAAATAATTATTTAGAAATCCAGTGATTAGATGCTTTCAGAGAAGTTTTTACAAACCCTCCTGGTTTATGGAAGAATGGAGATGGGTTGGCCCGGCCTGGCCTAAGACTGGCCCATAGGAATTGGGCCGGGCTTGGTTTTGGGCCAAACCAAAAAAAATTGTATGGGTTTAGGCCCGACCCAAGGCCCAAATGTTTTTAATGGGCTTGGGTCTGGGCCCTTCAGGGGCCGGTCCAGCCCGACCCATGCTCATTCCTAAGTATAAATCTAGCATTCACCTTTCTAATTATTTGTATATGTATAATCTTAATTATAATCGGTACTATTTTTGGATAAGTATAGTAAATGTAAGGTGCATAATGCTGGAGGGAATGAGTTACGACTTGGTCTAAGAAGAAGCTAGTGAGGAGGGTGTAATCGAGTGTTCTGAAGGTTTATGAGTTTCTGCAGAAGGAATGGAGGTAGGGTGGCCATCAATGACGGAACCGATATATATGATTGGGGGGTGCTATGGCCCCTGCTTGATTATTATATTTCAATTGTGCAATGTCTTAAGTTATTAATATGGCCCTCTTTAAATGTATAATATATAGTGTTGAATAGAATCGTTGCAGATTCATTTAATGGTCAAGTCGTAGAGTAACGTAGTAGAGTTCAAATCTTACCTCTTCCCGTTTAAGTTTCTTTTATATAATTCGTCCAATCACTTTCGGAATATTAAAATTATAAGTGCAATGCGATATGAAATTGTTTTCTATTTCATTTATCTATCTAATTGCTTCTAGCATTCCTTGTAAATGAAATATTGCTTCCTCTTAACCATCAACTGTTTGTTTCAAAATTTTACTTGATAATTTAACCTTTTCTCATGGATTTAGAGAGGCTTTATTTATCAGATTTATTAAAATTTAAAATTCACCTTAGAAAAGAATATTGTATTTGAAATAACTTTAATAATAGATTTAAATTATAAGTTTGTTAAAATTGAAAAAAATCATATTAAAAATATTAACTCTAATATATCATCTGAAAATACAATAACTTTTCCATTTTTGAGCATATGTAATAGATGTATACTCGGCCCCTCCTTGATAAAATTCTCGGTTCTACCCCTGGTGGCCAATGCAATGAGGCCTACGACAATTGGGAGTGGAGGATGCTAGAGTGGGGCATCTGGAGAGGGAAGAAAATTCTATGCCAAAGTTTTAGGTTTTCTTCCCTAGCCTATGTTTCCATGATGTTATAGTTGGATGTGCTAGTCATCTAGGACTCATCCTCCGCCACTTGACTTTAAGACCTTCCCCTTCTTGCGTTATTTCGAAAATAATAATATCCAGAATTGCATTGTGAAGGATTTGAAGATGAGCATAGGAATGGAACATACACATCAGGGTTAAAGCGGATTACCCAACATTCTCTCGATTAGTCCTTAGGCAATTCAACTATGGTTCAAAAAAGGGGCGCAGCCTGCAGATTGGATTCCAAGAATTTTCACAATTCTAAAAAAAAGGTTCATCATGCATATCTGATGCTGGTATGCTGGTTTAACACGTTTGGTGTTTTGCCATTGGATGTTTTACTTTTTTTTCTTCAGCAAGATAGTGACATGGGATCACGAAACAAATGTAGTCTTTGAATGCAGGATTTATTTTGAGTGGGGACCAGTCAGCTAATTTCATATGAATTCGTATACTTTTGAATACTTATTTGGTACCTTGGCATTCAAAAGGCAGTCATACTTTTTCCTGCCTGTGATCATATTTTTGACGGAGTGCATTAAGTGCCTTAGGTATGGATTACATCAAGGTTGATAGTAGTGTGGTACATATCTTTTGCTTTGAGGGTGGAATGAGCATGTTTTCCAAGTAGTTCCATACATCTAGAATTGTCTCTGCGGTGTATGGGAAAAAGCTTGATTTTTGTTGTTTGAAAATCGGATCGGACCGGACCAGTTGGTTGGGTCGGTGAACCGGGCCTGGACTGGTTTGATCACATTGTCTTATTTTTGGTCTAATCACCGGTTTATTTGGCTTTTCGAACCCGGTTCAATCAAATTTGAACCACATTTACTTTTGCATTAATAAAATAAATGACATTGTTGAGAGTTGGGCTCATGATATTCGACAGCCCACAACAAATTTTTAACCAATTGCACCACCACAAGTTCTTGTATAAAATGGAGTTTAATTATAACTTAAACTATTTTCCTTCTATTGAGTTATTGTTTAAATATTATATATATATACATATATCCATATGTATAACATTTAATATTGCATATTAAGAATATATTTTACGTATAATATAAGATATATACATTAGATGTGTAATTTATATCTTTTTCAACTATATTTGAGTGTGTATTTTATACATGTTTCCCACCAGTTCGGTTCAATCCGATTTTTATGAATGATGCCATCATTTGGTTGAACCGGTTCGATTCATAGTTCAACCCGATCCGACCTTTTTAGCAAGGTTTCCGGTTCAATCTCCGGTTCGGTTTCAAAAACATTTGTTGTAATGCATTCTGGTCAAATGAGACTGTAAGTCCCTGCTATACGGGTTTGGGGAATGACAATGTCTAGATTCCCGTTATACGGGGGTTTTGAGTCTGTCGTTTGCAGCCTTATCTGGTTTTATTTGTCGGCAGATAGAGACTGATAGATAAATTAATGAAGGTACTACATTTGCAGGTATAGTTGTATGCTATTTTTAATTTAGACATTCATTTGTTCTTTATAATACACAGATATGAGCAGCGTAAGTTGTTCCTGCAACAACCACTGAGGGTAGAGTTTCTAGATGAGCATTAATATCTCAGCTGTAAACATAATCTTACAATTCATATTTACAAAGCAGCTTTTATTTATTGCTAAAGCTATTTTTCGTGATTAAAACATTCATTGGATTTATACTCAATAACCAGTGACGAACTTCTCGCTGTAGGTGCCTAGAATGCAGCAATGAATTGGTGCTTCATATGAACGCAGAAGAAGAAACAAGCATGGAACATAAGATGGCTCCATCAAACTAGTAGCATATGGTTGCCATATGGTCGCGATGTTCCAGTGCAGTATTTTCAGCATCGGAAGGGACTGTACAATTATGAAACAGTGTACCATTACATGAACATTTAGGTAGCATTTTACCTTGAAATTATATTGGAGGAGGTATCTTCTATCTGATTAACTTTATCTGCTATCTGATTAACTGTCTTCAACTTTTATCTGTACGATTGGAGGTGTCGGCAGTGTTGGATTTATCTTCCTTCGTAGAGCAGTATCTCGACTCGGTAAATGTGAAATCGATATTTAATTGTCTTCTCCAGACCATCTTTTCTAAGCCTTGTATACTTCAATCAGTAGTAACGATATTATGGTATCTGCATTGGTGGTCATGGTGCCTCAACTGTGCTTTTTATCATCGCAATTGTACAATGTGCAGTGCTGGTCGTATTTGTTTTGAATCTTAGTGATTCTATATACAATATAGTTCACATATCTTCAATCCAACTATTCTAAATACTTAAGTCCTACGACCTTAAATAATATCAACGGAGCACCTGTTAGTTGGAAGGCGCTTTAATGAGGTCTCAACCTAATATATAATACCAGGGCAGAGTGAAAATACACTGCGCAGACAGGGTATCTGAGTGAAATCACGACCACGGCGAGCTAGCCCTCCCTAACCCTAGCTACTAGGATAGACTGTTTCAGAGCTACATTGCGCATGTTTCCGCCGCTCTTTTTTGACCTAGCTACTGACAACCTGGACACGAGCTTCCCAAAGCCATCGGACTCCCCGGTGGAGCCCCGCAGCTGAGGGAAAATAAAGAAAAAAGACTTTCTCTATATATGCGGGGCAGCGGGGGAGGAGAGGTCAGAGAAGGTTCGCGGGACCCTAGATTGACGGGGGGCTGAGGTCTGCCCCCCAACTTCCTTATATATGCTTCCCTTTCTCAATAACGCGAAGAAGATTGTCAGATTTTTTGCTTGAAAAGAATACACTCGATCGTCATGACTCAAGTCGGGTGAAAGCCGGGTCACTAATCTCCCTTTTCCCACAGCCTAATTTCCTCTACTCTTATGACGAATCTCGCATCGTCCTTCCCGCCTTTCAAGTTCACTTTCAAACAAGTGCTTAGAAGAGGGTATTTGAGCCCAACGGGAAAAAGCAGAATATTTGATGGAAGAACAGGGGATTCCCCCTTCTCAATAGTCAACCTGTTTTCTCTAGATCAAGTGATATGATGTTCAACAAGTCTTGTATTTTTCAAGGTTGCCGCATTTTATGATATATATACCCTATTCTGCAAAAAAATATACAACAAAGGGTTTTTTGCAAAGTTTACAGGTATTTTATACATTTTAAAAAGTTTTTATACATAATCATAAAATATTTTACCTATTTTATTGAATAATATATTCAAAAGTACGTGAAAGTAATTAATGTATGAGTATTATTAATGAAATGAGTATGTATTTAACTTATTTAGTTCAAAATGAAGGCATCCACTAGATACACGTTTCATTAGGATTGTTAATTGAATCGAACTGTAACGAACGAAAGTAAATTTGAGTTAGGTTCAATAAGAAAGTTTGACTTTGATTTGATAAATGTTTGATATGATATCTTCGAGTTCGGGTTCATTTAGAAAATAAATGTTCGAGTTCAATTCGATAATAGTCTGTTAACCATTTAACTTAACTCAAATTGGATTATATGAACAAGTTTGAAACTTGAGTTTGATAATAGGTAGTAAAATTAAGTAATTATTCAAATTAAAGTGATACAAAGCACAAAAAATACCATAATTTCTTTATCCTCGAATTTTTGCAAGTATATAAATTCAAAGTTACACACAAATTCAACCGCATCCTACCCCTGAATCCATTGGGGGCATTCACATGCACGGGGGTAACCTACTAGAGGGGTCATCCTTCTTTTGTTAGGTAAGGTGATGGGTTTTTTTGTTTATTTTGGTGTTGGATTGACGATTCATTGTTGGAAGGATTTGTTGTGATTAATGTATTTGAAGTTAGGAAAATTGATTAGTACTTGATTATTATGAAGTAATAATAATCAAATATCTATAATAAATAAAGTAGGAGAGAGAAACTTTCACATGTTGACCTAAAGAAGAAATGGACCGACGACAGATCACTTTGAAAATTGAAATTCAAGTCTAAATTTTTAACTTAGAATTAACCTTTTTTATACGGGAAATTAAAGGTTGTCGCATTTATTTATTTACATAGTGAGGAGATGATGGATTCATCTCATCTTTATTTCTTACCTAAGAAGAGGCATGTGTCTTACGAAAAACAACGTATTGATATAAATGATAAAGTTGATAGGGATCTCTCAAAAATAATGAAATCATTTGTGCCAGAAGTTGATGGTTATGAGAATGTTCCTTTCACTGAGGAGACATCATACAATCTCCAACAATTGCATCCTTCATGGTTGGTTGGAAGGCAAGCATATCGATATCCAAAATATGTATATATGAACATACCTGTTAATTATTTCAATCTTTCCTATTTTGTAAATTTACCTCGTGACATCGGTCGTCTTTTTTTTACGTATCATGCGGAATATACCTCACAACTTTGCAAAAGATATGCATATTGCACCTAACGTGCTCGTCTAATACTTATCTAACTATTCTCGAGAGCGATTAGTGCAAGAACAGAACTTTGGGATTATCATCGGATTTTGAAGATGTATCCTACGAAACTTTGGGTTCTTGCAAATAAATGAACCATCTTTGGGTTGATTGTATAATACGCAATGTTTTGAAAGCGTGAATTCATTTTTTGATGGTTACATCCATTTTAAGATTTCCTTTTGCATGCTCCTTAAATAAACTGTTCGTGTCATCAAAAATTTTCCAACATAATCGTTTGGGGCCCATTTCAAATCCAGCAGCTTGAGTGCAGTAATCGCCACAGACCCGCCTCAAAGACCACCACCTTCACCTAGGGATGAACAACGGGTCAGAGGTGACCCGGCCTGAGCCAATTTAATTTAATAGGCCATGAATCGGGCTGCAGACCATGATTTTTTCGTTGCAACCAACCCATGACCCAGCACGGGTTAATTACCATGGGCTGTTCGAAGACTAGCCCATGTTAAAGAAATTACGATGGATGCATGAAGGGATAACAGAAATTAGTAGGGAAAAGGGTATCGAAATGGGAATGAAGAGACATTAAGTCTTCCCGCCTGCTTGCACACTTCAGAACGGAAGGTCGCCAAAGTTGATAAGGCTCTCTCTCTCTACTTTTTCTACATTCTTATCTATATTTTGTTTAGAAAACTTATATAACATTTCTTATTTTTATAACATAACTTTTATATATTTATATTTGTTAATATCAAAATCTAGGTGTAGAAATCACCACTTGAATATATTAAGATGGACGAGAAAGGAGTTTTTTTACATTGACATCAGGCGTGCTCAAATCAAAGGAGGCAAGCGAAGAAGAATTCACAGCACTATCCACCATCACCCTCCATCATCATCAAAGGTATTGAAATAGGAGTCATCATAGCAAAGAAGGGGAAGAGACCGAATCCTACATCTCCTCAAAGGCCCGTTAGAATGGCATCAAGTCGATTAACCTCCAAAGAATAGAGGACCCCGAACGACAACGAAAAGGCATCACCTCTTATCAAGCCTCTTCAAGCCTTCTCATATTCATTCCATTGCCTTGTGGGATAGTGCAGATGAGACTCACTAAATAGTAGACCACTTTTATGCAGGGAGCGATGCGTCGATCAACTGTTGTAGTAAATGATTGTGATATATACACAAGAGGGTGCATATATCAAAAACATGTACAACAGTTGATTGAAGCACTGAGTAAATATTGTGGAAGGATAAGGTATACGGGAAATCCAGCATTCTACATGATACAAAAGCCTTGCCTTAAACTTCTTAATGGGTCCGAGCATCTAGACGGTGGCAAACAGATCGCCTCTATGATCTGCCATCGTGCTTCCCATCTCACCATACCGACTTGTCGCAGTCTTAGCTGTTGTTACCTTGGTAAATTATGTGATACAAAGTACTTCTAGATTTCATCAAAATCATAGAGATGAGTAGCAATGTCGATGCAGCACAACTTCCATTCAACGAGAGCAACCGACGGGTCACAAAATGGCAATGGCATCGGATGAATAGGGGATTTATTACCGACAAGAGTTGTGTGAACCTGCTGGTGGCTTCATGCAGCTAGGTTTCAGTAAGGGTGTCAAATGGTCATTAGACTCATTACATCCTTGATGGGTTTCATGTGGGACATTTCATGTTTCAAAAGTTCCACAAGGATGTGCATGTCAGTGCTTTAAAACCCAAATATCATGATATAAAAGTAGGCATATTTTGATATCAAAACAATATCCAAAAAGCCACTAATTTTTCACCTTCAATTCAAGACATGCCTATTAATCTGGCAACAATAACAATCAGTATATTCTTTTTCCAGTAACCCAGGAATTAAAAATGGAAGGACTGGATCTCTTAGAGATGCAAGACAAGAAACAATAAGTCGCAAACTATTCTAACCACCGCAAAACACTTCATACTTTTACAATCGGAAAACGAAAAAACTGGGTCCATTCCAGTACTCTTACACACTGCTTCATATCTGAAGACTTTCCTTGGCTGAACAATTACAGTCAATCCCAGAAAAGCATGGCGTTGACGACTACCCAAAGACGTGATGGAAGATACAGGTTGAATAAAATAGGAAGCAACTTTGCTTTTGGAGAAGTGCAACAGAGAAGGCAAATGCAGTCCTCAGAAGGCAGAAGATATGGTGATTGAACTTAGACAACAAACTATAATAGTATACACAGATTTTTCAAAAAGAAAATTAGTAAAATTTGACCCCTGGCTTTCATAAAAATACCTTGTGGAGTTAAACAATGAATGCACTTTTACGCGGTTCATTCTTCACAAAACAAGCCATATGCTTCTAGAAGATAAAATGTAAGCTTCTTCACAACAATTTCAACAATGAACAAAACAGACTGGAAATTTAGAACAAAAATAGGAGTAAAAAATGTAGAAAGGTTCCATGATCTTACTGGCGCACTCTTATTCCAATCTTATTACAACACCCGTACAGTACTTGGATGTGATTGATTACCAAATGTAATCATCAAAGGTCCCTTGTGTTGACATGGCTTTAGTGACAGATCGTGGGAACTGAAAACAGACTCAAGGGAAGAACTTCCTGCGGATAGCAGCATTTGCTGAAATTAAATCATAGGATTGATACTTCCCGTGCAGTCTGGTTGGAATAGGTACAAAGAGGCTGTAACACAGCCTACTCATTCTTGGCGATGCAAAATGGATGGCTGGAGAAAATAGGACTCTGGATAGACTGCAGATCACCCTAAGAACTCCGTTCTTGTAGGCCTTTTATTATCGACATCAAGTTTAATCATTAACAAGCTTTAGTCACCTTTTGCTGGCATGTCGGCAGTCAGAACAAAGCAAAATGAGCCTAGTTGTGAGATGATTCCATGGACTTAGCCCAAGTCAGAGCAGGATATAAAAGTCAATTAGGGTACTAGCCTACTAGGAGCATGAATCAGAACTTTGCAATGACTTTGCAAGCCAATCTGACGAATAATCTTCAATCTATCTATTCGATGACATTAACAAGTGGCATATATAGACCAATATTTGGACAGGATTGAGAAGTTAAACAGGTGGAAATCCAGGCTACTTAGAGAGATTCCTTTTCTGCTTCAATCAGCATGTTCAACTATACTAGCGTTCAACGTCTATGTGTCATGACTATATCAACATCGAGTACGAAGATTTAGTGCAATAGAAAACATACTCACCATAATATCTCTCGAAAAAACCACATAGTTCCTCTGAATTCACAATGTATAACGCACAACCAAAGGTTGAGTACTATCTTGCAACCTTCCAGAGATGCTACTCGTCCATCCACCCCAATCTGAAATCCTACAAAAAAGTATAAAAACCTGAAACGCCAATCCAAGAACTGCCTATCACTAGTCAAACAGAGGCAGCTAAATGAAGAGATGGTCAACATCCTCATCATCACCCCTTCCAAATGGACGAGCCTTGTCCAGATGGACTCCCCACCTACTCCTGGAAACCTTCTTGACCACTCTCTTCTTTGCATCAGACAAGTATTGAGCATCTGCCTACCAAATCAACTGAAAATTCATAATGAACTCCAAATATCTGTGTGTGTCCCTTCACGGCATCATAACCTCTCACAGCAGGACCAACAAGTAAAACAGTGTGCCCTACGGCCCGGCAAGTGTTAAGTAAATGCGGATGCGGTAAGTGCATTCCATGCAAGCAAGCAATGGGAAGCAGAATCTCCTTGCCATCCACGCTCTACCAACTAATCATCCAATCAGAACCTGCGAACCCAACCATTTCCTAGCCAGGAACTACATGCATCAAACAGTTTGGAGCATTCATTTGATAGTCTAAAGCGATCGTGCCAATATGCGTAGTATATGGAGCATGTGCTGATTATGCGGTTGTAATATTTCAATTAATAATGTTAAAAATGCATCACTTTTTTGACATGTATAGGTGCCCGCCTCAAGATTTGATAGTGAAGGGTATTTATTTTAATAATATTAACCCCACGTTCAATGTATCATTTTCTAATAGTGACGGTTATTTCAAATCTCATGTATTGGAATCCATTTTTCGGAAACAATAGGGATAAACATGTATAGGTGCCCGTCCCAAGATTTGAACCATGATCTTTTATGTGGTTGGCACATTGCACTACCATTAGACCATATTCGGATCCATAAATAACATGCAATGTCCGTCCCAAGATTTGAACCATGGTCTTCTATGTGGTAGGCACACTGGACTACCCTTAGACCATATTGGGATCCATAAACGACCATATGCACCGCATAGATCACATATATGGCCCCAGGTGTGGTCGATGCAGTCCGCAGCATATGCATAACGACAGCATACTGGACATATGCTTCAGTAGGGGTACCAAATAGGCATATACAGCCGCCTGGATCGCATAAACCATCCAGAAAATGGTAGTCTTCCAGGGGATCTAGCCCCACAGTCTACCAAAAATAAAGCACCCACCATTACTAACTTCCAATAGCATTCCACACAGGTCAATGTTTCACCCGAGATCTGTAACACCTACTTAGTCACGAGAGACTCATTGAAAATCTCCCTCCTGGACTTCCATAAGCAGGAATCTTCTTCTCATCCCATCCAGCCGCTTCTCATCCTTCACCAGTGTCCTGAAGATTGACATGTAAAACAGAGGCATCCGGAACAGAAAGCGCTGCCATGAGGCTGGAGACGATTGGAGGCCCTCGAAAGCAAGGTAAGAAGCACCAACTAGGATATGCTAACCCACCAATGTTAAGTCCCTTAAGGGGGTGTTGTTTGTTACTCGCTGCAACTATTTGCTTCAGATAATCACTGAACTTGAAAATTGTCCATTTTTCCTTCTAACACAATCCTCCTATTAGCATGCATGTAATAGATGTCCAAATAGACACACAGCATATAACAACAACAAAGTCTTTTCCCACATTAAGTAGGGCCGGCTACATAGATTCTTTGCCTCCATTCAGATCTATCTTGGGTCATTCTCGGTTTTTGTGCAAAAATTAAGATCCCTTTGTATAGTCTCACTCCAACACTTTTTGGGTCTTCCTCACCTTCTCTTAGCTGGCTCAACATCCTAAAACTCGCATCTCCTAATTGGTGCATCAGCTGGCCACCTTTACAAATGGTCAACCCACCTTAAGCAGTTTTCTCGCAACTTGTCATCGATCGGAGCTACACCAACTTTCTTTATGATTGCATCATTCCGAATTCGATCTTTACGTGGGTGTGTGTGTGTATCCACACATATACCTTAGCATTTTCATTTCTTTTACGACCATTCTCTGCATGTGTCTATGGTTCGCATGCCAACATTCAGATCCATAGAGCATAGCAGGTCTCACAGCTGCTTTGTACAACTTTTCTTTAATTTTCAAAAGAATTTTATCATCGCAGAGAATAGTAGATGCCCCTCTCCACTTTACCCAACATGCATTTACTCTATTAGTAACATCTCCATCAATTTCTCCATCATGCTGCAAAATAGATCCCACGTATCTAAAAGAATCTCTGATCTGAATGTTATCACCACCAATCTTCAACTCCATTCATTCACCACTGCTTCCATCAAAAGTGTACTCCATATATTCAGTATTATCCCTACTTATACGAAACCTTTTAGTTTCCAAAGTATGCCTCCAGATATTAAGCTTCTCATTTTACTCCATATGCAACCCCATCAATCAACACAATATCAGCAAATAACATACACCAAGGTATCTCATCCTGAATGTGACTTGTCAACGTGTCCATAATCAAAGTAAAAAAGAACGAACTCAAAGTTGAACCTTGATGCAGATCAATGTTGATGTCAAAATAGTCAGTTTTCCCATATTGGATCCGTATACAAGATGAAGCCCTATCATACATATCTTTTATGAGGTTAATGTATAGAGCATATACATGTGTCTTCACCAAAACCCTCCACAATATCTCTTGTGGGACAAAACCATAAGCATTCTCCAATCAATAAAAATCATATGGAGATTCTTCCTTTTAGTTCTATGAATCTCCAATGTTCTCTTCATTAGGTGGGAAACTTCAAACTTAACTTCTCCCTAGCCCTATAAAACATATACACAACATGATTGTCAAAATTTCTCATGCATGATATGTTGAAAGAAGGATCTTGAAACTTCAAACTTCAAAGAATGATGAAAAAATTTTCAAACAGTTTAAACAAACTTTTTTTATTCAAGCACCTTAGATTCAAAATAAGATGATTGTGCGCAATTGACCATAACAAGTTACACCTTAAACTATACTTCGACTCAACCTTAATGAAAAAAAACAATAAATTTTAGTTTTACATCTTCATGACAAGTTGATCTAAAATTATTTTTTTAACAAGAGAGGGGAACATGCACATGTGCGCACCCCCCAAGATTTGAACTCTAGTCTTTGGTGATAGGCACGCTGCACTATCAACAAACCATTGAAGTGGGTTCACTGATCTAAAATTTTTGATGCAACAGAACAAATCCTCATTATAACAGCAATGTATTAGCATTTACGCAGTGTCATAAGCTAATTTATGCACTTCGTTTTTCCACATTTCAGGTGTATCTCAAAAGGGGGGGGGAGGCAAACAAGAGACAGTCTGATGGATGGAGGTGTGTGACGGCCCCGGTCCAGATTTGGATGTGGATGAGGGCTGGTTAGAGATTGGAAGTCGAAAAGGGAGGGTGATAGTGAGGGAGAGTGGGAGTATCGAGAGGTGATTTTACCTACTTTCAGGGCATGGACAAGGACATTGGGCCTGGGACAGTTATGAACAGGTCCATTGTCTAGATTGCGGCTCTCAAGTCAACCATCAAGCGTAGGCTGGTCAGGCAATAGATACTAGGATGCAGGTCTGAAGTCGACCATTGTTGGGGATAGTGTGAGGATATTTAAAAAAACGAGAGAATCAGGAACTTCCTCAGATCTTGTCTTATCAGAGAGGTGTCCAGTGTGCAACCCTAGCTGCTGGAGTCTTTGCAACACAAGGCTTCCCATAAAGCAAGCATGGTGGTCAAGTCTGGATAGTTTACCCATCTTTTTTACAAAGAGTTTCAAGGAGTTGTGAAGGAAGATGGAATGCAGACGATCTCAAAGTTTATGAAGGAAAAATCGTGTTTCAAGAGGTTGAACAGGTTTCCCTGTTTTTAGATGTTGAATTGTAACTCGCCAAAAAGAGTTAAGGACTACACATCAATTACCATGTCCAACTCAATCCTCATGGTTGTTGTGAAGGCCCTAGTCATGCAACTGCAAAGAATTCTATATGACCTAGTAAGCCTAATTTAGTTTACCTTTGGTGTACATTGGCATGCCATTGATGAGTCCTTTCTCTAGGTAGGTAAGAAAGTTTAGAAAGGTAGTTACCGGTGATAAAAATCAAGGTTATCGTTAAAGGTAAACTGTCTGATGTTGTTAAGGTCATTGGTGTCCAGTGTTTAGAAAAGCAGCTCCGCAACCACATATGTGGAGGCGGCAAGTCTAGCGCTCGTAAACATCAAATGTGGTGCATATACGGGTAAATACACTTACTCATTCCGCATATGCAGCCTATGTGACGGTTTATCCAACCGTCTATCGAGACCCATTTACCAACTCGACTACTCGGCTGGACCCCACCTCCCTCCACAATCATGATTAAACCCTATTGTCTCCACTCTCCCATGTGCCCAAAAACCGTTGCTTCCTCGCCAGTCAACGCACTAGCCTCAGGGCCTCACTGCAGCCGCTCACCTCTGCTCCCTCCCATCGCCACCAACAACTCTGGTAACCTTGAGTTTTTTCTCATGGCTATTGGTCACCTTGAGTTCTGAAATTTAATCATGATGCCCAGATTCTTGCTAACTCACTTACCATAGAAAAGCAGTTTAAAAGTTGACAACATGTCCTATTTTCTTGATTTTGGTTATGGTGGTGACTTAATAGCCTATTTTCTTGACTTCGGTTGTGCTGGTAGCTTAAAATCCGTTGGAAACGTTGGAGATAAGGTATTGTTGTATAAGTCGGATCACTATTGGCATGCATGAGCATGTCTAGAATAATAATAATCCTTTGTTCCAAGGTTGCAAAGTCGGTAGTCGGTACTCGATTAGCCGGGTCATTGACTAAGAACTAATCAGCAACCGAGAGACTGAATTTAGTCGAGAATTAGTCGGTTTTGACTTTTTTTAAATATTTTAATTATATAAATTATTTTTTAATATATATACTCTCATATTTTTACATAGATTAAGAAATATTCATATTTAAAAGAGCTTTAAAAAGGCATCTATAGAGATTTTAAGTCCAATTTTTTCACATTTAGCTTAATTATTTCACTCACAAGATGACACATTTCATACATAAACCTAAAAAACTGAACAAAACTATTAGTAAGCTTCGTTGTACATCAGAAAAAGGCACAACATGACAAGTAAGGAGATATCACAAGAGTTCAACTTGGACAACACATCTCTCGAAACTTGTCACTGAGTTGTTTTAACCAAAGAGAAAAAGACACATTATTTTGTTTTTCACCATGAGAAAAGCAAAAAACAAACAAGATACAAAAATGTTTAAAAAAGCAAAAAAAACAAAACCTAAACGTGGGTGGCAAAACCCAAACTTGGCGACGACACTCGTAGTGGCTGGAGAGGGTCAGAGGAGTGCTCCACCGTTCGTTGGGATCTCCCTTGATGTTGGCAACTTAGAGGCGGGGGTTCCAACAACCGGCTACGGAGAAGAGGAGCTCCGAGGAGGGTGCTCAAGTGCAAGAGGAGACCTGGAGGAGACCTAAAGGAGCCGTGCAAACTGAGAAATTGGGCAGCAGCTTATTGTCGAACAATAAGCCCCACTTAAGCCCAATCAGGTAATCGGATCTGTGTCTTGGCTCCATACATCTCCAGTGAAATCTCCAAGGAGAAATCGATTGATTACTCAATCGACTAACCCGATTACTCGGTCGACTAACCCGATTACTCGTTTGATTAGTCGGGTCCAACCAACTATAGCCTGATTTGGCCTAGTCGACTCAGTTACATGGTCGAGTCGACTAATCGAGTTAGTCGATAGATTTTTGCAGCAATGCTTTGTTCATAATATTTGTTGTTAGAGGCATGTAGTTGCAGGACAAAAGTTATTTCCAATTTGATGTCCTTCCAAAAAAAGGCTATAGTGCTTACTAGATTGAAACATATGGCAATTGATGCCTTTAAATTTACTTTGCTACTATGTACCACAAGAGTAACTCGAGTCATTTAAACTTTTTCCATTTCAAGTTAATAGATATCTAGCATTAATATTCGTAATTAGTGTACTTGTTTTCTTGTTAAGATTATTATTTTCAATTTAATGACAAAGACATGATCTCATGACTATTATTTTTACATTTGGTTTTTTTGTAATTGTTGTTTTCTTTCATTGCTACTTATGAATCTATGATGATTTTTTAAGGAAAAAGAGGGATGCATACCCCCACCCATAAACTTCTATATATTCACATTAAGTATAAAAAAGGAGTCACATAGACCAAAAGGTTTTTAAATTTTTGACATGCTCTATAACATTTTCCATGTACAATGTCTCTCAACGGAAGATATTCCCATTTCGTGCAAGCCACATGGACCAAAAAATGGTCGCCACCCAAACCTTGGTATGACTACTCGCATTCCCCAAACTATCCATCGAGTTCCAAAAAACAACCCAACCGGTGGCTGACTCCATCTCGACATGTGATGCCGCCATGGAAGGAAATATCGTGATATATCGGCGATATATCGATATCGAGACAAGAACGATATCAGTATCGATATGCCGCTATATCCGCCTTTTCAGGCATTTCTGCGTCAATATGGGTAATATTTCGACAATAAATCGTCGAAATATCGTATCAACACGATATCGAAACGATATCGATATCGATACGACCTTCCATGTCATGCCGCCCACACCTCTTTTAAATTGGACATAGAAAGAAGAGGTGTTTGACATCCTCATTCGCTGCAAGACACCGTAAGCACGTCACACTAGCTCCATGACTCTATGATGTATGAGTAATAGGTCCATGTTAAATAGATTTCTTTAAGAAATCCTTTCTTTAGTCCAAATCATGTTGGCTTATTGACTCAGTCGATTGTGCGTGCCACTAAAATATATGTGCTCACCGTATGTTTCTAAGGATTTTAAGATACTAAAGATTCAGTCGAATTAGAGATTGGAAGTAGGCACTATGGATGGTATGGATTCTTCGGAATGCTAGGTAAAGATGAGCAGACACATATAGAAGGAAACGGAATATTTTCATTGCTCGATCAATTTCAGAGGAAGGTTGGTGTATGAACCTTTGTTTGAGATAACATTTTCAATTATTATGGTTGAGTTATTATTTTTTAGCGAAACAAGGGTGTGACGTTGAGGAGACTTGGTTGATTTATTATGATCAACTATTTTATCTAAATGGAGGATTAATCAAAATACTTTACTTTAAATTACATCATACTTTATTGTCTAGTCTTTATATTTCATATATCATTTATGTAATATTTATTTAAAATATAGATGTCTAATATTTTGCTTTATTATTGTATTTTGAATTAATTTGGCAAAATATTAGATACAACATAACCAGCATATACCACATCATGCTCCATTGCTTATATGTATACTCATTTTAGATCGCCTTGAGCATATACCACATATCGACTCTGATTCTATTTGGTATCATCTCGTCACTTTGCTACATATTTGTCTTCAAAATGATTGTAAGATTGAGAAGCATATTGATGGTGTTAGGAGGACCTTTCTTTAGAAAGGGCAAAGGTGTTAAGGTGAGGAGTAAAGGGGAAGCGTGCCTCAAAAATAGAATTAGGTGGAGATTGAATAGGATCAACATAGGAAACACCCTAACCTCATGAACCGAGGCCAAACACATTCTAAATAAGGGACATGCCAGGCAGCCTCTCGAAGGGGAAGGATACCTTTTCTTTTCCAGACACGACATATCGCCTCTTTTCTCGAGATCTAGCCAAATGAGACTTCGTGAATCATCAAGGAGGCTAAATGTTTGTATTGAATGCATATTTGTTGCGAGTATTTCATCTTTATCCTGATTTTCATTCGATATATATGGGACTTCACAACTAACTATTATATCATTATTGAGTTGGGTCAGCAACCTCATCCCCTCTTGACAACTTCTCTCCAATTCCATTTTTTCACTAGATATATAATAATTTCCAGACATCGTGGCTTTTTTTAAGGAAAAGGAGTGCACATCATAAACAACACCAGAAAAAATTATATTAATAGTTTTAAACTCATAGTTACAAGTTAGGCCTCCTTTAGGACCTTGTCATGATTTAGACATTTAACACAAAATCTCTCATTGCAAAAAAATCATCCAATTCCTCTCCAACCATGCCGCCCAAATCATAGCAAAGTGTGCGTCGTCTCCAAATTGGGCGCGCCCATTCGATTCTCATAAGATAGAACCACTCCCAAAGGCCACCACACCGAGGATAGTTCCCTCCCTACAAGCCCTCGAAATCTCGCAAGTAAAAAAGGTGATTAAAATCCTCTAAGCTCTCAACACGTCATATGCCTATTCATCAAAAAAATCCCATCATCCCGAGCCCAATGATCTCTCCCAATGGATAGACCACCAAGAGAAGAAAAAAAACTAAGCCATCATAAGAAACTCCACTTCTCTCCAATCAGAGAGATCATAACGGAACTTAAGGGAGCATATCCCATCAACCCATGCCTACAACAATCATCCATGGTCAACAGACATTGTATTCAACCATTGGAATCCGTCACAAAGGCCCCTGACACTCAACCAACTATCCCGTCAAAAGCTTGCACCCATTTCCAAAGATGGGCTTCAACGACGAAGAGAAATCTGACAAAATGGTACAATTAACCTTCCCAAAAGTAGACGATGAACGGACCATCCAATGTTGAGCAAACAACCCAGTCAAGACCATGTCGACGATCCTCACCAAAGTAAACATTAAGTCCGAACCACTACCCCTAATACGAGTGACCCATTTGGCAACTAGCGCCAGGTTCATCTCTTAACGACTAGGCATCCTCAAGCTGCCAACCTACATAGAATGTTTTACCATCTTCCAGTTCAACAAGGAAATCCCCAACTCCTCCAAGGCAGATCGGAAGTACCTCGTATCAGAGCCTCGAACCACACTCTCACCCCTTCAAAAGCATGCACGATGAGAGGGAGAAAATGAAAAGGTGGACAAAACCGCGTCCAAAAATATCATGTGGCTAGAGTACATGTTTTATTAAGTAGAAAGAGGTATGCATAGTCACCCTAAAAGTGAAGTTTTGCATGCCCAAGAGCAAGTAGGAAAGAATTTCCTTCCGTAAAAAACAAGTGGGGTAAGGGTTTCAATAATGGTTGTTCAATTTGTGTCCTGGGAGAGGAGTATGTTGCTCAAATATTTTCGTGTATCACGGTGTTACACTGTTAAAATGAACTTGTAATGGACTTTTTATTTCATCAATTTGGCATGTAATTCAAGACATTTATACTTTCTTAGAAAATATGTGGTGCTAGTTGTCCAACTTCTAAAAGAATACAATTCAAATATGACACGAAATGGAAGTCATACTAAAAAACAAAACACTATTAAAAATGCAAGTGGGGTCGGCTACATGGATTCTTGCTCAAATCCATGTTGAAAAATTTGACTATTTTTTACGTTGGTTGTCGACTACCTAACGCAACCCCTGCAAGATTGGGATTTGGACCCTGGTCTATTGTGTGGTAGACACATTGCACTACCACTAGACCATTAAGTGGGTTCTAATTCAGGTATTTGTGTAAAATGAATATTTACAATGGCATTGTATTGTATCTATAAAATGTGATCAACGATGAGAAGTTTCTTATTAAAATTGAGAAAGGCACATGTCACTTAAAGCATGAATGATGAAGATGGAAATTTCTAAGATTAAATTACACTGTTTCGTTCAAGAACCAAATATTGACTTCAAATTAAAATGACAGCAGGCACAATTGAATATGCTAAATGAAGTAAATGAAAACATAGCTTTTGGTTTAACAAAAAATCAAATAAAAATTAAATATTAATGAGCATAAAAAATCATCTTTTTAAGCATTTGATATAATACAAATACAATTACAACGGCTACAATTTGATTACATACAAACCAAGTTCTTATGCATCCGATGCTAAAAAATTACGCTCATCCCTGAAAAGATTAAAAAGACATTTCCACATGTACCTGAAACCGTGTATCGAAGTGTCTTTAACCAAAAAAAGAATAAATGTCAGTTTTTTTCTCCAACTACTAATGATGATTCAGCTAACTAAAGCAAAGAGGCTCAATGATTTTATTCATATCGGAGACTGATTATAAATATTTAAGCAGTTACATCAGAGTAAATTTTTATGCACAGATTGTTTCGTGTTTTAAATGCATCTTAATCTTTTCTCGTGTTGTTTGATACTCCAACATTATGGTTCAATACATACATCATGTAGCAAAGGCATATGTGAAAGCAAAACCTATTTATAGAGATTTGTTTTGAAGGAAACATGTTCACAGAGATACATGAGTTGATATTTTATTATTGTTAAAGATTGCAGTAGATTTCTTTCTTTATATTCTTTTGTAACCCCACTGGGGTTTTATGTCTTTTTGTTCTCGTTACCTCTCTAGGGTTTAGTCCTATATAAGGACCCCTAGACCTCTTGAATAAACAACGAATCATCTTTTCTTATCATCTTCCCACATGGTATCAGAGCGGCGGTCCTAGACCGGTGTTCTGACATAATCATCCCTCCACCATAGCCAGCCCCCCCAAGTTCCTCTGCAGCCGCGCGTCGCCTCTGGTCTCCACACCTCCCACCTTCGGCCCGCGCCGCCTCGGATGATCCCCAGGCCCTGGCAAACCTCATGTACTCGCGAGAGGGCCGAGCTGAGCGTCGCGTGACTGCATGTGACTGATGCATCTGACTGATGCATCTGACTGAGCCTGCATGTTGGTATTGTCAGTAACTTTCATCCAAGTTGCATCTGATAGATGTTCATTGTGCCCTTATTTTTCCTCTCGGTCTTCAATCCGTACAGAAGCTATGTCGTCAGCTTAATTGTCGTGTTATTTTTTATGAGGTTTGTAGTTATTTTTAGGACATCCAGACGAGGAAGATTTTTGGTGGGGGTCATGAGAGGAATGGTCTCTATTACCTTGACATTCCTTCTGATTCCAAATTTGTTGGTGCAGTCTCCATCTCTGAAGATCCTTTTCTATGGCATCTTCGTCTAGGCCACCTTTGTGCTAAAGCTCTCTCAATGATGTTCCTTGAACTCTCTACGTTGAAACCCTTTGAATGTGAAGCATGTCAATTCGGGAAACAACATCGAGCCTCCTTTCCTGCACGGACTGAGCCTCGCTGTCGTACTCCTTTTGCTCTTGTTCACTGTGATATCTGGGGACCATGTCCGGTCTGAAGTCTGAGTGGTCATAAATATTTTGTTGTCTTTGTGGATGACTACAGTCGATCATCTTGGGTCTTCTTGTTAAAGGAACGTTCATAAATTAACCATATTGTCAAGAATTTCTTTTACTGTGTCAAAAAACATCTTCTCCACTACAGTTCAAATCTTTCATTCTGATAATGCATTAGAATTTACACAAAATGAGTTGGCATCCTTCTTTGCTTCCCAGGGTGCTATCCATCAAACCTCTTGCACATATACCTCCCAATAGAACGGGGTTGCCGAAAGAAAACTTCAATATCTCCTTGATATTGTCCGCTCACTTCTTACCCAAATGAAGGTCCCCAAAACCTATTGGGGAGATGTTATTCTCACCGTTGTCCACCTTATCAACAGAGTACCCTCTGTTTCCCTAAATGGTTCCACACCCTTTGCCTTTATTGTATCCAAATGTCTCACCATTTCCTCTATCTCTGCGGATTTTTGGGTGCATCACCTTTGTTCACAATTTTCATACTGCAGACAAATTATCTCCACGTGCAATTAAATGTGTTTTTCTGGGTTGTTCCCAAACACTGAAAGGGTATAAATGCTATGATCCTTGTGGTAAACGCTATTATATATCAGTTGATGTCACCTTTTTCAAACAAACTCGCTTCTTCAATCAAGATGTGTCTGACATGCCATTAGAACTTCCTCCACCAATTGTGTATAAAAAAAAACATGTGTCCCCTCTTGTTCATGTTCCGCTGCATGTTCTTTTGTCGCAGGAAAATATGCCATCTTCAAGTGCCCCCACCAACACTACTCCGGATGATCCTCAAGAGATTCTCATTGCCCTACGTAGAAGGAAATATCGCGATATATCGCCGATATATCGATATCGACTTGGGACCGATATGGGCACCGATATGGCGATATATCCCGATTTCTAGGCATTTTCTTCACAAAGGTTTGTCGATATGGGCGATATTTCATCGATATATCGTCGACATATCGTATCGATACGATATCGAAACGATATCGATATCGATACGGCCTTCCATGCGCAGAACTAAGAGGCAATGTACTATTCATCCTATGTCTAATTTCACGTCCATTGATAGGTTATCATGTTCTGATAAAAGATATGCAGATGCTCTTATGACTATCTGTTCCAAGAGACTATCACAGTGCATTGCAGGACCACGGATGGCGACAAGCTATGAATAAAGAAATGGATGCTCTCAATTCTAGAGGAACATGGGATCTAGTTCAGTGTCCCCAACACGTCAAGCCTGTTGTCTGCAGATGGATTTTTACTACAAAACATTCTCCAGATGGTTCTATTGACAAACTCAAAGCAAGACTTGTGGCAAAAGCTTTACGCAGACATATGGAGTTGATTACTTCGAGACTTTTTCACCTGTTGCCAGGATGGGATTTATTCGCACTATCCTCTCTGTAGCCGTGAACAAAGGCTGGCCTATTTTTCAACTGGATGTCAAGAATGCTTTTCTATATCATGATCTTGAGGAAGAAGTTTACATGGTGCAACCCCCAGGTTACGAAGTCGAGGAGGAGAATGTTAGCCGACTTCGCAAAGCAATTTATGGCCTAAAGCAAAGTCCGAGGGCATGGTTTGACAGGCTTAGTACAGAGATTAGCACTCTGGGCTTTCAGAGAACTACATCTGACCATTCTGTCTTCGTCAGAAAACGATCAGCAGGTACTGTCATACTAGTTGTATATGTGGATGACATGGTTGTAACAGGTGACGATGATAAAGGAGTACTAGAAGTAAAGACTTTTCTGCAAAAGGTTTTTGTCACCAAGGACATGGGGTAACTTCGTTATTTTCTGGGTATAGAAGTCTTACGCACCAAGAAGGGGCTTCATATGTCACAAAGAAAGTACTGCTTAGATATATTGACCGAGGCAGGACTACTTAGGTGTAAGCCCTCTGGCATACCTGCAGAACCAAAGAAACATTCTACATAAGATGATCCTGCTTTTGAAGATACTATACGATACAAAAGCTTGGTTGGCAAACTTCTGTGCGTTACTGTTACTAGGCCAGACATATTCTATGCCGTGAACAGAGCTAGCCAATACATGGAGAAACCGTGCTACAGCCACTGGCAAGATGTTCTTCAGATCCTTCGCTACCTGAAGGAATCCACTGGACGCAGTCTATTCTATGGGGCAAATGGATACACTAAGGTCGTTGCTTATGTTGATGCTGATTATGCAAGCTCACTTGAGGATCGTCGTTCTACGACGGGCTATGCTATGATGGTATGCGGTAATCTTGTTAGTTGGAGAAGCAAGAAACAGTCCAGTGCAAAGGCGGAATATAGGGCAATGGCCCAAGGTACATGCGAAATTACCTGGCTACTGTCTCTTTTGCAAGAACTCAATATTGTTATCACTACTCATGTTCCTCTATACTGTGATAACAAATCTGTCACTTATATTGCTACAAATCATGTGTTCCATGAGAGAACCAAACACATTGAGATCGACTGTCATTTTGTTCGAGATGTTGTACGAGAAGGCAAGATTTCTACACCACACATCTCAACAGATCTTCAGCTTGCAGACATTCACAAAGGCCTTATCAAAGAAGCGGCTTTCCTGGATATCTTCCAAGTTAGGTATAATCGATGGATATGCTCCAACTTGAGGATGAGTGTTACATATTGCAGTAGATTTCTTTCTTTATATTCTATTGTAACCCCACTGGGGCTTTTATGTCTTTTTGTTCTCGTTAGCTCTATAGGGTTTAGTCCTATATAAGGACCCCTAGACCTCTTGAATAAACAACGAATCATCTAATCTTATCATCTCATCCATAATTATATTAGTGTTTCTTGTCTTTGTTACTTCCATTGAGGACATTATTGTACTCTCCACCTTTTGGGATTTAGGATCCCATCTCTACATAGAAAACCATATCAATTTCATAGGAAGTATCTCATTCCATCCCACCTTTTTCACATTGTATCAAAGTAGTGAGCCTAAACATGTTCTCTAGGTTTCTCTTGCTAAGATCTTAATCGCCGCCACATTCCCTACGCCACCTGCAGCCTCACATTGACACCATCAATCGGCCATGTGGTCATACACCGCTCCTTGCGGCTCCACCACCGCAGTCAGCATGCCCTGGCTGCACCTTACTGCCTCTAGTGACCTCGATGCCGCCACCTAACAACCCCATCATCACCACTATCTCTTTGTGAGAAGTGGTATATCCTCACAAAGATCTGTTGCTTGAATAGACCACAAATTCTCTTTCTTCTCTCTTTGTCTATATGATCACAATCGCCACTACTCTCGAGACAAAATCTCTTGAATAGACCCACAATTTCTCTTTCTTCTCTCTTTTTCTATCTGGTCATAATGACCACTACTCTCGAGACAAAATCTCTGGTAATCTCCCCTAATCTATTGTAGTACACGAAACTTCAGTCAACAATAACGCAAAAAACTATGTAATCTAATCTCACACATTCATGTTGTTCATTGGCAGTTAGAAGAAGCTCTATATCTTCACTAAAAAAGCTTTCAATCAGACTGACATGGAATGAGTCATGGCTTCAGGACCATTAGCATGTCATCAATTAGTTGACCAACAATGTAGAGCATTGGAATGTCGCCTCCTGTACAAGAAGACAGCTATGGAAATGTGAGTTGCCATTTCAAAAAAAGAGTTGCCCACATGCATTCTTATGTGTGTATAGTTTGATTGCAATTTAATAGGTACTTTTATCTTGTTAATTGATATATACACATGTATATATACAATTATACCTATTAGACATAGATTTTATATTTAAAATAATTAGAAATACATGACCGAATATTTCCAATTAGTCAAATAAATGTGTTTATTTTTTATTCGGTGATATCTTCATTGCATACAAAATATCAACTTCTGCAACATTGACCACAGACCAGGGCTAATCCCTCATCTAAAAGGTGTTGGGCAAGGTTGATAAATCTCCTATGGCCAACGAATTTTCTACTAAGTAAACGTCTGCTTCTCCGGGACAGATGGGATCATGGGACAGGGGGTTCAACTCTCCTTTACAGATTACTCTTGACTCAAGGATTTTTATAATAAAACTCTCAACTCAAGAATGCATAGCATGGAGGAAAAATACTTCTCCTCATGCTTCTATAGAGCTTCAGCTTGAAGATATTTTCACCCGAGCTCTTCTGAAGAAACACATTGAAGATATTTTCATCCAAGCTCTTCTGAAGAAACGCATTTCATTGTTACGTACAATATGAGCATTTACAGTGATGTCTGTGAGAAAGTCCTGATATAAATATTCATCTCATGCATAACTACATGATAAATGACAATAACTTTAACTTCCTATGTTTCTACCACTGGTTTTCCAAGAACATGAGATAGCTACATAATGATAAGAACATAAATTACAAACATTTCATTGCAGAAAGTAACCAAAATGTATTCAATAGGCATCTGTGTTGGAGTATCATGACCTGATCTCACATCACAAGCTCCTTGTTTTGCCAACTAGATCATATTGTGACTATTGACATCATACTATCATAGTTCAAAGAAAAAGAATAAACTGAACTACGAAAAATGGCATTAAAGTAAAAGATCTGGAATTATATAATGTAATCCTTCAAGATCAAACACTTACCGCCCTTTCTCCACATTAACAATTTACAAAACATGCATAAACTTAACAATAACATATAGCATTTCATTTCTGCATCAATGTTTAGCTTTGAGAACATTCTTTTTTACTTTGATTATGAACGAGTTGACAAGTCACATTCAGGATGAGATACCTTGGTGTATGTTATTCGTTGATGATATCGTGTTCATTGATTAGACTAGATGAAATAATCGAGAATCTTGAGGTCTGGAGACATGCATTGGAGACTAAACGATTTCGTATAAGTAGGGCTAAGATCGAATATATGGAGTGTACTTTTGATGCAAGTAATAGTGAAGGAATCGAGGTGAAGATTGGCGACAATAACATTCAGAAGAGATATTCTTTTAGATACTTGGGATCTATTTTGCAACATGATGGGAAAATTGATGGAAATGTTACTAATAGAATAAATGCAGGTTGGCAAAAGTGGAGAGAAGCCTCTATTGTTCTCTGTGAAAAGAAAATTCCTTTGAAAATATCAAAGGAAAGTTTTACAAAGTAGTCATGAGACATGCTATGCTCTATGGATCTAAATGTTGGCCCATGAACGAAAGACATGTGCAGAGAATGACAGTAGTAGAAATGAAAATGTTAAGGTAGATGTGTGGACATACATGTAAAGATCGGATTCGGAATGACGTAATTAGAAGGAAGGTTGGCGTAGCTCCAATCGAGGATAAGATAAGAGAAAACTTCTTAAGGTGGTTTGGCCATTTGCAAAGGAGGTCGGCTAATACACCAGTTGAAAGATGTGAGCTTTAGGATGTTGAGCCGGGCCAGACGGCTAAGAGAGGGCGAGGAAGGTCCAAGAAGTATTGGAATGAGACTATACGGAGGGATCTTAGTTTTTTGGATCTAAGTTCGATATTGACCCAAGATAGATCTGAATGGAGGCAAAGAATCCATGTAACAAACCCCACTTAATGTAGAAAAAGGCTTTGTTGTTGTTGAGTGCTATTATATAACAGTGGAATGACATATAACAAAGTAAATGATTCGTGTAAATAGTTGAATCCAATATAATAAAGTCAACCAACCTTAAGTCGAGGAACTCATGGCACTCATCTACAACAACAACAAAGCCTTTTCCACAATAAATAGGGTCGACTACACGGATTATTAGCCTCCATTCAGATCTATCTTGGGTAATTCTCGAGCTTAGATCCAAAAAACTAAGAACCCTTTATATAAGTCTCATTTCAACATTTCTTAGGTCTTCCTCACCCTCTTTTAACCGGCTCAACATCCCAAAACTCACATCTCTCACCGGTGCATCAGCTGACCTCCTTTGCAAATGGCTAAACCACCTTAAACGATTTTCTTGCATCTTATCCTCGATCGGAACTATACCAACTTTCTTTCTGATTGCATTATTCTGAATTCAATCTTTGCGTGTATCTACACATCGGCCTTAGCATTTTCATTTCTTTTGTTGTCATTCTCTCCACATGTATATGATTCACATGCCAACATTCAGATCCATAGAGCATAGCAGGACTCACGGGTCACGATTGTTTTGTAAAACTTTCTTTCAAATTTCAAAGGAATTTTCTTGTCACGGAGAACGGTAGAGGCTCCTCTATACTTTGGCCAATCCGCATTTATTATATTAGTGACATCTCCGTCATGTTGCAAAATAGATCCCAAGTAACTAAAAGAATCTCTCTTCCGAATGTTATCGTCACTGATCTTTACCTCAATTACTTCACCATTGCTTCCATCAAAAGTACACCCCATATATTCATTCTTAGCCCTATTTATATGAAATCATTTAGTCTCCAATGCATGTTTCCATACCTTAAGCTTCTCGTTAGTCGTTACTCAATCTCTAGTCTCATCAATTAGCACAATATCATCAATGAATAACATACACCAAGGTATCTCATCATAAATGTGGCTTATCAACTTGTCCATAATCAGAGTAAAAAGGAATGGACTCAAAGTTGAACTTTGATGCAGACCAATATTGATTTCAAAATAGTCAATCTTCCTAGACTGTATTCTTATACAAAATGAATCCCTATCATACATATCTTTTATGAGTTTACTGTATAGGACAAGTACTAGTCTCCTCTCCAAAACTCTCCACAATATCTTCCATGGGACAAAATCGTAAACCTTCTTCAAATAAAAAAAAGATAAAGGTTCTTCAGTTTAGCTTTATAAATCTCCATTGTTCTGCTCGACAAGTGGATGCCTTCAATAGTTGCACGACCTGGCATAAATCCGAAATGGTTTTCTTTTACTTTGAAAAATTGCATCAACCTTCTTTCAATCACACATTCTCAAATTTTCATAGTGTCACTCATCATCTTGATACCTTTGTAATTTGAACAATTTTAAATGTCTTATTTGTTCATATAAAGAGGCGTCATGATGCTTCTCCTCCAATCTTCCAACATTTTCTTGCTTCACCAAATAGCATTGAATAAATTTATAAGTCAAACCACGCTCACCTAAAACTCTCCAAACTTCTATAGGAAAGTCATCAAATCCTACACCTTCCCCGGGTCTCATAACCTTCAAAAACTACTACTTCCTTTGTATTCATATATAGCTTGCATGATTCAAGTAATTTCACTATTAGCTAGATCTCCCAAAGTGATCTATATATTTCCTTCCTCAATGAAAAGCTTATAGAAGTACTGCTTCCATCTAGACTCTATATCCTTCTGAGTAACAAGCACGTGACGTTCCTCATCCTTAATGCATCTCAGAAAGGTCTTTGCTCTTGCTTTCTCTTTCTTTAGCAAACCTGAATATATCCTTCCAGCCCTCCTTAGAATCAAGATTTTTGTACAAAACTTCATAAGGTTTTAACTTAGTTTCGCTTACTGTCTTCTTTACCTCCTTCGTTATTTTGTAGTTTGTGACAGTTTCATCTATTCTATCCTTAGACAACTTTAAAGCATGCTCTTTTAATTGTGAACTTCTCTCGCACCCTTCCACTCCACCACCAAGCCTCCTTTTGGTCTGGAGCTCCCCCATTTAACTCGTCTAGCATCTCTTTGGCTACCCTTCGGATACAAGATGCTACAGCCTCCCACATCTCGTTTGCACTTCCATTACAATCCCAAAATAGGCTTTATAAAACCTTCTCCTTGAAGCTTGATTGCTTCAATTGAAGATTCCACCATCTAATTCTAGTGATATTGGAAACCCTCCTTTTCTTTACCAGTCCTTTTATTTACACATCCATGATTAACAAGTGATGTTGGGTGATCAAACTCTCTCTTGGGATTACTTGCCGTTTTTGCAACATAACCGATCTTTTCTCCTCAACGTAAAGTAATATATATGTGTTCTAGTCAGACCACTCTTATAAGTAATTAAATGCTCCTCCCTCTTCTTGAAGAGTGTTTGGTAATGAAAAGATCATCAGACATTACAAAATTCAAATGACTTTCCCTCTTCATTTATATCTTCGAAGCCATGTCCTTGAACGATAGCATAACCCCGAAGCATCATTTCCTATATGTCCATTAAGATCTCCACCTAGGAAAACCATTTTTCTTGTGGGATTCCTTGCATAATCTTATCCAAATCCTCCCAAAAAGCTCGTTTGATCCTTTCATTTAAATCAATTTGTGGTGCATAAACTGAGATGATATTCAAAATTTCTTCTTTAAACACCACTTTTAGCAAAATAATCCGATCCTCAAATCTTTGCACCTCAACCACATAATCCTTCAAATCCTTATGAACAACCACTCCAGCACCATTTCTGTTCTTATCTTTACCTGAATACCAAAGTTTAAAGCATATCTTTTTAATATCCATTTCTTTCTCTCCAACACATTTTGTCTCTTGAAGACATAGTATCTGAATCTTCCTTCTTTCCACCGTATCTACTATCTCCGTCGATTTGTCAGTCAAAGTGTCAATGTTCCAACTACTTATCTGCAATTTCCTTTGCAACCTTTTTTTGGACTAACTTCTTTACTCGCATACGTCCACCATGCGAGAACCCTTGCAAATTATGGACTACATCCTGGCGACGATGCAACAAAACTAGCTTATTTACTCGCATGCGTTCCTCATGCGAGAACCCTTGCAAATTTTGAACTGTATACACGCAGTGATGTAGCAGCCCGAGCCAACTTTCATTGCATTCAAACGATGCAACGCGTCGTTAGTAGGAAATGCACCAACAAAGTTTGCTTAAATCCATGTTGAAAAGATCCGAACTGTTTTGAGAAAAATTCTTAAATAGTGTTCTTAAAAAGAGCAACTATTTGACTCTTTTGCGTTGGTTGTCATCTGCACGCAGTCCTCCTCAATTACTTGGACTTGAGATCAGGGTTCAGAAATTCGGCCTAGGCAGCCGCATATGCGGCCGCATATGCGGAGGCGTTACATATAGCGAATCGCATATGTTCTGTGCGGCTGTTATGCGCTAAGAGCGCCTACTCGGTCCGCTTAATCCGCATATGCGGCCGCATATGCGGCCGCATATGTGATGGAACTTTTCCACCCGATTAAATTGGCCAGAACCCGATAAGCCCAGAAACCCTCGCCAGAAACCCTCGCCAACCTCTTCGATCTTTTCGCATCGACTCCTCCTTTCCTCCCAAAACCCTCGCGATCTTCGAACATCCCTAAACCCTCCGCCTCTCCGCCTCTGGCCTGCTGCGCGGCTGCGCCCCTCCGCCTCCGGTGTTCTCTGCCTCTGGCCTGCTGCGCGGCTGCGCCCCTCCGCCTCCGGTGTTCTCCAACTGCACAGTAGCTTCTCCAACAACCCCGCTTTCACCTCCGGTGCTCTCCAACAACAGCAGGTTCCGCCTCGTGCGTGCTCCTCCGCCTCCGATTTTCTCCGCCTCGTGCGTGCTCCTCCGCCTCCAGCAGCAGGTATCACCTCGGTCCTTTGTTTTTTGTTCTGTGCATTTGATGGTATATATTTTGTTCTGTGCATTTGATGGTTTGATAATGAAACATCTTCCGTGTTAATCTTCAAAAGAGGAGAGATATCTTCTTCACTGTTTTCTCACGTGCAAAATCTTTGCCAATGAGAGGTTCATCCATCCTCTCCATGAGTTTCCAAGCCCTTATACAACCAAATTGACCATAGAAACCAAAAAGAGGAATAAACTTGAAACCAAGAGATTGAATGACTTGGTTTTTGCGAAATTCAACTCAAAGCTGAAAGAGCGACAGTCGCAACAAGGAAGAGACCCATTTATTTCCAAGGATAGGGCACATGTGGACGAGTGGATCGGACCAGAGGAAGGTGAAGAAGAGGTGTTCCAAGGCTCAGGACTAACTTGGAGCTTGGTGGCCGAGGCAAGTGGAGCAGATGAATTGGTGCAGCATAGGAGGAGCCAAAGGAACATGGATGCATTACCGAGTGTGGCGGAGGAAGAAGATTTTATCACGGATTCAGACAATGACAGCGATGATGAAATTCCTCCTGTTGTTTTTGACGATTTAGATTAGGAGTTTGATTATTTTTGTATGAACTATGAACCTCTTTTGAGCTGTTATGAACCTTTTTTGAGCTGTCATTCATAGATATTTTGTTGTGAATCTTATGATCCACTTTTAAATCAAAATAGACAACTTTGGAAATGCTTTCGACCTTGGGTTGAAAATCTTCACATTAAAATACTTACATTTTATTTATTTTAAATATAAATTATCTAGTATTTGAATTTATTGTTATATTGTTAATTATTTTTAATTTAAATAATAGAAACCGCATAGTCCGCATATACTTCCGCATATACTTCCGCATGCCCGCTTACTCGCTTCAGATCGCCTGACCGAACGAATAAACATACCGACTTTCTGAACCTTGCTTGAGATCGACCGTGACTAGAAAATAAATGGCACAGAGACTCAGACCAACTCCAAGGTGACAGAAACAGTCAGGTGACGGTACCAAAATCATTCAAAAGAATTCCAGGGTGAGTTGATCAACGACCAAGAAGGATAGTCAAGGGGGTATGATGGGTTCCAGTAAGAACTATGAATCACCATAATGTACAGTACACTATAGTATTCCATAAAGGACAAAATTCAAGTAGGAAAAGTAACAATAGATCTCACCATAAACAATGAAGTGCATGTGGGATAAGCAACAATAGGTCCCTTCGCCCCAAACCATGAGCATAAGGTGCTTTCATCAGTAACTAATCACCACAATTATGTTTTTACCTATCTCCACATGTTGAGCATGATATACTGCGGGCACCAACTAAGCAAGCAAGTTATAAAAAAAGAGTATAAATTTTGATGCCTAATAATATCTTTCACATGGTCATAGTGCAGTTTCTACAAGTACATGAGAGTATAAAAATAATGTCTCATGGTCATAGTCCAGGTTTCTTTAACTTGCATTTCAAATGATTTATCTTGGCTTTTTCCCGTTTTGGAAGGCTGATGCAGCGTGGAACAGAAATATAGGGATGCATTTATCTAATTTTTAGCCGTTAATTTTATTTACGCTTATTTTGAGTTGTCATATTTTTTAAATAAACGCGATCGCCCGTGATCTTAGTTAATTAGTTATAGAATTGAATTTCAAATTAGTCGGTTAATCGGTTAGAGTCAATTTAGGATAATTGGTTTCAATTTGAATTCGAGTTTCTATTTTTGTAATCTCATCCCTCCTATATAAAGGGATGAAGGTCTATTGTTTTAGACAGTTCAGTATTTATAAAATTTGAGATTTTATCTCTCTCCCCTCCCTTCTCCTTCTCCCTTGCTGTGGTCTTCACGCCTTCTTCTCTCCATTCCCTCGTATTCCCGACGAGCATTTTTCTTCTCAACCCCTCTATTTTCTCCACAAAAATCCACCGTTCAAAATATTTAATTTTCGTCGACACGCAAAAGTTCGATTTGCATCATTTTGTATCAGAGCATGGCCTACAGATCGTCCTCACGATCTGACGATCCGTCCAGACGTTCGCACCGACATGCATCGAGGGACTATCGTTCGTCCGAACAAAAACGGCGACCCAACAACGCCTACAACAAGAAGACGAAGCGCATGCTACTTGAGTTACAATCCAACTTCCACTCCCAGTTTCGAGATCTTATGGCTAACTTCGAGGTCCTATGCGCCGTCAAATCAAAGGCTCATACGACACCAATCACTGAAACCGATATCGACGAAGAAAAACTCGTCATCAAGGACGATTCGGTCGCTGTCCAGGCCGCTTCAGATCAGCCACCATCGACGATATCGCCCCCGACAACAGCTCCAGCCCCGTTGCAGCCCAGCCTTGCCCTCCCCGCACAATCGGACCCCCTTCTCGCAACCCCTGCGGCTCCAGCCCCGCCGACGCCTACCCAGGCCTCCCAGGCCTCCTCGACCCTCGCTGCACCGCCCCAGTCCGCCGCCACCCGCACCTCCTCGGCGAAACCCCTTACCCCACCCTCTCCTCCTCCCGCATCACCGACACTCCTATCCCATTCCCCCAGCACCCCCCAGGTCCCCATTCTCCCCATTGCCATCCCACACCGCGCATACCAACTTCACACGCCTTCCCTCCATCTCGGCCTTGCAACGGCGACACCCCCCTCTTCTATCCTCGTCTCAAGGCCCTAAATGTCGGTTTCAGTCACCATTTCGGTATCGATCAAAACAGAATTTCGATGAAATTTCGGTGGAATTTCGGTCATTTCGGTCATTTTTTGTACTAGGACCCCCATATTTCGGTCATTTCGGTCATTTCGGTGGAATTTTGATTTCGACTGGATATCGATATTCGACAGAAATTCAACTGAATTTCACTGAATTTGAGGCCATGCCTCGTATCTCCCTCTCAGGCCGCAACCCTCCTTGCGCAACCCTCCTTGCGCCGCCACCTTCCCATCCTCCGCGTCCCTCCCTCGCCTCGCCCCATCCTAGGCCCTCCCCCTCCCGCGCGTTACTCGATGCGACTCCGCCTCCCCATCACCGCTACCCGCCTCGCCTTCGCCCACCCAGTCCCGCATACACCTCTCCCTCATTGCTGCGCCTCCTACCTCCCTCCCGACCCCCCTTTCTCGCCGCTTCTGCGACCACTAGCCGCCTCAGCCACTACCGCCACCAACGCCCCAGCCCGACTACCCTTTCCCACCGCATCTACAATCCCCAGCCGCCCCAGCCTAGCCGCCTCCGTAGCCCCCATTGTCCGCGTAACCTGCGCGAGAAGAAAGGGAGAACCCTAACAAGAGGTCCGATCTCTAAGGGGTTCGAATCCCTTGAAACGTGGGATTGGGAGTTAAGTGGGAAGAATTACGTGAAGCCCCCCCCCATGCAAAGGTTTTTATTCAAAGGGAAAATTCAAAGGCTCCTCTTACAAACTATTTTTAAATGAAGGGGTACGAAATTTGCACTTCAACCCCTTGGAGCGGGAATATTTTAAAAGAAGTGCTGAAAAGAGGAAATCTGGGAAACCTCCTTATCCTATTAGGATTAGGACCATGGGTTTCACCTATTTAAAGACCCCATGGCTTCATTCATTGGACACATCTCCTCCTCTACTTTCATTGTGCTATTGCTTTGCTATGGATTCTCCAAAGGCCATGTTGTTCATGCCTCATCAATTTTTCAATCACTGCAATGAGGAGACAAAGTTCATGAAGACGCTGCCATTTGCGCCACACATGTTCTTCCAACATGAGGTTGACGATTCCGGCCACTGCACCAACGCCATCTGGGTTCCACCGTTTGCTCCATATCTATTCTTCCATGAGGCGAATAAGAAAGTTGACATCAAATAGGCAAGCTTCAAAGATCCAACATTTCGTCGGGAGATGAATTTTTAAAAGCGGAGGAGAGTTGATGCAGCGTGGAACAGAAATATAGGGATGCATTTATCTAATTTTTAGCCATTAATTTTATTTACGCTTATTTTGAGTTGTCATATTTTTAAATAAACAAGATCGCCTGTGGTCTTAATTAAGTAATTATAGATTTGAATTTCAAATTAGTCGGCTAATCGATTAGAGTCAATTTAGGATAATTAGTTTCAATTTGAATTCGACTTTCTATTTTTCTAATCTCATCCCTCCTTTATAAAGGGATTCTTTATAAAGGGATGAAGGTATATTGTTTTAGACAGTTCAGTATTTATAAAATTTGAGATTTTATCTCTCTCCCCTCCCTTCTCATTCTCCCTTGCCGTGGTCTTCACGCCTTCTCCTCTCCATCCCCTCGTATTTCCGACGAGCATTCTTCTTCTCAACCCCTCTATTTTCTCCACAAAAATCCACCGTTCAAAATATTTAATTTTCGTCGACTCGCAAAAGTTCGATTTGCATAAAAGGCCAAATCTACATTTAATCTGCTTCATCAAGAATCCCCAAAATCATCCCTCTATTGCTAAAGCTATAATTTAAATCTCTCTTTTATTTTAGCTAAAATAATAATGGAGCAAAAAACATATACCAAGACAACTTCCCACATGTTCTTTGAGGCCATCCATAGCTAAGGTCAAAATTTATAAGCACTCAGCGTATCCGTTATCCATAATACAGCAGCGTACCAGATTCCGCGAAATTTTGTTGAAATTTCGGTGTTGAAAAGGAACTGAAACTTTTGAGAAAAATGGCGATAAAGACAGTTTTCAGTCATTTCCTCACAAATGATGAACGATATGGGCGAATTGTCGTTGAAATTTCGACGAAATATCATATCAACATAGTATCGACACGATATCCGAAACCGATATTTAAACCCTTATAATACAGACCAATACCAATATCAAAATAATTTGTCAAGCCAGTTGGAGTTCTCACACAAGCCATTGCATGGTCATACAGAACTTTTATCAAGTCGACGTACAAAATGCACACCTTCTCCCTTCTCTACAATATTTCCAATAATTTATCTTGGTACAGTATCATAAAAGTTCTAGAAATCAAGAAAGACAAGATGAAAGACCGTTTTCATACTACAAACTGGCACGAATGCCTGAAGAGGAATGTGGGTTCAGTTATAGTAAACTAATAAGCATGAAACCAAACTGGTTCTCAAAAACTATTGAAACTTGTCCAATAAACCCCTCACACAACTATATTATACAACTCATTAATTTAGTACCTATATAGTTTGTACAACTTTGAATACAGTGTTTGTTCTCTACAAGGATATCGCAATATCTTTTATCAAAATTGCCTTACAAAATCTTACTTCGCCATAAAGCCTTCTCCCGCTATAAATAAGATATGTTACATGGATTCTTGCTCAAATCTATGTTGAAAGATTAGACTATTTTTTACGTTGGATGTCGACTACCTAACGCAACCCACACAAGGGGGGATTTGAACCCTGATCTTTTGGGTGGTAGGCACAATGCACTACCACCATACCATAATAAATAAATAATCCCTTAAGGTGCATTAAAAACTACAAAAATCTCACCTTCTATTACATATTTCTTAGCTATCTTGATAGTATTCCATTGATTCCAATTTGATATACTGATATAAGCTTTCGTCTTCACTTTACAAACTTCTCTCTGCTTCCTCCTGTCTTCTAATACTTTCTCTTAAGATTTCCTCTGCTCCATTAAGGGTAGAGGTCGAAGCTTTGAAATTCTTTCACTTTTACTCCAAGTTTCTCCTATATTCCTTTATTCCATAAAGCCTACTTCGACCCAAAGCACATCCTCCAGAGCCAAAAACCCCTTTAGTAACTATTTTAACACAACTTTTTTTATTTAACATCTTGTCAATGTTTTGAATTTTCATCTGTACAATGTCGCCATCATTATGATGGTAGGAATGAAGAAAAGATTTCATTATTTTTGTTGTAACATATGGCCTCATGTAATAAATCCTTTCTTAAAATAATCGAGGTGGGCATTTGAATACTTTTCAAAATGGTATGATACATAGGTACATTTTATGAATGTTTTGCTTGGAGGAGAAGAGATCGACCATGCTGCAAAGATTACACTACAATGTCGCCATCATTATGATGGTAGGAATGAAGAAAAGATTTCATTATTTTTGTTGTAGCATATGGCCTCATGTAGTAAATCCTTTCTTAAAATAATCGAGGTGGGCATTTGAATACTTTTCAAAATGGTTTGATACATAGGTACATTTTATGAATGTTTTGCTTGGAGGAGAAGAGATCGACCATGCTGCAAAGATTACACGGTCATGCCATGTGAGCGTAACTAACAAACATTGTTTTGTTTTAGATGTTACAGAAGAAGCAATCAATTTATACGGAAATAAAAACAAAAGGAAAGAAACTTAAAAGGAAAAAAAGAAGCATCAAAGAGGAGTCCAAGCACCTGTAAGTGACGAAGGGATGAAATGCCTTCTTTGATGGAGTTCGGATGCTACGATACTCGATTAGGCTTTGATGGCTAGATACAATGGAGCTGAGGGTCTACGCGGCGCCGGAGACGCTCTGAGGATGACGGTTTCGGGTGTGATTTGCTTCCTCAAATAACCTACAAAATGGTATATGAGGGCTCGATCCGGAGTTCGGTGAATAGGGGTAAACATATCGTAGGAGGATGTAAAGCTCCTTGTTTTAATGATAGTCAATTAAACTCGAGTCTCCAGTGAGATCGGTCAGAGATGAGGGAGTATGGTGAGGTAGAACAAGAAGATGCATGGGTCAGATGATGATGGCGTATGGTGATTGGAGTGGGTATATAATCAAAGAGGAAGGACAAGGGAGTGTAGCAGAAGATTTGAAGCAGAGGGAATAAGGGATAGGGAGTCAGTAGTTGATTAGCGAGTTGTTCTCTCGCTTGGAAAGGCCAGAGGTACTCGACGCTCATGTCCATGATGGCCGCCTCAAGAGGATGGCAAAGGGGTACCTTGAAGCTTTGTAGTCACTGGACAACAGTTGTGATAAGGAGCTTCAATGCTCCTTGGATCATGCCCATGTGATGAGGATTGTAGAGATATTTCAATGTTCCTATGTACCTTTTCTGTTATTTTATTTCTTTATGTCTATCTCACGTAGTTTACCCATAGGTCTCTCATCTATATAAGAGAGCCTAGCATTTCCAGAAATAAACATTTCTCTCATTTTTCCGAAAATCCTAACCCTAGCCCCATCCTATGCCCTCATCTCTGCGCGCCGCCGCCCACCTCCGCGTGTCACGTCTTCCACGCGCAGCCGCCCCCACACCGCTCCATGCCGCCCTGTACGCATAGTCGCCCTGTGAGCACGACCCCTCAGCATGTGAGTGCCTCTACATGCGGCTCGTCTTTTAGCCATTGACAGCATTAACCTGAGGTTGCCTTTCAGCCGCTACTGTACGGCACGGTCTCCGTCGTCGGCGTCGATTCCTCTGTTTATTTGATGGATTTGGGTGCATAAGTCTACATATGCATTCAAATCCACGTATGTTTTTGTAGACATTCGCACTTTAGTCTACAAAGCCCAAGTCTTCTACATCCGGCAATATGTCTGAGAACAAGATCGAAGCACCCGCCACAGGCACTTTCAGTGGTCCAGCGCCTACTGTCAAAATGGACAGGACAAACTATGAGCTCTAGACTATGCAGTTCATGAGCCTTATTAGGTCGAATGGTAAGAAGCACATTCTTACCGAGGAGGAGCCAGTGGAGAAAACAGGAGTAAACGCCTCGTGGGAGGTGGACGACACTTATGCCAAAGTTTGGCTTTCCGGTACATTGATGATTGAGATCGTCAATGATGTGTTATATCAACCTACTGCTAAGGCGATGTGGGATATTCTCGCAACAACATATTCTCAAGCGAGGAACGAGACGAAGATCCTCCAACTCCAGCATGACATTTCACTATTAAACAGAATGGGCACCCCCTTCATTCGATGTATACTTCCCTACGTAGGATGTTTGAGAAGCTCCACAGCTTCATGCCACCAACGGTAACTCCAGAGCAGCAGACGACATATAAGAATGTTATCATGGTTGGTGTATTAGCAGCCCTTAACCTTGAATATGATGTTGCTCGCTCCCAGATTCTAGCGGATGCACTATTCCTCCCATGGAGGAAGCGTTCCGCAGGGTAAGCAGGATTACTATTCCATCTGCAACCACTAGCCAGACTTCTTCGGCTATGGCAGCCTCTCGAGGAAGAGGAGGCTCTTCTTTTTTCTGTAGACGCGGACCTCGTGGTAGAGGAGGTCGCACTCGTCAGCCAAGCGCGTACTGTCACTACCAGGACATACCAAGGATACATGTTATTCCCAACATGGCTTTCCAATTTCAACCCGTGTCGCAGAGCAGGTTGAGTCTCCCGCTGCTCCTCTTCTGATTAGAGGTTTGATGACTTCGTAGCCAGACTGCGGGATATCATACCCCTACTTCATCATCTTCAGGAGGTCATTCAGATATAGCAGCCTCAGCATCAAAAGCATCTTGTTTCATATGTCCATTCAAATCTCCACCAAAACAAATCACATCATTACAAGATTCCTTGGAAAACATCACTTTGCACCTCCCAAAACTCCCTTTTTTATCCATTCCTGGGTAAATTTAAAATCTTCAGGAGGTCATTCAGATATAGCAGCCTCTGCATCAAAAGCATCTTGTTTCATATGTCCATTCAAATCTCCACCCCAACAAATCACATCATTACAAGATTCCTTGGAAAACATCACTTTGCACCTCCCAAAACTCCCTTTTTTATCCATTCCTGTGTAAATTTAAAATCTTAACAGATAATTTTTTTTAACGCCAGAAAGAGGGGGATACACTCAATGGTGTTCGCCCCAATTTATTAATAATAAAAAAGGTAAACAGGGAAATTACAAAGCTAACGACAACCCGAGACAAACACAGCCACTACAGAACTCAATCATCAATCAACCGCGCACAATGCATCTCCATGTTTTCCTTGTACAACCGCTGCCCCGAAAAAAGAGCTGCATTTCTGCCCAACTATATTGCCCACAATGTCACCACGGGCCTAAGGATCGCCCGCCTCTCTCTTTCTCTATTGGCCACCAACGATCCACAAAATGAAGCCAGATCGCTAGAGCAAACTCAAAACATCGCTGCATCCTCACATAGGACAGCCACCTTCGGGCAGATGAAGAAAAGGTGCTGAAGGGACTCCACCGCATTGTCACATAAAATGCACCTATCCGATACTACGCGAAGTAGCGTAGCGCAACGATCTCTCGTCATCAACCTTTGCCTACAAAATAGCCAAAGGAAGAATCCAATCCGCTCAGGGAGCCTGAGACCCAAAAGAAACGGCAGTCACGAATCATATCCTCTGACCGCGACGGTGGGGATCTATAGATCGCCCCATAAGCCTTTCTCGCCGAGAAAGGGCCCAAACTCCATGCTCAATGATCTCTTCCTCCAGAAGGACGCCCCACATCCTTGATAGAATCCAAAATGGCAAGAAACTCCTCGAGCCTTTGCTCCGAGAAACTAGCAGAGAAAGTCGGTAACCAACTCCCGTCCGACCAGCAAGATGAGACCGAAGCATTCCTATCAGCCGCCAGCGCGAACAGGAGAGGGAACCGCGAGCTCAAGGGCCCCCTCCCCGTCCAATAATCCTTCCAGAAATAGAACGATTCGCCATCTCCCAACACCGGTCTAAACAAGTAAAGGAATTTGGAGAAGACCTCCACCACCCCCTTCCAGAGCGGCATGGGGGATCCCTTCAGATCAGCCACCACCGGAGGCGCCCCGCAGACGCCGTAGATCTCACGCAATACCTTGGCACAGAAATCCTCCCCCGAGCCCCAAATTTTGTTGGCCCACTTAAGAAGAAATGCATCATTAAAATGCTCCAAGCTCCGTACCCCCAACCCTCCTTCGTTCTTGTGATGTGTTATTTCACCCCACTCAACCAAGTGTATCCCCCCCGAATCTCCACCATTTTTCCCCATAAGAACCTCCGCATCAGCATCTCCATGCGATTACGAATCCCCTTCGGCAGTCGACGGTTAGATAAGAAATGCACAGGGATAGAGGAGAGAACCGCCTTCAAGAGGACAAGGCGTCCCCCCCCCCCCCCCGTGAAAGACTGGCCGACCTCCAACCTGTCAATTTTGCCTCCACCTTCTCCACGACCCTTAGCCAATCTCTTATCCTAGTTCTTCCCACTACCAAAGGCATCCCCAAGTAATCAATTGGTAGCTAGCCGCACCCAGACCCTAGAACCCGCTCACATTCGACAGCTTCCTCCGTTGAGAGACCAAAGGGGATCACTGATGCAGCGTGGAATCAAAATATAGGGCTGCATTTATTAATTATGTCGTCACATTTTTTTGTCGTCGCGTTTTTTTTAATTTATATAAAGAGATCGTGTGTGATCTCAATTAGCTTTATTTTGAATTTCAAAATTAGGTAGTTAGTCGGTTAATTAGTTAGAGTCTATTTAGGATAATCAGTTGTCAATTTGAAATTTGATTTCTATTTTTGTAATCTCATCCCTCCTATATAAAGGGATGATGGTCCATTGTTTTTAGACAGTTCAGTATGTTATAAAATTGAGAATTATTCTCTATCTCCTCTCCTTCTCCCTCTCCCCACGCGTGATCTGCACGTTCTTCTTCCCTAATCCCTCGTGTTCCGAACGAGTTTCTTCTTCTCAACCCCTCTATTTCTTCTCCACCGAAATTCCACCATCAAAAAAATATTATTTTCGTCAACGCAAAACCCGATTTACATCAATCACCTTCGATTTGTCCACATTCTTGAGAAGACCAGACATTTCACTGAAAAGACCCAAGGCCACAGACATGCCCCTAAACTCCGCGAGCCCCCCCCCCCCCCGATGAAAAATATAGTGTCGTCTGCATATTGCAACAATGGGATCACTAACCCACCCTTGGAGAATCCAGTCGATAAACCGCAATCAACAACCCAGCAAGCCATGTGAGCAAGGACATCCGCAGCAATGACAAAAAGGAGGGGAGCAAGGGGGCAGCCCTGACGCACCCCCCTAAGCGGTTGAAAGAACCCCCCCTCTGGGTGGCCATTAATCAAGATCGACTAAGAGGTCGTGGTTACACAACGCCGCATCCAAGAAATCCAAACTTCCGAGAAGCCTTTCCTGCGCATAACCGACCAAAGAAACCTCTAGTCAAGGCAATCATAGACTTTTGCAAAGTCCACCTTACACAACACACCTTGTCTCTCCCCCGTCTCCATTCCGCAATCACTTCCCATGCAAGAGTTAGGCAATCCAGATTTGCCTTCCTTGTATAAAAGCCGATTGCAGTGGGGAGATGATGGAATCAAGAACCCGACCGAGCCGCAGAGCAAACACATTAGCCACAATTAGATAGAGGGCATTAGATATAGCAATGGGGCGGTATTCTTCAATCCGTTGGGCCGAAGCGGACTTAGGCAAAAGAACAATCAAAGACTTATTAATTCGTTCGAAGCCAGCATTTCCATGACAGAATTCAGTGGTAACCTCCAGCACCTCATTGCCAACCAACTCCCAAAAATCCCTGTAAAAGGCCACCGGGAAACCATCCAGCCCCAGAGCCCCATCCGTGTTCAAGTCCCAAACTGACGCCTTAACAGATAATTACGTTAATAATTATATAAGTTAGCTACCTCAAGTTACGTATGTCTACATAAAAATGAGTCAAAATAGGGATCTGTGATATCTGTAATTACATTATGCTATCAAGAGCGTAACAAAGAAGAAAAAATATATATTGTTTTATAGCCCGTAATACTTGAATAAGTACGTTTGATCAGGGGTTGCAAATAATAAATGCATTTAAATATACAAATCCTCGTGTCTGATCGATCTGACTTGTGTATTTGACGCTATTCTTAATGTATTGGAACTGGAAGTACCAGGTTGTCGAGATATTGCAACCATTTGAGGGATATGATAGCATGGTAGTTGCTGACATGGAAAATACCCATCTCCAATCTTGTTGCCTCCACCTGACCACCTCCAATTGAAAAAGAACGTAATCTCCATGATCAAATTAAATTAGCAAAGAGAAAATCATGTATTGCACGGCGCTTTTACATCATGACACCTAAAATCGTGTCCAAATACACCAAAACCATAGTAGATTACCCTAAAACCCTTGAACATTATACCGCGACCCATGTAACCTTATTAACTCTTATCACCACACGACAAAACCTTGAACAATGTGATTACAAAGACTATAGGGGTTATGGTGTAACCGAACATGAATTTAGGGGTGATGATGTAAAAAAACATTGTGATTAAGTTCCGTTTTGTTCAAATTTCTCTCTTAAAAAGATGAAAGTAGACCCGCTTCAATTGAAGATTGCAAAAAAAATATATCCATCTAAACTTAGAGGATTTAAAAATTGTTCCCTATTTTTTAGAAGGATGAGGGTGGGAGCCCACCACAGAATTATATTTATAACTAAAAGTATTTGTTACAATGCGTTACATATTACAAGATACACACAACACTATACAGTGTTCAATTACATTCTCAGTACAACAAGTCTGTCCCCCCCCAGAATGTTCTCATTTCTTGCGCACCAAATTGCTCATAGTAGTGCAAAAGGCAGTGCGTTATACCCATGCCCAAAACCACAAACGGATCTAAGATCACGCCAAAACAGTGTTCAGAAAGGCGGGCCAAGTGGCCACATATGCGGAGGTGGTCTCTCTAGCGAACCGCATATCCTATACTCGTTCAATATTCGGGAAAGAGGAATAGGCGGCCGAGTATACCGCATAAGCGGATGCATATGTTTTAGGACCTAAACCCGGTCCATTCCTTACAAAATCCCACCCGATAAATGAGAGTCACGATCCTCGAGTCCCCAACCCTCTATGCTCCAGTTCTCGAACAAAACGGCAACCTCTAGGGATCCAACTCCTTCGATCGTCGAACGAACACCTCCAGCGCCTCTGATTGTCGAACAAGCAACTCCAGCACCTCCGATCGATGCTCTCTCTGTTGAAGCCGCTCTAATCGTTGCCTCTCTCACTCTTCGTCGATGCTTGCATTTAGGTGTCAAATCTCTTCATCGGTGGTGTAGCTTTTTTTATCTATAGCTTTCTATCAACTCTCTCTTTCTCAGATCTGTCCATGCCGTTGCACCTGCCAAATCTCCTCGCTCCCTCTTCTTCGATGTGCGATTATGCCTACAGGGGACATCTCCTTACCGTAAGTGTAAAAATTTTGTTCATCACTCTATGTACATGATATGCAACTTGTACTACTGAATATAGCATTTGGTTCATTTTGATTCCAACTTTACTATTCTTAAATCAAAGGAAAGATACAATTTCGATTATGGTCAAGTTGATTGCCATATCTACCGAAAAATGCAACTGAAATTTTGATTCAATTGATCGCTATATTTTCCATAAATCACCTACTATTTCTGCAGTGCATATGCATTCATTTTCCTGACAAACACCGCATAAAACTACCAATTACATGAGTGGTTAACTACTTAGTTTTTATAATTATTCACTTCCATTCTATATTTGATCTTGTTGCACTCTGGTTAACTTTAATACGTTTCTATTGGAATTTTGGAATATTTAGAATGTCTCATTTGTGAGTATAAATGATCTTAAACTTATACTTGAGCGGGTGCATAGGTAGAGGGAACATTGATAGGTTCACTTGGAAGTGGTTTTGACATACGCTTTCTCATCCAATACTCTATGCTAGATGGGTAATTTGTGAGGTAGCACTTGCAAAAGAAGTTCATTATAGGTATTTCGTTTATATTATATATTTTTAAAACATACATCTCTAAAATTTGATATTATTATTATATTTATTATTTATTTTTAATTAAAATATTACAAAACTGCATAATCCACATATACTTCTGCCTACCCGTTTACTCGCTTCAAATCCTCTGACCGAACGAATACCATATAATGACTTTCTAAACCTTGCGCCAAAAATTATCGCACCCCAAACCGGCAATTCATGAGATGTTCGCTTTGCTCCAAATATAAGAAAAGGAAGGACACGAGAAGAACAAGTGGTCTGCATCTTCCTCTCTCGCCTCACATCTGACGCAAAGACCAACCTCCACCCCAACAACTGCATCCGACGAGCCTGCGTGAGGACTCTACCAAAACGTAGAAGTCATAAAAAGATCTTGATACAGTTGGGCACCTTGCTTCTCCAAATCAACTTGTTATCCACAACAACCTCCTCCTCCACCACGCTACCGTCTTCCACCATGAACCGATATACCCTCTTGATAGAGAACCTCCCATTACCCCAGACAAAATGATCCCTACCAACCGTCAACCCCTCCATCCACGCCAGCTCTTCCTGTAGCGCCAAGTACTCCTCCACCCTCTGGTCCGATAAACCCGATGAAAAAACCAAAGACCAAGACCCCTACATCCAGATACGTTGCACCACCTCCGATCTATTGCCCACAAGCTGCATAAGTCGCGGAAAGCACTCCCTCAATGCCTAATTTCCCGTCCAATTGTCCTGCCAAAACAAGAAATCCGATCCATCACCAAGCACCGGGCACAACTACTCCTTCATCTTACCTATGTGATCCCCATCCATAACGATGACAGCAACCGACCCAGGACAACCGCCAGTGACTGGGAGATGCGATATACCTTCCACAGCAATCTACAGACAAGGTCCTCAGATTTACCCCAAATGTGGATCACCTACTTCGCCATGAAAGCCTTGTTCATCTCACTCACTTGAAGAACCCCTAATCCACATGCTTCTTTGCCCCATCACCCTGCTCCACTCAACCAAGTGCATCACCCTCTTCTCATGCTTCCCATCTGACCAGAAAAATCTCTTCATCAAAGCCTCCATCCGCGTAAGCACCCCTGCAGGAAGCCTCCTCGTGGAACAAAAAAAAAGATCGATATGGTTGAAAGCATGTGCCTCAGGAGAACCAATTTCCCACCTCTCGACAACATAACAGCCTTCCACTCTGTCATCCTTCTCTCCATACTCTCGCGTAAAGCCCTCCAATCCCTAGACTTCGTCCTACCCGCCACCAGCGACAGGCCTAGATAAGTGATCGACACGGAAGTCGTTGGACAACCGGAGATCGTCATCATCTCTGAACCGTTGCGCTAACTCCCCCAACTGAAAAGGAACTACCATCGATTTACTGTGGTTGATCTGAAGACCCGAAACCTCACCAAAAATATTCAGAATCAACGATGTTCAACGCATCTTCTCCTCATCGACCTCTAGGAACAGCAGAGTGTCATCCGCATATTGCAACATAGAGATAAAGATTACCTCCCTCTCATACCCAAAGCACCAACCCACGTCGGTCCTTAGTCTTATCAGCACCGTCAGTGCATCTACCACCCCAACAAACAGGAGCGACGCAAGAAGGCATCCCTGCCTAATGCCCCTATGTGGTTGAAAGAAACCCCCTTTCAATCTCCCATTAACCAATACCGCATGGGATACCGTCGTGACGCACCGCTTGACCCAAGCAATCCACATGTCTGGGAAGCCCCTCTTCTCCAGCGACGTCCACAAGAATCTCCAGTCCACAAGTCACATGCCTTGGAAAAGTCTATCTTCCATAGGAGACCCTTAACCTTGCAATGCTTCCAATCCATTACAATCTCATATGCCATCACCAACACGTCGACCATAGCACGATCGGGAACAAAAATCGCCTGCTCATGCGAGATGATACGAGGAAGCACCCCCTTGAGTCGATTCGCAAGGATCTTCACGAAAATTAGATACATCACATTGGACAGTGCAATCGCAATCGATCTGTAATCCTCCACCCTAGCCGACGCATCCTTCAACGATAACAAAAAAATAAGGGCCTTGTTCAATTTCTCAAAACCTTGGTTACCCTCACAAAATTCAACAAGCACCTCCATAACATCAAGTTTGATCACCTCCCAAAATTCCCGATAGAAAAAGATCGGGAAGCCACCCTGACCCAATACCCCGTCGTCGTTCAGCTCAAGTAACGCATGCTTCGTCTCCACCTCCGAGAACACACTCACCAATGAAACATCATATGAGTCCAAAATCATGGAGATTCCCCTCCCCCACCATCCCCGTCCTGCCCTGTTGCGACACCAGCCAAACTCCTAGAAATGGGACCTTAGTGCCTCACCTGATCTCGCTCGACCATCTCCCCGCCAACCGAAATCGAGTGAATGAAATTCTTATTTCTTCTCCCGATGGCCATGGCATGAAAAAATCTTGTGTTCGCATCCCTTTTCCCTTAACACTTTTGTCGAGACCTCTGCCTCCATGAAACCTCATCCTTATCCTCCCCGAGAATCTCGTCCAAGCAACCACTCATCAACACCCCCTCCTTCGCAGTCAATACCTTCCCATCCTCCAACCCGTCCAATCTTTGGACCTCATCCAAAGCCTTCTGCCTATGCTCCCTACGCAACCTCTGGATCTTCCTATTGAAGTCCATCAGAAACCTCCTCAACACCGCAACCTTGCAAACGAACCTACCAGTCATCAACCCCTCCACCCGGCATTGATCCCAAAAACCAACCACCGCCCCCTGAATGTCCTCCTCCAGCAGCCACACCTGCTTAAGACGGAAAAACAAGCGCATGTCCACCTCCTTCGAAAACCATAGCAACAACGTGGTGATCCGACTGCGCCCTGGGGAGGGCCCAAGCCCTTGCCAGAGGGAGCGCCTCTAAAGCCTCAACAGACAACATGAATCTATCAATCCGAGAGCGAGACCGCGAGTTCCACCAAGTGTGGATACAACACATGGCGCCGACCACCTGGAGCCCCATGTCAACCACCATCCCTGCAAACTCATTCGAGCCCCCATCACATCCCCCACGACCACCGGGCCTATCCTCCTATCGCAGTGTCACATTGAAATCGTCGATGATTATCCAGGCCGTCTCCAGGGAACTTGTCACAGCTCCTCCACCAAACGGCCAACCCCACACCATTGCAAGGACCATACACATTTGTTGCCGAAAATTGCATTCCGTCCACCTTGCGTCGCAATTAGAGAGAGAGCAAGAACCCCTTCAGCTCCTCCCACACCAACTCAAATCGATCCCCATCCCAACCCGTTACCAAACCACCACCAGCCCCCTATGTTGCGATCGCCAGTGTTCAGGAAATCGGCCGAGTATACCGCATACTCGGCCGTATACTCGTATTCAGTAGCCTTGGCGCACCGAGTATGGTCAAATCGGCATCTAGGCGGGCCAGGCCGCATACTCGGCCGAGTATACCGTATATGCGGCCGTTTATGCGGCCGATTTTCAAATAAACTTTTTTTAAAACCTTAACCTACGTTCGGACATCCGACTTAACGCTCTTTCAATTGATGTTTTTGCTCACTTGACTCTATTATCCCAATAGTTTTGTTCCTTGTACCTTCAATTCTTTATTATTATAATCAAGAATATAATATTTAGAGGATATTAACATGATATTAAAAGTTTATTTATATTTTTAATAATAAAAAATACCAAACCGCATAAAACCGCATACTCCCCGCATACTCTCCCGCATACCGCATACTCTCTATGCAGTGACCCCTCCGACTGAATACCGCATACCGCCTTTCTGAACATTGGCGATCGCCCTGGATTCTCCCAGCTTGTTTCCTCCAACCTTCCTCCACTTCTCATCTATTTCCTCGGAGATCTTCGTTTCTTGTAACATAGCCACGTCAGCCTTCGCTCCAACAGTAGGTTCCACACGGCCAAGCGCTTCTCAGCCTGACCCAGGTCCCTGACATTCCAGGTAATCAGATTCATCTGTCACCGAAACAACCCCCACAAGCGGCAGCAGACAAGGGCACATCAGCACCTCCCTCTCCAACCCCTCACCCATGCCATGTCCCAACTCAACCTCCACCCATACCTCTTCCCCGACCAACCGATCTTCCCCGCTCCCCGACGCCTGCTGTGAGCCTACAACACTGGAAGTCCCGCATCCAGCAGCATCAATGCTACCATCTCCCCTCTCATTGGTGCCCCAGCCACCTCACGCAAGACCTCCCGCACCGACGACCTTGACACTCCACTGAAGGTCGCAACTTGCAGACCATCAGCCGAGTCCATTCTACCCCTAAACCCCTCCAAGGGCCAATAAATCTCTGTCCGCCTAAGCCTTCTTCTCTCCTTCAAGTCACACCGCAGATACCTCTGCGGGCCGATAAACTCATGAATGTTTCCCTAAATATGACAACTAAATAGTGTACTAACTAATCGAAGAGCTATAAGGAAAACCATAATTGTATGTATTGGTATCAGTGCAGCAAAAACACGGACAAAAAGCATAAAAGCATACCAGAAGTCCAGAAGATAAACATTCTTCCTACAAAAAATGCCCAATTGACAGTCAAAAAATGCCAGCACGCTGAACAATTACATAGATTCATGCAATACCAATATCTCCTTAGAATTTAAAACAAACATAATCCTAAAATGCAAAAAAGTGATAAAAGCGCGTACCATTTGAAACCCTTCGCTGCAAGCATCCAACCTTCCAGAGTTCCAGAATGTCGTAAGCCTCGAGAACCATCAAAACATTTATCAGACGTTATAAACATTAAAGGATGAGAAAACATTTTTAAAAAAATTAAAGGAAGACTTGATGTCAAACGAAACTTATGATTGATGCAGCTTTCAGAAAATCTCATCATCCAATTAAAAAGTATGAACAAAAACAATGACATGGAACTTCTATAGGTATATTTTCGTAAACGACTTGACGTCAAATGTCAGGGTTAGAAATGCAGATGCACCAAGAAGATGGGCTTTTCCCTGCTCTGTTATTTAAGCTGTTAGTTCTAGACACTGTCAAACACAGTAATCTGCCCAGCAAACAAACCAGGATACCTTCATTCAGCTGAGGCATCTAAAGCACGCATGGCAATCTTCATAACCTTGCAATGTACCCTGAACGAAAGAAAGCATTAGCCACCCTAGCACACAATAGATGCTACAAGCAAAGAACTAGTCATGTATTGTTATGCGCAAAAAGGTTACTGTCAGAGTCAATGACAGAGAGAATCAGAGGGGCATCAAATTTTTATAGTGAAAAATAAACAAATTTAGCTTAAAGTGCACCAAACGTGAAGGCATAATCACACCATTTTTTTCAGAAGACGTAGCCAACACTTGAAAAATCAACAACCATAACACTAAAATTTGCACACAGAGAAATAAGCTGAAGAAAGCTTAGAAACCATTGGAATAGTAGGAGAATGACTTCTATATTCAGTGTTAAGTCCATAATGGAAACACTTTACAAGAGATAAAAACGCCTTTGGCGAGTTGTCTTACAATAGAACAGACATATCCCAATGAAGACCACCAGGTAGAGACGTCTCCAAATCAAACACCCACGCTTCAATGCTTTGTAGGCCAATGGTAAAAGGAGTCCATGATCTCGATCCAATGCAGGGAGGATGAGAAAGATTAATGCCAAAAAATATATTATGAACTAAAAACAGCATTTCCGCACTCAGAAAATCATCATCTCAATCACTTGCCCGTGATGAATGGATGGCTCAATGCTTGAGAGACAGTAATCCTTTTATCAGGATCTAGGACGAAGATTCTCTCTAGCAGATCTTTGAAATGGGTCAACATCTTTGGATCCTCTTCAGGAAAGCTAGTAAAGAGAGCACCGATGTCCTTTGGCTTAATATTAAGAAGCAGCCTCTTTATAGTCTACAAAAAAAAATGTTGAATGGAATGCTACACCCAGGGGAAGCTCATGGTAATATGAACAATAATCAATCTCAAATGCACGCACCTTCTTTGTTACATGATCCTCATCTATAGCATGGAAGTTCATGTCCTGATCGAAATGTCGTTCAGTAAAGGCACCCTATCAAAGTGAACATCGACAATCTCAGAAGAAAACTTTTTTATTTTCTGTAAAGAGTGAATATCATTTGAATGCACATGATCAGACCTGGTTTCAAACCATAACTACAGTAAATAGTAGAAAGTAATGATTGAACAAAAAATGAGTCCAGGAAAAGCCAAAATAGATAGCAAGAACACATATTAATAAAATTCATCACCTTTCGGAGCATCTTCTTCGGAAAATGGCCTTTCAGTTCCATGTGAAGTCGAAGCATGTCATTGTTAGTCGGACCAGGGAATAAAACCTTTCCGATATAAAGTTCAAACAGGCAACAACCAACAGACCATATGTCCATGGGATGATCATATGGCAACCCTAAAACTGTAGACAAAAATAATAAGCTAAACAAATCCCAAATTGAAATAACAATATGCAGACATTGAAGATCAAAGATAAAAATAAGCCACTGCCTAAATACTTAGATCAGAGATAAAAACAAGCCACTGCCCAAATACTTACTTATTTCAGGTGCCCGATAGAAACGGCTAACCAGGTAAGGTGTGATCTCGTTCTTACCGGCAAACATAGCATTGCCAAAATCACAGAGCTTCAATACATTCTTTGCTTCATTGACCTGCACAAGTTACATCGGTATATTCAAAAAAATACACACGATTACTGTCTCCAGCAGATTAAATAAGTTGACTCTATAGAAAATAGAATTTAAATTATATAATGTATAGCGTATGAACAAAAGACTTACCAACATGTTATCAGGCTTTATGTCACAGTGCAATACACCACAATTTCTGAGATGCTTCAGCGCAATGAAAAGCTGCTTTGCATATGCCCTTACAGCAGTTAGTTTCAGGCCAATATTACAACCAAATTTCTTTAATACTTCACGAAGATTCATATGAAGAGATTCAAAAACAAGACAAAGATGATTCCGATACTTGAAACTTGACAAAAATCGCACACAATGGCGTCTGTCATCGGGATCAGCTCCAGCAAGCTTATTCAAAATAACCAGTTCTTCCAAGCCAGCTTTGAACCTTTTAATACAAGGAGAAAAAGGCTGTTAGCAAGTGGAAGTGTACTTGCAGTATAAGTAATATTGCTAAGTAGAAATTTATAATTGCTCACATGGTATCATTATTCCTTATTATTTTTATGGCTACTTCTAGGGGATCGCCCTTTCCGGCTTTTAGGTCCTTTGCACGAACAACTGTTGAAAAGACACCTTTACCATGTGCTGCCATAATCTCATATCGACCGTCAAGAATTTCACCCAATCTGTAGGCTGAATTTGAAATCAGAAAAACATTAGAGTAGAAGCGAGAAAACCAGCATCTCCTACCAAAGCAAACGAGAAAATGCATAAAGAAATATATCCTTCATTAAGAAAAGGAACAAGCATGGTTAGAAATTTTACTGTAGTATCCTTCAGCATCATCCCAGTTATCATGAACACCACTTCTATCAACTACTATGTCCTCTCCCTTTGACTGAAAAAAATATGTACGTGCAACATAATCAGTCAAACAAAAAAGGATGATCAATGAGGTTCATGAAAATAGAGCAAAGTGAGATACACATTCAACATATTTGAAGTTAAGATTACCGGTTTGCGTACACCTGCAGGTGACTCCCCAAAAATGTCATCACAAAACATGTCTGCTGATTTCTCACTCTGAATAAACAAAAGAAACTTCATAATTAAACTGGCAAAAACCACTCAACTTTCGGATGAAAAAGATTGGGCTACACACATCAACAGCATGTATAATTTATATAATATTATGGAAAAGACAAAGAAATGCACTCGTAATTAGTACCTTTGGAGTGCCATAACCAAGGCCACTAGCAGCTAATTTCTCTGGAACAGAAGCCCCGTTCTGCGGAGGTGACTTCCCTACAGAGAAAGAGATATTGGCGGTGTCATCAGAAGAATCATGTTTCTCCTCCATTACCTTGGGTTGAGCAAGAATATTGAGTGCTCCTTCGGCTGACTCATCTGGACTCTCCTCTGCATTGCAAACACAAGTTTCCCAGTTCAGAAAACATATAAGATTTGGGGGAATATGAAATTCCTTTTGAGAAAAAAAAACCTTTTTGCTGATTGTCAGGTTGAAGATGTTGCTGTGACTGCTGTTGCTTGTACTTTTCTAAAATAGCCAGTCTCCTTTTCCGGCTCTCTTCAATTATTTTCTCTGGATCTTCTTCCTCTTGTTCTGCCAATTGCATCTCAACTTTCTCTTGGTAATCTTCCTCCACTTTCCTGAAAAAAAATAAATTCATAGAAAAGAACAAAATAACCAAAATCCACAAATTGCAAATATTGTTGACTGACAAAATATTTCACCGCCTCACCTTGATGATGGTTCTTCAACATTGAGATCATTTTTATGTCTGTCTGATTCCTTGGCATCAGACCTGTCCCTCTGATAGCTTCGTTCGCCATGTTTTGGATGGCCTGTATCCCTGCGATCATCTCGGTCTCTACTACCACCTCTCTCAGTCTGTCTGCTGACACCTCTATCCGATTCTCTGTGTGATCCTCTATCCCTTTCCCTATCTCTTTCCCTATCCATTTCCCTGCCCCGATCATCATCCCTGTCACCGAGTTCACGAGCCCTTGCTCTATCACCGGTCTCATCCCTGACACGCATCTTCGCTCGGTCCCTCTCCTCTCTACCGTGATCCCGTTCTTTTGCACGATCTCTAGAACGGTCCCTGCTTCTACACCTTTCCGTATCTCTAGTCCGCACCATTTCCTTTTCGCTGTCACAGTTGCGTTCCCTACTTCTACCCCATTCCCTATCTCTAGTCCGTGCCATTTCTTTTTCGCTGTCACGGTTGCGTTCCCTACTTCCACCCCTTTCCCTAGTGTGATCCCTCACCGTATCTTTTTCATTATCACGGTCATGTTCCCTGCTTCTACCTCTTTCCCTGCCCCTGTTTCTCTCTCTTTCCTTCCCACGGTCTTCACTCTGTTTTTCCTTTCCCTGATCCTGGCTGCATCTTTTGCGATCTCCGCTGCGTTTTTCCTTTTCACGATCCCCATTGCATCTTTCACGATCTCCACTGTGTTTTTCTTTTTCACGATCCTCACTGCACTTTTCACGATCTCCGCTGTGTTCCATACTTCGATGTCTTCCTCGTTCACCATCCCTCTCCTTCTCCCTCATTACATCCCTCTCCTTCTCCCTCGTTACATCCCTCCTTCTTCTGTCTCTGGTGTAGTCACCACTCCTGTCTATGTCGTTCTCACTGTTCCTGTCTCTACTGTTGTGTCTACCCTCCAATCTCTCACGCCAACTGTGGCTGCTACTACGCTCCCATTCTCCTCCGCGTACTTTTGTACTCTCCACATCCTTGACCGGAGCTCCGACATCCCACGATTCCTCTCCTTTATACAGAGACCGCCTTTCGGGATCAGGGTCAGTTTTCCTTTTCACAAAAATGTCAGACGAGTTGGCAAGATAAGACTGCCGTTCCGGTTCATGATATCCTTCCCTTATGTCACAAGACATGGAGTGCTCCACGACATGGAACTCATCGTGTTTTTTCCCGTGCCCTGGTGATTGTTCCCTCAGTGTACCTTTTCCCCAATTACCTTCTGGAGATACAGAACTTTTACCATTGTCTACAACACTCCAACTCACGCCTGAGACTTCATGTAGCAGCTTCCATCCACCATCCTCCTTCCGGTTTCTTGGTATGGTACCTTCAATTACCTTTGTATCCATCTTTCTCAATCCATCGGAGTCAACTAACTGTGGCCCATCGCTTCTTTCATCGCGTTCGTCGTCATTGGAAACAAATGCCCTCATGCTGCTTCCTCGTAATTCCTCTGGATTCTCACATGCTGCCACAGGCACAGTGTCATGCTTCCTCGCACAACTATCAGAATCATTCATCACGCTCCCATTCTCCAAGACAACACAACTCGGCACCATCACCTGTTCCTCCCGATGCTCTGCAGCAGCTACTCCCTGTAATTCAACAAAACCAAGAATCGATACCAGTAAACTTTAAATCATCACAAAAATGCTTAAAACAATGGAAGCGTAAAAAACGACTAACTTCCCCCCCTACGTTCAACTCCCTACCTCCAATCCTAAACCCCAGAAAAAATTCGAACTCGAAGAGATTAAGTCGGGGACAGACCAGATGATCGGAAACCATATAATCCGGCACCTCCTCGTCCTCGAAGATCTCTCCCTCCTCTCTCTCATCATCCACGGCCCCCGGAGCCACGTATACGGACGGAATCAGGACTAAAGGACGAGGAGCGTCCTCCGCCTCCCCCCCGTTCCGATCGTGACTGTGGTTGTGGCGCTTGGGGTGACGCGATCCCTCATCGCAATCCTCGCCGCTGTCTAGGGGAGATCGTGGGTGCTTCTTCCCCGCCAGCTCTTCATTCGACTGCGGGAGATCCATGGCCATGGCGGGAAGGACAGGAGAGGAGAGCGGGAGGGAGGGCGAATTAGGGTTAGGGTTTGGTGGAATTTCAGTGGGGGCGACGACGACAGCGGGTGGATTGGGGGAGGGGGGAGAGGGGTTAGCAGAACTCTGTATGCTATTTGGTTTACGTATTATGCAGAGGTCGTAACCCTCGTCCTTGGAGAACCGATCCGCCGAGCAGGAGCTCTCCTCGGAATCGCACTGTCCACCGGACTCGTCGGTATCATCCTCCTCCCTGGGATCGGAGCACGACTTCCTCAGCCTCTTCCTTGGGCTGCTGCCACCGCTCTCCAGATACATGCTCAGCTCTCGAGATTACGATTGTAGCTTAAATTAACAATAGCTTTATCACATCTATGCAGGACGGTGGGAAAGGGGGGAGAGGGAAGGAGGGGGTGGAGTGTATAATTTAGACCGATGAAAGTAAGATGTAAACGGTTAAGGTTATGTCGGATTTATTATCGTATTCGTTTTATACAAATTTAGATATTTGTATCTGTGTTCATTTTAAAATAGATACTGATATAGATATCATTTTGATATTCACGTATCCGTATATATATTTTCTTATATAAATACAATCGTAGATTTATTTTTAACTCTATATAATATAATTGTCTACTTCTTTTTACCATATTTATATAATTTTTATGATACAAACGTATTTAGTAAATTAATATCCTATGTTTTCCAACCAATTCTTATATATTTAAGTCGATTCTATAGAGTATTTCTAACATTACTCATGTGCGATCAGTATCTGTTTTACATACGTATATGTTTTTTAAGGATATGATAAAATAGTTTTAATATCCATCAATATCAGTATCTGCATCCTTGTTCCTATTAAAAAACAAATAAGGATATGGTAATACATATATCTGTATCTGTATCTGATCGTTTGTCATTTATAAATGTGGCCTGTTTGAGTGCAAAAATATCCAACATTAAAAGACTTCCAATACTCAAGAGGATTTTTAAAGGAAGTTAACACATGGTTATGACATGCAATGGTTAATAACTATACATAGCTCTACGTGTCATTTGGAATTATAACATTGCATAACTATGAAAATATATAGAGGGTCGTATTTGTAAAAAATCCCTCTACATGATATCGCATGGTAATTCGTGTATATAATGGGTTGCCCCCTGGGGGCAGCCAACATGGCTGCCCCCCCCCCCCTATTTCAATATTTTTTCCTTTTTTTGAAAAATATCACCATGTATATTCATCCCTATATCCTTCCTATATGTCATTCGAATTTCGTCAGAAACAGAGACTCCTACGGCCTCCATCGAGATGATGTCGATTTAAAAAATCATATTACCGTTGAAAAATGACTGTCTAGATGGAGGTTATAGGAGTCTCTGTTTCTGACGAAATTCGATTGACATATAGAGGGATATGAGGATGCATATACATGACGATATTTTTTGAAAAAAATAAAAAAAATGCCGAAAACGACGCGGGGACAGCCCCACTAATGTCCTTTATTTCTTGCCTTTTGCGATTTTTTGAATGTTTGTCGATGTATTATGAATGGGATTGTTGTTGAATATTAAACCTTATCCTTGAAACTGAGTGAAACCCAACAGGTGAAAAAATTGTTAAAATAAACAAGTCAAATCATAATGAAAAAAAATATAAAAATACTCGAATATACTTAACATGTGTATTACTATGTGTGTGTATATATATAGGGTAAAATGTGTATGCCCCCTAGGGGGAGCTAACTTAGCTCCCCCCGCCCCTTTTTCACATATTTTTTTATTTTTTTTGAAATCTAAAACCGTGTAAATTCATTATTAAATCCATATATTATGTCATTCAAATTTCATGCGAAATAAAGACTCCTACGACCTCCATCCAAATGGGGTCGATTTAAAAAATCCTGTTACCGTTAAAAAAATGACTGTCTGGATGGAGGCCGTAGGAGTCTCTGTTTCACATGAAATTTTAATGGCACAATATAGGGATATAGTGATGAATATTCATGGAAGAAATTTTCAAAAAAAAATTAAAAACATGGAGAAAATGGGGCGGGGGTAGCTAAGTTAGCTACCCCTTGGGGGCAGCCCCATTTTACCCATATATATATCTCACTATATAAAAAATATTTTTTTCATACGTGAGATCAAATGCACACATATGGATAATATATAATATTTTTAACTAAATGCTCCATGTAATAATAGTATAATAATATTTGAAATCCATCTAGTATAAGAAGTTACGATAATGTAGATGATTATATTTTTATGATTGTTAATGAAAGATCATGGGTTCGACTCCAAATTAATTTAATATTTTTATTTAATTTTAAATAATTTTTAAAATTAGTTGTGTTTCAATCAAGAGTGAATCGGGTTAAACTGAATCTTAAAATAATGGTTCAAAGCATCCAAATAATTAAATATAAAAATTAGTCTTAGGTTGATCAACGATTGTACTCTTGTTGTCAGAAACAACATACATAAGATGGATCTAGATAGAGGGAGAACGTGAGAGGGAGAGTAAGAAGGAAGAGATGCTTAGAATAGGGGGAAGGGACTCTCGGTCTGTAGATTAACGTCCCAAAGGATGGGCCAATGGGAAGGTGTCCTGGAGCTGACATGGACAAGGTAGCTGGTTAACTTTCATTGACCATAAGATTTATATAAATATAAAGTACCTATATTACTTATATACATATAAATACATATTTAATGCATATAAATTAACATTATATTCCCAAACATAGGTGTATTGGATCTATAAAAAATATTATCCAAAATTTTATCTGTCGTATATTAGATATAGATGCACTAATTTGATTTTTCTTGTAATTTTAGGATATGATTTTAATATATCTAAATATATTTTATTTATATTTTTAGAATATCATTTCCAGATCTTAAATTTAGATATGTTCAGTATTGATGTCTTAGATATGTGTAATAACTTCATTATTAATTAAATAAAATCATTTTAATTTAATCTTGATTATTATTTTTTAAATAATATAAATTGTATATAATAAGATAACAATACAAAATAGCGAAAATAGTACAATAGTAATGTGTTTAAAAGTAGTAATCAATAGTTTACATATACCATATAGGCTCCAAAATCAAACTTTTGCATATTAGCTCTGGTTTTAATGAAATCATTTTCACAAGATAGAATTTTATAACTTAAACTTCGAAAGTAAGACTGATCAATTTGGAGTTCATATCATACAGAGTAGAAATTAGGCTGGGAAGTTGGACTTTGCGACTCTTCTGTTCAAGATCTATAGGCATTTATTTAGAATGGAAATTATGTTATTTTTTACATTTTTCTTTGTATTTGTAAATATATTTTAGAAAAAAGTATTAAGTCAATCTAAATTAGTATTAAAACGTGGAAGGTTGGTAAAACAAGTTATTTTGAATAATATCTCTCCCTGACTTTTTAGTTAGTTGACCAATCATGTACTATCTCTATCTCTAGGATTAGGGTCAGGTATGTACATATATACATAATTACAACATTTCCTTTCCTTTTCTTCCCTTATTCATTTACTTTGTTCAAATTAGTGTTAAAAGCACACTTTTTATATGCGAGCATGATTTTTTTTGTAAAAAAATGACATTTGATGCAAATTGATAAAGTGCTTTCTTTCAGATTTTGGACAAAATGAAGGAATAAAGAAGATGCATCAGGGATCCATCACATATGTTGTAAAAGGGAGCGACACTTGAAACATGGAAGCTCTCATAGAATAACTAGAGTTTGAGCACTTGGAGTTTGAGGTAATTGATGAAATAGAAGATCAACCTAGAGTCCCTATCAAGGATGGAACCCTAATTGTTGTGGATCAACCTCAAATTAACCGATAACTAACCCATGAACAGATAAGTGATCCATAAAGTGAAGTGTGAGTTGAAATTTATTTAACTCTACTATAAGTGTGTATAGGTGTAAGTAGTGTAGAGGTCGAACATAGTGAGCAAATGGGTGTAAGTAATCATTATAATAATTATTGCTAATTAATGATAATTATTTTAATGTTTTTCTTATTTTTTATTATTTATACATAGGTTTTTTATTATATTTATTTTTATAGAGTTTTTTATTATTTTATACATTTTTAATTTTTATTTTCTTTTTAATTTTGCAAAATTTAAATTTCTATTTCATTTTAATATTATATATAACAATATAGATATTATGTAAGTAATATGTATATAATAGACAATATAGTTATTTATATTTATAAATAGATTAAAATATACCCAAAATATAAGAATATAATATTTTTGTGATTTTTGTATTTTATTTCTATTTTGATAAATTTTATATAATTTTATTGAATTTTATGTATTTTTAAATAAATAAATATAGTAAAATAACGAGCAGAATAATTGCTCGAGACTAGTTTAGATTTAATAAATATAAATAAGTCTAAAATAAACTCAAAACTATTTTTAATATATGATATATATAATGATGAAAATTCAGAAAGAGAAAGAAATATTTTTGTATTTTTAGAGATTTTTTGCAAATTTTTATAAGGATTTTAAGGTTTTGTATTTTTTATGTTTTATAATTTGTATTTTTAATGATTTTTGGATATGTGGTGTAAAATATAATAATATAGATAACATAATTTTTGAATTTTTAGAAGAGGTTTTATATTTTTGTATGAAACTTTAGGTATAATCAAGGAATAAAATGTGTGTTTTTATATTTTTATAAATAGGAAAATTGATTTATACATAAAAAATATGTGATCAAGCATGGCAGCATGCATCTATATTAATTTTCCTACCTATTTTGCATAAAAACAATTAATATGAATGATATACACAAAAATAAATATATTGAACTGGTAGGAATTATTTTGCAAATACATGAAAATAGTTCGTCATTTCATAAAAAGGTTAATAAAACTTTAAGTGGTTACATGCGGTTTTTATAATGCCTCGAATGGAACACGTGAGGTAGAAGGACTAAAGTTCAATAATAATAAAGCTCGGAGTCTTATTTGCATATAAACCTTAAAATTTTGCAAAGCATTTAACATTTACAATATTAAAAGAAATACATAAAGGTGTGGGGAATCTTGTTCTATTTACCCGAGGGAGCACATGATGAATGCGTAATGAGCTAGTAAACGGTCAGGGTTACGCCACGTTACGTTCCACTTGAACCTGATGGTCAGGAGCACGTACCGCTTCATTTTAATCCAAGGTACCATATTAGATTTGGGCTCGATGCTTTGATCAAACGGTGTTGGGGATGGTTGGAAGAACAAGGAAGAACACTTCAACATTCCTCCTTCAATCGTTGATTACTTCGTGCTTAGGCATCCCCGACCTCGTTGATGAACTCTCCTTACTCTTAGGAACTCGTAGCACATGCAGACTTCATAATCAGCTCCGGTACTTGTCAAAGGAGGCCTAGAGGGGTTTCCTTCTTTGGGCTCCTGAGACTAAGTTCTTGAGCTTAGTTCAACTCTCAGGTGATTCTTCTAGAGGCATGACCTGCATAAAATGACTATGGGGCTCGAGAGGGATCCTCTCGACCCAAAATTGAAGTTGATAACATAAAAATGGAGATAGGTGGTAGATTTTCGACGAGCGACAAAGAAAAGATATGATTCATTGATCGGTGCATGATCGAGTTGATCTGGAGGAAGGGAAAGGATGTAGAAGCACTGGGGAAGGTGGTGGGTGCTCAGGCGGGTCGGAGACATGGTGGATCATAGATAATAAAATAAACTAAACCTATAGTTATGATAAAGAATTAAAATGCAATTAAAACACTAACCTAGTGGCTCTAATAGTCCTGAACCATGAAGCAGTAGAACCTTCGTCGAATACGATCCTCGGCTAAGTGGATCAGCTCTCTCCGACCACCTTTCTCCCTCATCGACACACGCAAGGACCTCGTGTTGTCATCAAGAGTCTCATTTGATGTTGGGATTGGGATTACATGGTCTTAATAGGGATCAAAAGGTAAAAAGAAGAGTTGGGTTTTATTTATATATGGTGGACATAATGATCTTGTGACGAGGATGGCATGTGGAGGAGAAGTGATAGGTGGAGGTTATGGGGTGGGCGTAGAAGAGGTTTTAAGGAGGAACAATGAGGTGAGGTGCTCGAGATGGAAGTAGGCATGGAGGAAGAGTAGAAAATGGGAGAAGAAGGAGGTCTCGTGATCTCTAACATGGGTCAGACAGTTGACTCGCAGATCAAATTTCCTTAGCTCCTGATTGGTCCACGTGGACCAAGTCAGGACAAAATAGGAATTAATTTCCTTCTTAATTTTATTATAATTAATAAATGATTTTATTAATTAAAACTTGAAACATGAATAATAGTTCTTATTTTTCAAACTATTTTATCATGATTCTTATTTATTCCTACGACTTAATTTATTAGATATTAAATTTTACATGCATATTTATAGATGTAAATACCTATATTTATAGATGTAAGTACGTATATTCCATCATGAAAGGTATTTATCTAGATGAGATATCCAACTTTTGTGAAGAAATTAAAAAATAAGTCATATCTACATAGTCGTATTTATGGTGGCATTTTATGTATATAAAATACTATATTTTACATTTTGCATTTTTTATGATTTTCAAATAAGGAAAAATTCAAAATAAATAAACACAAAGTATAAAGATAAATATTTAGATATTAATCTAATTTTTTTTATATTTTTAATATTTGATGAAATAATGAAATAAAATAAGATATACTTATGTACAAACCATATATACACACTCATAATTATTCATTTTCTTTGATTTTTATCATGTTTAAGGTTTGGATTTTTTTTTCATATTTTATTAAAACATGTATTAAAGAAAATAAATGAAAAAGGAATGAATTAAAAAGAGTTATTTTTGTACATAAAAGAATAAGTCAAAATCAGTCAATGTATACAGAGTACAATGAGGGAATAAAACCCAAGTTTCCATATGAACTCCGGTTCTTTTGAATTTTGTCTTCATTTGTATATAATTGAATGTATTAATTAAAAAGTGAGTAGTTGTTCATAGAGTACTATATGTGAGAGTTGACTTTATGGATTTTTATCTCAAAACTAGGATTTGGTTTTATTTGATAAATATATATATTATTATTTTTTAAATATTTTTTCTTTGTTAATGTTAGTATTTTGTATACAATGATTGGTTTTATTTGATTTGGAGTTATAAAAAATAATGGAAAACATGGAAGTTATGTTAATAGACCAGTTATAATATACACATAATTTGTGGCTTCTTATTAATGCTATTATGAATGATAAAGTATGGATATTATTTACACTTGCATGAATGTTAATAATGAAATATACATGTCTAGATGCAATTTATTAATTGGGAACATAGCTCTATTTTTAGCTTTTATGGTGATGAATCACATATTCATGACCAATGCAGAATCAGAATACATGGCCATGGCACATGCTAGTACGAAGTTAATGTGGTTTAGATCTGTTCTTACTGACCTGACATTTGAGATGGTGATGAATAGACATTCATCTACCTTATTCTTTCATTTTGCATTTAAATCCTTTTCAAAACACATTATAGTAGAGTTATCTTGTATAAATTAACATTCATGATTTGTTTATAAAATACTATAAACATATGTAATTAAATCCAAAATAAAAGAATAAAGAAAATAAAAAATAAATGAAGTATCAAAAATATTGAATGACCCCAAACTCTGATATTAAGTCAATATTGACTTGGTCAACAAGGAATAAAGTAGGGGACATAATAGCCAAATACTATACATAAAACCCTAAAGTTCATTCTTCAATCAAGCCATTTTTACTCTATGTTATTATCCATTATACACACCTCAAATAAAGAATTGATCAACATGAAACTTGTATATAAAAATACATAGAAAATATAAAAATAATTGCTCACAAAAATAATGAACAATGCACTTGGGAAATATTGATGAAAAGCCGCAAACCAAACTTTAATGATCAATATCTCCTCCATGTAAACCTAAAATTAACCAAACTCACCTCTATTATTCTCAAAATTAAATTATCTATTTAATGAAGGTTACGAAGGGGGAAGCAAAGCTCAATCCGGATTTGGTCGACGAAAATGCAAGGCTATGGATACCATGTTCCATCGAGAAAGAATCATCCTTATAAAGAACTTCGGGGGGCATCCGTGCATCCGAAAGACTTAGGGATTTTCAATTACATGGACTTCCTGAATGACGACTCCCTCAGAAAAATGAAGTTCTTCCAATTCTTTTTACTCGTATTTTGTTCGTACACAATCAACAGAGGCCTCCCCGACATATGTTGCAACGTCCCCAATAGCATGCTCTTACTTCGTCTTTCCCTTAATAAGTCATCAAATTTCTTGCTTTTCGATCCCCAGTTGCTATGGGGAACAAAGGACGAAATGGTTTCATTAAAAATAGAATTAAGATGCAAAACCTGATTTTCTAGGGTCATATAGTACTATATACATGCATGTTTTATTCATTTATTTTATTCTTTATGTTTATACTATTATTATATTTTAAAATACTTGTACATATTATTTAAAATACATTAAAAATATAAAATGTAATATAAAATCATTAAAAATGACTAAATTAAATAATATATTAAATATATATGTATAATATATTTGTAATTTATATATCTCTATTTATTTAAGCATAGAAATACAATCGAAAAAAATAAAATAAAAATATTTAAATACATATTTAATTATACTATAAATATATAATATATATAAAATAATAAAATCAAAAATACAAAATAAAAATAAAACATTCAAAACATAGGTAGATATACATATAAGTATACTTATAAAAGTTCATACTTAATAAATAAGGTTGTAAGAATAAATTAAAATCATCAAAAATAGCACATAAAATACGAAACAATCCTTATGTTTTGAGATTTTTGAAATAAAATCATTTTTTATTTTGCATTTATTTGATTTATTGAATTCTTGTTTGTCCTGTAGCTGTCCTATGTGAACCACTCACCGGACAGGGACTATTGACCTGAGGTCAACAACCCCTCTCTCCTGCCCAAGCCCTCGGGCGCTTCTATTTTGTGTTAGACCTTGATTTTGTACTATTTTTTTCGCTTAATCCAATCATCATCTAGCTTGACAATCTGAATGAAAGTTGTTGATCTGATAGCCCTAAATCTTGCCTAAGTCTTTGATCTGATCAGTCCTCATCGAGTCTTGCAAGATTCCCTTCACAATTCGACCCTTCACCTCATCTATAAAAATATCTTCTCCAACCTTCATTTGAATTTTAATCCTTCCTACTTACATCGTAACCCCTTTAGAACCTTCCCAAGTGCGATCTCTTCGTGACATGAAGATTCCACCGATTTTGAGGCTAGGAGAAGAGTCCATTGAGGTGATTCAACCCATCGTTGATGATCTCCGTTGTGTGGTCCTTCCCCCATGTTTCTAACCAGGTGGGGCCTCATTTCCTATCCGGATGTGTCCGCATTTTCATTATTAGTATAATCTTGTAGTTAGTTCGGTTAGATTATGTCTAAAACTCAGAAAATCTTAAAATCCTTTTGTTAGAGCTCCTGAACTCCAGCTCTCTATTCATCATCCAAAAACCTATGCCTCGATCTATTGACCACGTCACTTCACTTCACTTCTCTTCATGTTCTCTGTCTCCTGACGTTTCCAGATCTTGCTCAGATCATGCCCGCAAGCCTCCTTTTGTCGTCTTCATCGGAGGACTTCCATTTAACTTCATCCCCTATACATCCATTTCACTTCGTCCCCTATACATTCCACTCCAAACGAGGTCAAGACAATTTTCCCTCGACCTATGATCGTTTGTGTATATGTCCAAGCTTCTAAGGCCCTCTCCTGGGGCATGATTTATCCTACAAGATTCCTCCATGAACCCTAGAACTCTAAGCCCCTCTCGATGGGACCCATACATTTTTGAAGGTTCCAGTAGTTGTGGACAACTTCCCTGAACTTGTAGAACACCTAAGCAGTGAAGAAGAACCCAGAGGCACCCGATATCAACCATCAAAGGAGCAGCCTCCCACTGCTGTTCCGAATTCTTACAGCCACTTCCTTGGTCATCCGATAGGGCCCAAGCTTCTGTTCTATTCTTGGTCCTGCGATTGAGAGGCGAAACCACCATCGGATCATCTGCTATATTTAATCAGAACCCTTCATCTGCGAAAGGGTATCTACTCATCTCAACCGTCGATGTCTTTAATGAAAACATGTGGAGTGCTCTGCATCGTCGATCAGCGCATGGGATTTTAGGTATTTTGTAATTTGAACCTCCCATATTTTTTATTTTTATTTAGTCCTCAAATTTTGCTTTGTAGTGTAATTAATTTTGTAATATTTGCATATGGACCCCTGGATTTGTTAGATATTACATTTAAACCCCTTGTCAGATCACCTCACGTACCAAACAGCTGAGGTGCATGGTTATTTTGAAAGGATACCCTCTCGGGGCTCCTTTTTTCATTTTGATACCAATAATTACGGATTAAGTGTAAAACTTTTATGATATTTGCATATTTTATCTTGGAAGTTGTTATTTGCAAAAATACCCCTACCAATGCTTATTTAATGTGATAAATTTGGGTTATTTGCATAATTGGTCCTGAAATTTAATATGTTATTCTGGAATGAATTTTAAATACTTGAAAATTGCATTTGGGTCCTTTATTTCCTGAATTAAATTATTCGGTATAGTTTGAGTGTTTTAAATAATATTTTATGCCTAAAATTTCTAGAAAAATTACCTTAATTATCTAAAACTTTATTTTATTAAATATAATTTTCTTACAGCAATTAAATTTATTTTTCTATTTATAAATATATAAAAACATAGTATATTTCATTATTAATTGACTTTTTTTGATATTTTAAACTTCCAAAAAAGTCAAGTTTCTTTTATTATATATATCCTTATTATATATAATTATTCATTATATATATTAAGATAATTAAAGTTACAAATAAATTAAAACATTTACAAAATTAAAAATACGAAAAAATATATAATTAAAAATAAAAAAACATTTAAAACATAAAAACACAAAAAATTACCTAGTTAGACTATTCCCTTTTTCTCTATTCCCCTCGGCTCTCTGTGATACGATGTTCTACAAACTTGCACACTATACACATATTATGTAGAGTTAAAATAAAATAAATTTTGACTCATGTATTTGCATTGATTTATCATACATTTGTGGGATGACTGTTGTTGACAACGCATTGAACAGATACCAAGTGCAGTGAGAGCACCTGACAAAATGATTGTCGGATCCGACTTATCGAGCATCGTACACCCTCCAAGACCAGGCATTAGGTGCGTCGATCCTTGCATATTAACAAATGTCATCCTTGTTAGGGAACAATGGTTGAGTAACGTAGAGTAGTATACTTAGTTTGTTTTCAGTATTTACTATGTTATTATTGCTTCTCTCTTTACTCTATTTTCTCTATAATTTGTTATAATTGTATTTCTTCTTTGAATTTGTTTCAAGTGCCCAGTTATCGAGGGAGAGCTTCTTAGGAGGCTCAAAAAATCTGAGAGACGTAGACGTTGGTGATTCTGCACTCACCAACAGAGAGAGCAACATAAGAAAATAAGATATTGTTTAGAGTAGATTAGTGTAAATTTTTGTAAGAGAGTGATTCATTTACATAATATGTAATAATACATGTCAAGGAAACTTAAACTCTTCGGGCTTATTTTATCAAGTGTTTGTTAACTTGGGGGCCCGTGCGATTTTTTTATCAATTTTCTTCACCTTCTACCTTTATTCTCCCTATTTTCCTCTTATTTTCATTTGATTCTCGTAATTTGCGCATTTTGCCTTATTTTTTAATTCACGTCTTTGTCGATTAAGCCCATGGATTATATGTATGTATGTTCGATTAATTAGATCCAAATCCCTAATATCATTCACGTGCTTATAGTTCCATGCTTGGACTTAGTCAAATTGAACAAGTTCTTCTTGATAATAGAGTCTCGTACCTTAGAGTGATTTCCTCATTGCATTCATTTAGTGTAAATTTCAATTCTATTGTGTATCCCGCATGGAGAGAGATGTGAAGCAAGGTAAGCATTCTGATTGAGCATCACATCATTATTGTTTATTTTGTGTTGCTTTTCCATCATCTCCCTCTGATTTTGAGCACATAGGCAAAGCAAAGAATTGATAAAATCAATCAGCCTTTGCATAAAAATATCAAAAAAAGTGATAACCAACAAAATTAAAAAAAGAGATTGCTAAAGAAAACATGTCCAAAATAAGATTGACTAATTGAGCATTCATTGTATCGGGTGAGCAATACCCTCATTCTTTTTAGATACTCTCCAGACCGAGTGAGGCACATCCCGTAAGGAATAGAGCTCAAATGCCAGCTTGGGTACTGTTGGACATGTGAGCCCTGGGCGAACCATTCTTACAATAAATGTTATTGTAATATATATATATATATATGTTTTATCAATAAAAGTTATTGATTGTTTCACTCCCTTTCTGAAATTAAATGAATGAATGCACTGTAATGTCCCTTTGTACAATTAGGGTTATGTACCATGGCCATCATGATAATCATATAGCTGTTGACTCATTAAATGAATCATAGAGGCTGGTGTTTGGATGAATATCTAAAGAGTTAGATAGATGACTCATCAAGCACCGTCAAGTGATTATTAAGAGATGATCTCCAGCTGGAGTAGGAGATGACAATCCTATCTCACAAAGGCTGATATCTGACCGACCTCTTGATGCAGGTCCTCTGCATGGGAATAGTGATTCGGAGGTCTCAGATTAGTTAGGTCAAAGGGTTGACTTAACGAGATCGAGACAACCCAAGTCCTATATTGAATGCTGTCACAGCATAGGCACGCATCCTCTGACCAGAGACAGATGTGTTACTATATATCCGAGTATGTACATTTGGCAGACCAATAGGTTGATGACCTAAACAAGGTCTATACACCGGCGGGCTAGTGTGCATGGAAGGGCATATGAGTAATACGATCTCTCAAAGGGATCATACATGTTCACTTGTGAATCGGAAGACATGAGCTCACTCATGAGGTATTGGGACCGATCAAATTCCATGCATGGTTGTCGTGCTTTGGAAGCATGACAAGAATTTGACTGTATGATATATGCTTTGGGAAAGCATATGATCGATATCGATTCCCATTGACCAAGATTGAGAAACTTGGTGATCAAACCCTGAAGAAGACAATGTAAAATTGATCTACATCTTCAGGTTGATCATAGGTCTTCCAGTATGCAGGATGTGCATGTATTGAGAATGCCTGAGGGTGATGTGATCATAAACGAATGTATAACCATGACACTTCCATTCCGAGGGAGTGGTGAAACATGTTTGGATTTTAGTGGCTCCTCTCAGTAGAGAAGTAATCTGATCTTGGTCCAAGTGTTGGACATTGATCTGAATGTGATTCAGATGCAATGAGAAGATTAGATTTGCGATCTTGATGTAATCAAGCATCTATGAGAGGTCCGTAAGATCTAGATTTGAGATGAGATCTCAACATCCAAGTCACTATACGTGGAATAATACAATCACCATGTCCTTATCTCCAATATCTGCAGAGAAAGCATATTATTCTTGAAGGAGTTCAATAATAATTCCTTTGATGAATTATATATCCAAGCAACAAGATGTTGATAATTAAATGAGATTTAATTATCAAGAATAATATGAATAGGATTCATATTGTGAGAATGATTATCCAAGATAATTAAATGAGATTTAATTATCAAGGAAATGCAGATTGTGGATAGTGCTATCCATGCTATCCATAATATATGTGTATATTATAAATACGATTTATCATATATTAGAGAGAGAGAGCACTTTTGTAAATAACATTTATTAGTTGTTAATGTGAATTGGATTCACATTAAACAATTAATTGGAAATGTAATTTACAATTTTATTTGGGTTGTGAATATGATTCACATATTTTCAATGGCATGATTGAAATATTCACTAATTAATTTGGAATTAATTTAGTAGATATATTTTTAATAAATGTTGTTGCAAATTATTAAGAGATAATGAGATGAAATAAAAAAAAGGAGATAATCCACTAATAAAAAGGTGGCGTCACCCATGAAATGGTCATGGGTGACACCCATCTTTTTTAGGAGTGGATTATCATCCCTTTATTATTATCTTGTGATAATTGATTTTATTGAATTAAATTATATTGATGATAATGCAACATGTATTTAATTTAATATAAATTAATAAGTTATTTTTTTAACAACAATGATCATGGCCATTGATTAAAAACACATATCAATCTAACCATTGATTTTGTGTATCCCATGGATTATGATCCATGGACTCCCAAACTAATATATAAAGAGGGCAACCCTAGCTCTTGAAAGAAATATGTAATTGTACACATCTACTCTCTCTCAACTCTCATTCTTGCCCCATCTTTCTCTCTCTCTAGAGGTGGCCGTCCACCTTAAGATCTTGAGGGAATAGCAATCGCATTTACGTCGTCGTGTTGTCGCTTCGATTGCTCGTGGATCTCCATTTTCTTTGGAGCTTCTTGCTCTAGAAGGAGACACCGGATTTCGTTAGACAAAATCAGGAGATTTAAGGCTTGGATATTCATCGAGGATTGCGTGAAGTACGCGTCTCATCATCGCACCTGCAAGTGCCATCTTCGTAGATCGGACTTGAGTCAAGAGGATTTCTTGCTATATGGATTTAGTGATAGCAACCACACTTAGAGAGGTATTTCTAATACTTTGTGGTTAGATGAAACGGTCCAAGAAGCGTTCTTGTGATCATGTAGTTTCATCATTTTTAAATTCCGCTGCACCTAGCGACTAATGCGACTAGCCACTCCGATCGCATAAGAAGCAGTCATCACGCTTCCGTGATGTGCTTGAGGATTCCTCGTATCCTTCAAGTGGTATCAGAGTCCTTAGGTCGGAAAGGTTTTGGATACGATCCGTAAACCTAGGATGACTTGAGCTTGTAAGGGTTGCGAAAGTTTTATCGCATTTCAATTTTCGCACCTCTATTTAATTGAATTTTTTGGCACTGTTTAAATTGTTTAAACATATAATATTCAGGGGATTTTATTCCCCATTAAATAAGAAAACCATAGGATCTGAGTTTATGTAATTTGGATTCTATTTGCTCAAGATATGTCCCTTTTAATAAACATGTATTCATTGTTGTGTGAACTACAAATCTAAACATGATTAATGAGTTAATTACTATTTTTATACGCCTAGAAATGCATGAAATATTACTTGTATTCTGTCATAAATCAAATTAACAATATTAGGAAACTGATTTTGCATAATTTGGATTTAAATTGATCAAGATATGTTGATTTCAGTAAGTAGGGGTCCCTGCTGAAAATTGGCAAACTTGATTATGAACCTTGTGATAGTCATTCAAATAAATTGATGAAAATTAATTATTAATTTTTTGGAATTATTATTGATAAATATTTGTGAAATATTTAAATATGATAATTATTTCATTGAGTGACATTTCACTAACCAAAATGATAAGATAGTTGATCTTGATCATAATTGGCTGATATGAAATCATCAACAAGCACTGCAAACCTCAAGTTTACCCTACAATAGTTGCAGGACAACTTTTACATGCAAAACCCTCTTGCTTGAATAGTATTGGGGATTTGTTTAGCAAACCTTCTTATAATATTATCAAAATGGTTTTGATGAATATTATATGGTGTAATTTCGGTTGAAAAATCGATGAGCATCTCAAAGTACACAATGATCTATTTGGCATTATCCTTTCCTGAGGTGGATATGGTGTCTAGTCGGGAAGCGTTGGGGTAGCAGGTCACACCGGTTGCGATCCGTCCCACTCCCGTCGGTATTGGCCATGACAGCGGAACTCGATAATACTGGAGAAATCAAGGTGTATTTTTTTAATTATTAAAATTCGAATAATACGTACTTTGAGATTATACCTTCTATTCAAGAAATAAGTAAGTTTGTTGATTGAAAATTGGATTGATAATTAGTTTAATATGATTAAATTGATTATATCCAATTAAAAGCACTCTATTATGAATAGATGTGTATTTCCCTTGGAAGAATTAATTATGTGAATATGATTCACGATAATTAATTAATTATAATTTGAATATGAGGTGGAGGATCACATAAGTGACATCCATGGTCTCCCATCAAGGCAAAGGATTCCGTCGCCAGATATTGTATATAGGAGACACATGTCTGAAGTGAAAGCTCATGTATACGATATATTTGGATCGGGTTCTTTGCTTCTCGAAAGAGTAAGGCCGTATACGTAGTGACCCCAATATCGAGTCCTCATATTATTGGGGCGATATTGGATTGTGTATAGTGAGTATTAAGCATGTTGATGGTTGGTTCAATTAACGACATGTCAACATCATCTTAGGGGTGGTGGGCCCGAGTGTTAAAGACCGAATTGGGAAATGCAAGTTGGATTGGGAAGGCGGAATGTATTCCCGCTTCTCTTTATTCGAATCACTAGTTCTCATATTATTGGGATGTGATAAAGATAGAGAGGAGATCCCGGATCTTGCTTGAGATATTAGTGGTAAGTATATCTCTTATTTTGAAAGAAAATAAGGGAATAATCTTTCAAAGTTGACATAGCAAGACAAATTTGATTTAAAATACCTTAATCAAATGTTTAGAAAAATGAATATATAGTTATTTATATGTTCTAATATAGTGCATTCTTAATTTCAGAAAATGAAGTCCATGAGCCCACTAAGCAGGCTCCTAAAGGTCAATCAGTTGACCGGACCAAATTATTCGGATTGGATCCGAAATTTGGATCGTGTCCTTTCTGCGGAGTGCATCTCATATGTGCTATCCAAGGACAAGATAGCAGACCCTAAGATTCCGAAAGATAAATCTTTTAATGAGAAATATGATGAAGATCATAACTTGGCAAGATGTTATATCCTTGGCTCATTGTCCAATGTGCTTCAGAAGCGGCATGTGGAAATGAACCATTACCAAGAAATCATGTTGAATCTGAAAGAAATGTCCAGTGCATAAATTGCACACAACGTTATAATGTGATGAAAGAGCTTATTCGCTGTAAGATGCATGAAGGGACCTCTGTCAGAGAACACATACTCAAAGTGTTTGGGTACCTATCTGAATTGGAAACCCTTAGAGTCTACATTGATTATGAAATGCAGTCTGATTTCATTCTCCTATCGCTCCCTAAGTCTTTCAACAACTTTGTCGTGTCATATCACATGAAGGCAAAGGTGATTTTACTAATGTTGGGTTGTTAGCTGCATTAAAGTCTGCAAAAGACGTAATGAAGAAGGATGACCCCTCCTGCTAGTGCAATGGTTGCACAAGTAAAAGGAAAGTGTGGTCGGAAGCAAGGGTCTCGGAAGGGCCCGCCCCATAAGAGAAAGAAGAAGAATCAAGGAGTTGGTTCATCTTCTAGTTCTTCCACACTAATGACATCGAAGAAGAACGATGTCTGTCACCACTGCAAGAAGCCAGGGCACTGGCGGCGTAATTGCCCAGAATACCTGAAGTCAGTTGACAAAGGTAAAGTCCCAACAGGTATGAAATCTACTTTCATCATTGAAATTAGTTTTCTCGTTGGACGAAAAGGAAGTTGGGTAGTAGATTCTGGTGCTTCTGTTCATGTATGCAATTCGTTGCATTTGTTTCAGGAAACTAGGAATCTGGAGCGAGGGGAGATAGTCATCCAGATGTGATTTGATGCAAATGTTGCAGCGGTCACCATCGGAACCTGCCGACTATCGTTATCTAGTGGTAGAGTCTTAGTACTTAAAGAGTATCTTTATATACCTGAAGTCATGAAGAACTTGATATCTGTATCTAACTTGTTAGAAATGGATATTCCTTCCTTTTTTGTAATAAGTTAGTCATTAATCAATATGATAAATTTATTGCGGAGGTATTTTGACTTATGGTGGACTCTATGAATTGTGCATTGGATGAATGTGTCATGAATGTTACTATCACTGATAATAAAAACCCTAAAAGATCCAGGGAGGATGGAAATCCATTCGAATATGATTTAGCATCAAAGGTTGGTCATTTGTCTATTGATAGGATCAATAGATTGGTAAAGGATGGACCTTTAGATTTTCTACAGGTTCAATCTTTACTACGTGTGGAACATTACATTCGAGGTAAAATGACCAGGATGCCTTTCCGTAATAATGTTACAAGATGCGAAAGTATTCTTGACCTAGTACATACTGATGTATGTGGTCCCTTCAGTACCATGAATCGAAATGGATATCGATATTATTTGACGTTTATTGATGACCATTTGCGATACGGGTTTATCTTCCTACTACATCATAAATTTGAAACCTTTGAAAAGTTCAAAGAGTTTAAGTCTTTGGTTGAGAACCATACCGATAGGAAGATTAAACGGATTCAATCTAACCGAGGTGGCGAGTACCTCTCAGATGAATTCAAGGAATATTTTAAAGAGAATGGAATTGTCTCCAATCTCACTCCTCCTGGAAACCCCCAACTTAATGGTGTTGCTGAAAGACGCAGTAGGACCATCATGGATATGGTCCGTTCAATGATGAGAAAAGCACATTTACCTCTTAGTTTCTGGGGATATGGAGCAGAGACTACAATATATATCATGAATAAGATTCCTAGCAAATCTGTACCCAAGACTCCTCACGAGCTATGATATGGAAACAAACCTAGTGTTAAACACTTGAGGGTTTGGAGTTGCTTGGTCCATGTGAAGAATGTGGACGCAAGTAATCTAGAATCTCACACTTGTGAGTGTTACTTCATTCGGTATGTTAAAGATGGTATTAGATATCAACTTTATGACCCTGAGATCCAACGGTTTTTGTCTCTATATATGTAAAATTTCTGGAGGATGATTTCCTTAATGTCAAGAGAGAAATGAAGTAGAGGAATTCATTGAATCCCCTGAGGATTCTGAGATTCCTGAACCAAAAACTAAAGAAATAAAGAAAGATAAAACACCCATACCTCTTCGAAGGAGTTCAAGGGTGGTTGCACCAGCTGAAAGGTATGGATTCCATGTGTCAGGTGAGATTGACAATGATCCTTCTTCATTCGATGAAGAACTCGCGGATCATGACATGGATAGATGGATACTAGCAATGAAGTCAGAAATTGACTCCATGCATAAGAATGGTGTATGAACCCTAGAGTATCCACCTAAAGGGGTGAAACCCATCGGGTGTAAATGGATCTTCAAGAGAAAAAGGGGACCTGGTGGGAAAGTAGAGACTTTCAAAGCACGGCACGTGGCCAAGGCTACACACAGAGAGAAGGCATCGACTACGATGAGACGTTCTCTCCTATGACTATGCTTAAGTCCATCAGGACACTGCTAGCTATAGTTGCATCTCTTGACTACGACATCTGGCGGATGGACATCAAGACAACTTTTCTCAATGGATACCTTAAGGAGGATATCTATATGGAGCGGCCCAGGGTTTCATAGTTGAGGATGGAAAAGTATGCAAGCTAAGGAAATCCATCTATGGTCTCAAACAAGCTTCTCGTAGCTGGAACATCAGATTTGACGAAACCATAAAGAGTTGTGATTTTGTGCAGAATCCTGATGAACCTTGTGTGTACAAGAAGCTTAGTGGGAGCACCATTGTGTTCATCGTGCTTTGCATAGATGATATCCTTATCATTGGGAATGATACAGGAATGATGACCAGTGTGAAAATTTGGCTATCTCATACCTTTGAGATGAAAGATCTTGGAGAAGCCTCTTACATCTTAGGTCTGAAGTTGTTCAAAAATCAAGGAAAGAGGATATTGGGAATATTACAATATGGGTATATTAAGAAGATTCTTGAACGATTCCGTATGGATAATTACAAGAAAGGATTCCTCCCCTTAAGATATGGTATACATCTGTCTAAAGCGATGGCTCCTCAAAGTGTTGAGGAAAAGAAGGCCATGGCTGGATGCCCCTATGCATCAACTGTAGGAATCTTAATGTATGTCATGATGTGTAGTAAGCCAGACATCTTCCATGCAGTGGGAGTGGTAAGTCGTTACCAATCCTTCTATGGAGAGCAACACTGGAATGTAGTAAAGAACATATTCAAATATCTAAGACGGACGTAAGATAACATCTTGGTCCATGGAGATGGTGATCTCCAAGTCTTGGGATATACAGATTCAGACTTTCAATCGGATATTGATGATCGGAAGTCGACATCAGGGTTTGTATTCATGTTGAACGGTGGTGATGTGAACTGGAGAATCAAGAAACAAGACACTACGACGGATTAAACAACAGAAGCCAAATACATTGTCGCATCGGATGCTGTAAAGGAGGCGGTGTGGTTGCGCAAATTCATCTTGGATCTTGGCGTAGTTTCCTCTAATACTCCCATCCCGTTACTTTGTGATAACATGGGAGCCATTGCCCTGGTAAAGGAACCCAGATGGCATCAAAAGAGCAAGCACATGGAAAGGAAATACCACATCATTCGAGAGATTCAAAAGCGTGGTGATATCATCATCACCAAGATGGCCTCTGCCGACAGCGTTGCTGATCCTCTTACCAAACCTCTGACACAGAAGGTTTTCGACCAACATGTAATGAGTATGGGTTTATGTATTGTACCTGAATGGTTTTGGGGCTAGTGGGAGATTGTTGGACATGTGAGCCCCGGGCGAACCATTCTTACCATAAATGTTATTGTAATATATATATGTTTTATAATTAAAAGTTATTGATTGTTTCACTCCCTTTCTGAAATTAAATGAATGAATGCACTATAAGGTCCCTCTGTACAATTAGGGGTATGTATCATGGCCATCTTAATGATCATATAGATGTTGATTCATTAAATGAATCATAGAGGCTAGTGTTTGGATGAATATCTAAAGAGTTAGATAGAGGACTCATCAAGCACCGTCAAATGATTATTAAGAGATGATCTCCATCCTGAGTAGGAGATGGCAATCCTTTCTCACAAAGGCTGATATCTGACCGACCTCTTGATGCAGGTCCCCTACATGGGAATAGTGATTCAAAGGTGCATATTAGTTAGGACAAAGGGTTAACTTAATGAGATCGAGATAACCTAAGTCCTATGTTGAATGCTGTCACAGCATAGGCACGCATCCTCTGACCAGAGACAGATGTGTTACTATATGTCTGAGTATGTACATTTGGCATACCAATAGATTGATGACCTAACCAAGGTCTATACACCGGCGAGCTGGTGTGCATGGAAGGGCATATGAGTCATACAATCTCTCAAAGGGATCATACAGGTTCACTTATAAACCGGAAGACATGAGCTCACTCATGAGGTATTGGGACCTGATCAAATTCCATGCATGGTTGTCGTGCTTTGGAAGCATGACAAGAATTTGAAGGTATGATATATACTTGGGGAAAGCATATGATCGATACTGATTCCCAATGACCAAGATTGAGAAACTTGGCGATCAAACCCTAAAGAAGACAATGTAAAATTAAACTACATCTTCAGGTTGATCATAGGCCTTCCAGTATGCAGGATGTACATGTATTGAGAATACCTGAGGGTGATGTGATCATAAACGATTGTATAACCATGACGCTTCCATTCTAAGGGAGTGATGAAATAGGTTTGGATTTTAGTGGCTCCTCTCAGTAGATAAGTAATCTGATCTTTGTCCAAGTGTTGGACATTGATCTGAATGAGATTCAGATGCAATGAGAAGATTAGATTTGTGATCTTGATGTAATCAAGCATCTATGAGAGGTCTGTGAGATCTGGATTTGAGATGAGATCTCAACATCCAAGTCACTATATGTGGAACAATACAATCGTCCCGTCCTTATCTCCAAGTATCTGCGGAGAAAGCACATTATTCTTGAAGGAGTTCAATAATGATTCCTTTGATGAATTATGTATCCAAGCAACAAGTCGTTGATAATTAAATGAGATTTAATTATCAAGAATAATATGAATAGGATTCATATTGTGAGAATGATTATCCAAGATAATTAAATGAGATTTAGTTATCACGGAAATGCAGATTGTGGATAGTGTTATCCATGCTATCCATAATATCTGTGTATATTATAAATACGATTTATCATATATTAAAGAGAGAGAACTTTTGTAAATATCATTTATTAATTGTTAATGTGAATTGGATTCATATTAAATAATTAATTGGAAATTTAATTTACAATTTTGTTTGGGTTGTGAATATGATTCACATATTTTCAATGGCATGATTGAAATATGCACTAATTAATTTGGAATTAATTTAGTAGATATATTTGCAATAAATGTTGTTGCAAATAATTAAGAGATAATGAGATGAAATAAAAAAGGAGATAATCCACTAATAAAAAGGTGGCGTCACCCATGAAATGGTCATGGGTGACGCCCCTCTTTTTTAGGAGTGGATTATAATCCCTTTATTATTAGTATTATTATCTTGTGATAATTGATTTTATTGAATTAAATTATGTTGATGATAATGCAATATGTATTTAATTTAATATAAATTAATAAGTTGTTGTTTTTTAACAACAATGATCATGGCCATTAATTAAAAACACATATCAATCTAACCATTGATTTTGTGTATTCCATGGATTATGATCCATGGACTCCCAAACTAATATATAAAGAGGGCAACCCTAGCCCTTGAAAGAAATATGTAATTGTACACGTCTACTCTCTCTCAACTCTCATTCTTGCCCCATCTTTCTCTCTCTCTAGAGGTGGTCGTCCACCTTAAGATCTTGAGGGAATAGCACTCGCATTTACGCTGTCGTGCTTTTGCATTATCCTTTCCTGAGGTGGATATGGTGCCTAGTCGGGGAGTGTTGGGGTAGCAGGTTACACCGTGTGTGGTCTGTCCCACTCCCGTCGGTACTGGCCATGACAGCGGGTAGGGTTGGTATAATGCTTAAGAAATCATTATGTATTTCTAATTATTAAAATTCGAAATAATATGTATTTGAGATAATACCATAATTCAAGTAACAACTAAGAATGTTTGTTAGATATTAATTGGATCATTAATTTAATATGATTAAATTAATTGGAATCCAATTAAAATTAAGACACTCTATTATAAATAGTTGTGTTATTTCCCTTGGAAGAATTTATCATAATGAATGTGATTTATAATGATTAATTAGAATTTGAATATGATATGGAGGATCACATAAATGACATCCATGATCTCCCGTCAAGGTGAAGGGTTCCGTCGCCAGAGATTGTATGTCGGAGACGCATGTCCGAATTGACAGCTCCTGCATACAGGCCATTTGGATCGGGCTCTTCGCTTCTCGAAAGAGTAAGGCCGTATACGTAGTGACCCCAATATCGAATCCTCATATTATTGGGGCGATATTGGATTTCTTATAGCGAGTATTAATCTTGTTGATGGTTGGTTCAATTAATGAAGGGTCAACATCACCTTAGGGGTTGGGCCCGAGTATTAAAGACCGAATTAGGAGATGAAAGTTGGACTTGTAAGGTGGAATGTATTCCCGCTTCTTTTTATCGGAGTCACAAGTTCTCATATTATTGGGATGTGACAAAGATAAGGAAGGAGATCCCAGATCTTACTTGAGATATAATGGTAAGTACATCTCTTACATTGAAAGTGATTAAGGGAATGAACTTTCAGTGTTGACAAGGCAAGACAACTTTGATATAAAAACTCCTAAATCAAAGTAAAATATGTATAGAGAACGGGGAAGCTGCTCCGCGGAGCAGCCAAGCTGGCTGCTGCGTGGGGCAGTTCCCCCCCCCCCTTTTTTATTTTTTTTGAATTTTTTATGTTTATTAATCTATATATACCTTCTACATATCATTCAAATTTCGTGAGAAACGGAGACTCCTATACCCTCCATCTAGAACAGGTACTTTACAGCAAATTCCAGGCCGTTAAATTTTACCTGTTCTAGATGGAGGGCATAGGAGTCTCCGTTTCTCACGAAATTTGAATGACATGTAGGGGGTATATATAGATGAATAAACATAAAAAAATTTCAAAAAAAAAATAAAAAAATGGGGGGAAACTGCCCCACGCAGCAGCCAGCTTGGCTGCTCCGCGGAGCAGCTTCCCTTTTCACATATGTATATATATATATATACACTTATGCAAATTTCATATTTAAGATAATCCTTCATTAAACCCACTCAATGTTATACTCAATAATAACCAGTAAAATATCATGGATTGGACTCATGATCCAGATATTGTACTTGCAGTTGGACACATAATGTATGTGGTTGCAATGTGCAAGTTTCCTCATAATAATGAGGAATGACAATTAAATAGACAACAGATCTGCAACCCTAGGGTTTATATGTCTATATAGTCTTGATCTCATCGAATGTACTTTGGAAGTGACATGTTGAAATGATCGTAATTGTAAATTAATCCTTATAAAAAAAATCTAAGAAGATGTTCTGGCATACATATGTGCTCTTGACATTTATCATGAATGATATGGTTCACTGCATCATGCAGAATGGTAACTCGAAAGAGATGATGTATTCAAAATGTTTGAATACCTACCTGAACCAATGTTTTAAGAGTCTAGATGGATGTAGACATGATGAGTGTCATCATTCTACTGTCTATACTCTAGTCATTCATGAAGCTTCATAATATTCATATTGTATGAATTTAATGAAGTATGTATAAATGTTGAAATGCTCTTACATTGAATTCTTTTGAATTTAACATAAGAGATCCTTAGTCTTAAGCAATGGTTGTTTATAGATAGAGGAAGCGCAATGGAAGCATGGGTCAGACCCAAGATGAGAAGGATAGTCAAAGAGTTAACCACACTTCTATGACTTCCATATGACATCCTAAGAGTTAAATGAATGCCTACTGCAATAAGTCGGTATGTTGATAGTATGACTATCAAGTCTGTCTGTATCCTTAGAGAAGGACTCGGATAGAGCATCGGAATAATGTACATAAATCATTGATATTGATTTGCTTACTGAATAAGTTAAAGTCTAATAATTGTATCTTAATCTTCTAACAATACTTGCAATGGGTTGCATATGTTTTAGAAGACTGGAAAATTTGATCTTGAGGTTTATAGTTATCCACATGGTTATTGATGCAATTGTTGCAACAATCTCTATTGGATAGATGGACTTCATATTTTCAGTGGGAGAGCCCTTTGTTTCAGAGAATGTCTCTATGACCTAGATATTAGAATACACTCATTGTTTGTTTCTAAATGTTGGAAATAAACATGAATTCTGAGATAGAATTATCATAAAGAGTTGTGATGGATATATTTTAGATAGTAATCTAACATCTAGTGGACTCCACAAAATTAGAAAATTAATGAATGGTTTATTAAGATTTCTAAAACTGAAAATTAAACCTTTAAAAGACCAATATGAGGTTGAAGATCATTTAACAATGATATAGCATCAAACCTTGGACATTTATCTGTTGATTTGATCAATAGACTTGTAAGAGATGAAACTTTAGAATGTCTAAAATTTCAAAACTTACATACTTATGAATATTGTATTTAAAGTAAAATGTCCAATACACCCTTCTCTGGGAATGGTGTTAGATGTCGAGGTATTCAAGATCTCATACGTATTGATGTATGTAGATCATCTATATCATAGTAAACATTATGGATATGTGATATCTATTGATGATTATGTATGATATGAGATTTCTTCTCTTCACGTAAGAAACCTTTGAAGTGTTCAAAGATTTCACAATTTTGATTTAGAACCAAAGTTTGAAGAAAGATGAAATGAATTTTATCTAACCTAGGTAGCTTGTACATGTAGATAAAATTCAAAGAATACCTTATGGAGATATGAATATCATTTCTATCTCACTCCTCCTGATAAACCTAAACTCAACAAAGTTGTAGGGAGATACAATTGGACCATGTGTGACATGATTTGATCAATGATGAATTTTTAGCATAATTACCTGTTAGTTTCCAGGTATATATGCAGTACATACTACATTATATATCCTTACTAAGATTCCATGCAAGTAAGCTGGAATTGAGCACTAGAGAGCGCTACTTCATTAGGAAAATAAAGGATGGTATTGGATACCTACTTTATAACCCTGAGATTCTTAAAAGATCTCATATCCGAGAATGTGATTCTTCGAGGATGACTCTCTTGAGAATCAAGATGAAAATGAAGTGTAGGAACTCATTTAATCTTGAGAAGATAATGAGGCTCCTGAAATCGAGAACTAAAAGGACAATTAAAGATGAAACACTAAGGGTTCGTTTGGTTGCAGGGTTGGGTTGGACTGGATTGGGGCTGGGTGAATAGTAAACTATGAGGAGGGGGTACCCTTGTGAATAGTACCCAACCCAACCCAACCTTTGCAACAAACGAACCCTAATACTTCTTCAAATGAGTTTGAGGATGTATTTCATGTGTCGATTAAGTCTAACAATAATCAGACTTCATGTGATGAAGCTCCTGAGGATCATGACATGAAAAGATGGATATTAGCAATAAAGTCTAAAGTAGACTTCATATACAAGTGTTGTATATGGACCAAGAGGATCCACCTATAAGGGATAGACCCATTAAGGATAAATGGATCTTCAAGAGAAAGGGAACATGATGAGAAGGTAGAGACCTTCAAAGCACGGCTTGTAGCCATGAGCTACATATTGATGAGAAGACATTGCTTGCAGTGAGACTTGATCTTCAATGACCATGCTTGAACTCATCAGAATATTGCTAACTATAGCTACATAACTTGACTATGGCATCTTTAAGATATGAGTCAAGTTTGTATTCCTCTATGAATACCTCTACGAGGATATTCACATGAAGTAGCCCCATGGCTTCATGGTTGAGGAAAGTAAGATGTGCAAGCTAAAAAAATCCATCTATGAACTCAAACAAGCTTCCTTGTAGTTGGACATAAGATTTGATGAAATATAAATGTTATGATTTCAGATAGAATCTTGATGAACCATGTGAAGCTTAGTGGGAGTGCCATTGTAGTCATCATGCTAAATGTAAATAATATTCTAATCATTTTAAATGATATAAGGATGATAATAAGTGTTTTATAGATTGGTTATTCCTTATTTTGAAATTTGATTTCAAGGATACCTCTTAGATATTAGTTCTGAAGTTGTTCAGAAGCAAAGAGAAGAGGGTATTGGGACCATCACATTTGTAGTACACCTTGGACATATTCCATTCTTGGAAATTCCAAGAAAGGCTTCCTTCCCTTAAGATTTGGTACTGACCTATCTAGAGGGATATCACCTCAAAGAGTTGAGGAAGTGAATGCTAGAACTGCTTGCACTTTGCATCAGTTACGAAAAGCTGAGTGTATGCTAGATGTGTACAAAAGCCAGATATCTGCCATGTAGTGGAGTAGTAAAAATGATGCTAATCCTACTATGGAGAGAAAACACTTGATTGCAATAATAACAAAATCTTCATAGATGACAAGATTTTTTGAGATAGTGCTCTCAAAGTCTTATCTTCAAAAACTTAAGACTTTATAGATAGAGATCTATAAGAATCTTAACTGGCAGATGCCTTAGAGATAGAGATCTCCAGGAATAAAGGTATTCTGATAGGGATTAATGAAATACTGATTATAATAATTACCGAGCAATAGTGTCAAGGACACTATAATCGCTTTAACAAGATTGAGTATTGGTTGCATAAAATGCGACATTCGCATTGGATGCGAGCCCTGTTGCTAGGAGATATGCAAGTGCCGTAAAAGAACTTGGCATAGTCTCGCGGGAACAGAGTGACTGATTAACTTACCTAGCTATTTTTCTAAATAGCCTATGATTGTCACATGAGTGTAGGTTTAAATGATTAGCCCATTAATGGCTCTTTGGGCTAGTGGGAGATTGTTGGACATGCGAGCCCACGGCGAGCCATTATGCAATAAATGTTATTGCAAATATCATTCCCTGATCTGAAATGAAGAATAATTAATTTACATAATAGGTCCCTTAGTACAATTAGGTTATGTACCATGGCTATCTTAATGATCATACAACTGTTGATTCAATTATTGAATCATAGAGGCTGGTGCTTGGATGAATATCTAAAGAGTTAGATTGAGGACTCCTCAAGCACCGTCAAATGATTGTTAAGACGTGATCTCCAGCCTGAGTAGGAGATGGCAATCCTTTCTCACATAGGTTGATATCTGACCGACCTCTTGATGCAGGTCCTCTACATAGGAATAGAGATTCGGAGGTGTCAGATTAGTTAGATCAAAGAGTTGACTTAACGAGATCGAGATAACCAAAGTCCTATGTTGCATGCTGTCACGATATAGGCACGCATCCTCTGAACAGAGACATATATGTTACTATATGTTTGAGTATGTACATTTGGCAGACCAATAGGTTGATGACCTAACCAAGGTCTATACACCGGCGCGCTGTTGTGCATATAAGGGCATATGAGTAATACAATCTCTCAAAGGGATCATATAGCTTCACTACTGAACCAGAAGACATGAGCTCACTCATGAGATATTGGGAAGAATCGAATTCCGTGCACGGTCGTCTTGCTTTGGAAGCTTGACTGAATTTGTAGGTTTGATATATACTTTTGGAAAGTATATGATCAAGACCTAGGTATGATATATGCTTTTGGAAAGTATATGATCGATACCAACTCCCAATGATCAAATGAGAAACTTACTGATAAAACCCTGAAGTAGACAGTATAAAGTTGATCTGATACTTCGAGTTTATTCCGGGTCTTCCAGTATGCAGGATGTACATGTATTGGGAATACCTGAGGGTGATGTGATCATAAACGATTGTATAACCATGGCGCTTCCATTCCTAAGGAGTGATAAAATGGGTATGGATTTTAGTGACTCCTCTCAGTATAAAAGTAATCTGATCTTGGTCCAAATGTTGGACATTGATCTGAATGTGATTCAGATGCAATGAGAAGATTAGATTTGCGATCTTGATTTAATCAAGCATCTGTGGGAGGCCGGAGATCTAGATTTGAGATGTGATCTCAATATCGAAGTCAATATACGTGGAACAATACAATCGCACTGTCCTTATCTCCAAGTATCTGTGGAGAAAGCGCATCATCCTTGAAAGAGTTCATGGATAATTTCATTGTTGATATATGTATCCGAGCATCAAGAAAATTGATAATTAAATGTGATTTAATTATCACGGATAATATGAATTTGATTTATATTATAAGGAGAGTTATCTGAGATAATTAAATGATATTTAATTATCAAAGATGTGAATAATGTGAATAATGTGAATGTGATTCATATTATTTTGGCACATGAGAATAGAGATCCAAGATGATTAAATACGATTTAATTATTATGGATATGAATAATATGGATAGCACTATCCATATTAATTATATATATTATAAATGTGATTTATAATATATAAGAGAAAGATATTTGTGATTTATATCTGTTAATTAATTATTGATGTGAATTGGATTCACATTGGATGATTAATGAAAATATAATTACATTTTATTTTGGGATGTGAATGTGATTCACATTTTTCCAATGGCATGATTGCAATATTTCACAAGATAATTATGAATTATTTTTTGTGAAATAATTTACAATAATTGTTGTTGTAAATCATGGAGATAATGAGATCTCATGAGGTAATGAGTTCTCATGAGATAATGAGTTCTCATGAGATGTTGTAGCCATTCCCCCTTTTTAGGGGATATGATTTATATCCTCATCATCTCCAAGGATAATTAATTGATTTAATTTGAATTTAAATATATTGATTTATCAATATATATTAAATTAAAATTAAATTAATTGTTGTTGTGTTTTTACAACAAGATCATAGCCATTGAAAGAAATACAAATCAGTCTCAACCATTGATTGTGTGTTGTCCATGGATTGAGATCCATGGACTCCCAAAACCCTATATAAGAAGAGACATCCATTGCTCTTCATGAGGTATGATTGATGATGAATGCTCTCTCTCTCTATACACACCCAATCTCTCTATCTCTCACGTGGCCATCCACCATGGATGCCCTAGAGAGATCCTCCATCGCCGCAGCATCGTCGTTATGCTGCCCGATCATCTACTCGTGGATCTCCATCTCCTTCGGTGCATCTCGCTTGTGAAGAAGATATTGGATCTCGTGTGTCGAGATCATGAGATTCATGGCTTGGATCATAAACATGGATTGCGAGGAGCACGCATCTCATTGACGTGCTCGCAAGCGTCTCCTCCGACGGATCAGACTTGAGACATGAGGTCTCTTTGTTTAGAGACTCGATCCCAACCACGCTTCAAGAGGTAATCCTATTACTTGTTTGTGGTTTAGACGAAACGATCTGAGAAGCGTTCTTGGATCATGTGATTTCGTCGCATGAAAATTTTAATTTCCGCTGCCCGGAGCGACTAGTGCGATTAGTCGCTCTCGATCGCATTCGATGCGATCATCATGCTTCCGTGATGCGCTTGAGGATTTTTCCGGTATCCTTCACATTACTCCCTCACCATTAAACCGCCGTTGAACCCCCCCCCCCTTCCACCACGTAACCTCCAAGCTCCGCCACCTATAAATCTCCTTCCTCTGCTACCTCCATTCCTCGTCCACCAATTTACAGGCCAAGGCCCACCCTCCGTCATCTTCGGTGACAGCGGGGGATGAAAATCACGAGGCGACGATGACCTTCTCAGCTCAGGTGTCGACAACATGGTCTCTGACCATGTCGCGGTGGTTCCATCACCGCTGAGCTCTGTTCCCTAGGCTGAGCATGTCGGGCGACGACCCGAGCTTCGAATGAAGCTCAGCCTAAGCCTCCTCCTCCGCCCTCGATCGTCCCCGATTCCCAGGTATCAATTCTTCTCTTGCATCTCATTTTTCTCAGAATTTATACGTTGTAATCCACACCTCTCACCTCCATCCGATCATCCGACAAGCTCCACCAATCACCCCTCATCCACGCCGACGCCTCTGCTCACCCTTCCTCTTTCTCCACAACCTCCTCCGCTTTGGCCCACTACTTCCCCTGCTCCGTTGGAGAAGATCGCCTTGGCCCCTGCCTCCTGTCGTCCTTATGGCCATCACTCATCTCACTCACGCACGCACGACCACATAACCACACTTTGGCTATTACTAATCCATGCAGGAGCTCAATGAACGGAATTCGAATTTGCATAAGCTCGTTGGTCTATAGCCTCATCTCCGGTGATCCTTCGTTGCCAACCCCCTACCGCTACTTTGAAGCTTCTTCGATCTCCGCCCACCTTCGCCAGGTCTTCACCGAAGATCACGGACCTTCGAAGGGCACGTGAGAGCCCGGCGGAGCTCTGGTGAGCTCGCCGAAGCTCCAAATACGCAGCCTCTCCCCTGACGGAGGAGAAGCACATACACCATTGGATGGCGCCCCGCGGAGACCATCCAACGGGCTAAGAAGGGCCACGTCGCCAGCATCGAGCTAAGAGGTTCAGATCATCTGAGCTGCTCCCCAAAGCTCCCACGCTCGACATGTCATCTGCCAAAGTTGCGCCACCTCCGAACCTAGCTCCTCGCGTGCCTTGCACGTGCAGAGCTGGGTTATTTGTAGAAAACTCCCTGAGTCTTCCCATAATTACAAAGAGGTCCAGGCACGCGTATCTCACATGCGCGTCTGGACATCTTGCACAAAGGCTCGTGTGGAAAAGCACAATTACATAATGGTCCCCACGCTTCAGGAGAAATTACAATGGGACCCAGATGGTTTCTGCAAATTGCAAATAGGTCCCTAATTAGCCGGAAATCTCACTCGGGTTTTAGTTTATTAATGGAGAATGCCGTTGTACCCAAATAAAAACCAACCGAATCAAACAATTATTAAATCCAATCAAAGCAATAAAAGAAAACGATGGATTTTCGCTATTTAATTATTAACTTGGTATAGCTCCCAGGGTCGAACTCAAGGAGGCAACAATTATTTAAGCAAGGGTTATTCAATTCAAAGACAAGCAATAAAATAAAAAAGAGAATCTAAACAAGCTACTCTTGGGGTTTGTGAATTTTGTTTTTGAATAAAGAAATATTTATTTCAATCAACATAGACTAGACAATAAATGTTGCAGTAGAAGGACTAAAATTTAATTATTAGAAAGTTTCTAAACTAAAAGATAACACCACATCCGACTCCAGGAAAGATTGTGCAAAAATACCAACAAATCACATGGTAGAACCAAAGTGAGATTAAAATAAATTCCCAATCCAAATGATAACAAATATAAACTTAATGATTAATATGCAAAAGTGCTCATATGTTCACGTGAGAATACCTGCACCTAGACTTGATCTCAATAATCATAAATGTTGGGGGGCTTTCTGTAAAAGTGCCAAAATATACGCATGGTGCACATGATCGAGCCTGAATTGATGTGGAGGCAATTGATGAATCTCCATTTCATCACCTTTATTCTATCATTTTGGCTTTAAAAAACCCTAGCAAATGTAGGTAAATAGCATCAATTTGTACATAATAGCATCCATTCTTTATTGTATTTATTGTACATTAAATAAGGTTTTTAATGCCAAAATTATAGAATAAAGGGAAGAAAAGAAAAAGGAATAAAATATTGCAAATATTTTATGACCCGAACCCCGAGACCAAGGCCAGCATGGAATTGGTCGACAAGGAATAAAGTAGGGGGAGATAAGGGTCAATTATACAATAAATATCTCATTTATTTACACATTTTTGACACCTATTTTGTACATAATTATTTATTCATCAAATAAAGAAACTTTGTACATGAAAGTTGTAGATAATAATGAAATTACAAAATTGAGTTTGTGTAAAAATAATACTCAGTGTACATTTTATACACAAAATAAAAAGCAAGAATCTCAACTTCACAGACCCATATCTTGCAAATAAAAACTCCAAATCACCCAAACTCACTTTAATTGTATATAGCATTCCATGAACTATTTTATAAAATTGGTTTCATAATTTTTGGAGTTCATCTGTGGAAGTTAGGTTTTTGACCCACCTTGTACATAGAACCTGATTAAATATTCTTTTTATTCAATATTCATTATTTTTATAAATTCATATTTTTAGAATTTTACAAATAATGTATAGAATACATGTACTTATCAAAATCAAAAGAAAACTAAAAAGAAGTAGTAAAATAAAATAAGTCTATGTATCACATAGGCAAATTACTTATGTTAAGAATGTATATAAATAAAAAGAGATTGTATTCTTTTAATTCTTTATTCATTTATATTTTCTAATAATGTATATATTATATATAACTTATTAAAAATACAAATCTAGAATAAAAATAAATAAAATTCATTAAATAAATTAAATGTATATAATATATAGGTAAAATACCTATAAGGATACCTACATATACATAAACACATTTATTTAAAAAAATATAAATAAACTCTTAAAAATTAAATAAAAATATATTTATACTCATAAAAATAAGTTATAAATTTTTAAAATAAAAAATAAAATAGTAAAATAAAATAAACAAAATAAAAATAAATATATATAAATGTACTTATAAATACAATATTTTAATAAAACCATAATAAAATACTTCAAAAAAAATAAATAAAAATCAGAAATAAATACTACATTAATTTATAAACATTTTTTATTTTATATGAAAAATCTAATTAATTCATTTATTATGGTAAATAATTAGGTCAAGATCCAGCTGATGTGGGCCAATCAGAGGCCAGGGAAAGTTGACCTCCGGTCAACTCCCCCTGCGCCTCTGACTGACCCGTCAGACCTGTCCATTCCCCCGATTTCATGCCTTTTTCCTGGGTGTCCCTTTCATCAATCACCCTCGAATCCTTCACGGATTTTGTTCTCTGATCATCCGCGAATCTCGCCGTGATCTTGGATCCATTGTACATAGCCCCGATTCTTCAATAATCGCCGGTCACTGGGGGTCCCCAGGAATGTGTATAAATAAAGTCTTCCTCCTCCTCGGCCGAAGGCCAATTTCATCCCCCTCTTTGAGCTTGAATCAGCTCCTGGTGGAGCCCTCGTGACAGGAGGAGCTTCCCAGCACCTCGGTTCGGCCGGAGATGGAGGAAAGTTTTGTCGCGGCGGCGCTCCGGCGGCCGCCCTGCTCCCTGGAGGCCCCCAGGTATAAGAGCTGCGCTTTCACTTATTTTAGTTAGGATTTTATTTCAGCATTTCATTTATGTCTTTAGATTAATCATTAGCCCTTAGTTGTAACGTAGAATGGCCGATTCGTAGTTCGTCGGAACTCCGCTCCGGCGAACTGTTCACTGTGTTTCCGACTGTTTTCCGACTCACTTCCGCCTCCATTTCACTCCCTCTCGCATTCTCCACATCTTGCCCATCTTTGTTCAACCAGATCTTCCCTAGATCTGCGAAACGATGCTCGCCTCCACCGCTTCGCCGTAGCATCGCCGCCCCCCGTCGTTTCTATGCTAACAGCTTCAAACCCCAGGTTGAGGGTGACGCCCTCGAGCCGAGCTTCGTTCCTGTGCAGGTCAGGTGTGTTGAGGAGCACCAGGAGACGAGTTACATGCGGGCGGAGGTACCTGGAGCTCCGCCTCTTCTCCGAGCTCGTGGCGGCGTTCCAGGGTGCCTCCGGCCGATCTAAGACCTCCAGCAAGAAGAAGACCCTGCCAGGGAGCTTTTGGGACACCTTGGAGCAGCGAAGGTCAGCGGAGACGCGAGACATCATCGGAAGAAGCTCGCCCAGGCGAGCGTTCTTCCCCGTTCTTCCAGCCGTTGTCTCCGCCGTTGGATGAAGAACAGGTCCCAGGTCAAATCACAACCGTCCGATGAAGCGAGCAGCCACCGTAGATCTCGGCCCAGAGATCTAATCCTAGCGCTTCATCGGCGAAGCGGTATCGGCCGTTGGACGTGCGACGCGTGTCAAGTGAAGCAATCCTAGCCGTTCGCCAGCGCACCTATTGGGGGTAAATTGCATATCCAGCCCCTGCCTTTTTGCATATTTAATGTTTAATATTGTAAATAAAACATAACGTTGTAAATAATGTGGAAATTTTGCATGTGACCCCCTGTATCTCTGCTCTATTACACTTGGGTCCGGTCCACGTCACCTCACGTGTCGTCCCACGTGAGGTGGTAAAATTGCACAAGTCCCCCTGTATGTTTGCATATTTATCTTTAAGTCCATGAAATAAAATATAAAGTGTATTATTTTTGTGAAAAATTGCATCCAGGACCCTATATTCTCTGCAATTGCGTTTTGGTCCCTGTGGGTGCGGATCACGTGAAGTCCCATGTGAGGGTTAATTTGCAAGGGGGCCCTGACGGGTTTGCTTAATTGATTTTAGTCCTTAAAATTGCAGAACACGTTATTATATTTTGGTATTTTTGCACTGACGCCCCTGGAGATTATTTTATTTGCAAAAATGCCCCTGCCAGGCTGTTTTATTTTTGTGTCTTTTATCTATTTATTTTAAAATACCTATGAGGCTTCTAAAAATCCAGAAAAATTAGGTTAAATGCTTCATGCCTTGTACTTTCACGCCCATATTTTATTCTGCATTTTTTTGCATTTCTCCTAATTATTAAAAATGAAAAAAGAAGCCCATTTTGTACTGTTTAAAATAAAAAAATAAAAAAAATTAAAAATTTTTTTTGAAAAAATTACAAAAAAATTATATATGGTATATTTATATCTATATTGAGTCCAAAAAATGAAAAAACCTAAAAATAGAAAAAGAAAAATATAAAAATTTCAAGAAGCTCCAAAATCCTAAAAAAATAGAAAAACCCTTAAAAAATCCAAAAAAATATATTTTTCTCTTCTGTAATTATCTATATAGTATTATTAATGTATTAAAATTAATTTGGGTAATTTCGGAGTTTAATTTATTTTTGTAAAAACCCAAATTATATTCGGCTATTTAATTAGTCCTATATGGTGGACATTTTTGAATTAAAAAATACCTAAAAATTAGAAATACTTCGGAAAAACAACAAAAAAATTAGAAAAATATTAAAAAGCAAAAAAAAATATGTATTTATATATTCTAAGCATTTATATACATGCATATACTATATTACTCCTCCCTCTCTCTTCTTATATATATATCTCTTTATATATTATATGTATATGTATATATCTGTATTTATATAATTCAAAATAAAAAAATAATAATAAAATATAAAATTTAAAAACCAAATAAAAATTATAAAAGCAAAAATAAAAAAATATAAAATCCAAAACCCACAAAAACAATAATTGGACATGAACGATTGATTGAGTAATTACACAACACACATACAACCATTCGCCTCCCAGTGTTCGACCTCTACCTGTACTTACACCTATACACATTTGCATGTAGAGTTATAATAAATTTTAACTCCACATTTTTGGATATTTATTGCATATATTTATTGTGGGTTAATTGTTGTTTGAATTTCGGATTTCGTTAGAGGTCAAATCAACGACTGTTGATTCGCCTTGTGAGTCAGCACGACCTCTGCCAAATTCGTGTCTTTCCACAAGGCGGAGAGACAGTCGCTGAGTTGACCTCAGACGAAATCCCCAGATCGATCAACAATTAACCCACAATAAATATATGCAATGAATATCGAAAATGTGGAGTTAAAATTTATTATAACTCTACATGCAAATCTGTATAGGTGTAAGTACAGGTAGAGGTCGAACTCTGGGAGGCGAAGGGAATGTATGTGTGTTGTGTAATTATTCAATCCTTTGTTCATGTCCATTTATTGTTTTAGTGGGTTTTGGTTTTTTTATTTTTTATTTTTTTTATAATTTTTATTTGGTTTTTATATTTTATATTTTTTTATTTTTAATTATATAAATACAGAGAAAAACATATTTTTGGGGTTTTAAAGGGTTTTTTCTATTTTTTTGTTGTATTTTGGGGTTTTTTTGATTTTTTTAATTTTCTTTTTTCATATTTTTAGGGTTTTTTTATTTCTGGACTCAATATATATAATTATACTATATATAATTTTTTTTGGATTTTTTTCAAAAACATTTTCTATTTTTTTTATTTTGTAGTTTAAATAGTACAAAATGGGCTTCTTTTTCATTTTAAATAATTAGGAAAAAAATGCAAAAAAATGCAGAATAAAATATGGGCGTGAAAATACAAGGCATGAAGCATTTAACCTAATTTTTCTGGATTTTTAGAAGCCTCATAGGTATTCAAAATAAATAGATAAAAGACACAAAAATAAAACAGCCTGGCGGGGGTATTTTTGCAAATAAAATAATCTCCAGGGGTGCCAGTGCAAAAATACCAAAATATAATAACGTGTTCTGCAATTTTAAGGACTAAAATCAATTAAGCAAACCCGCCAGGGCCCCCTTGCAAATTGACCATCACGTGGGACTACACGTGATACGCACCCACAGGGACCAAAATGCAAATTCAGAAACTCTCGGGTCCTGGGAGCAATTTTTCACAAAAATAATACACTGGGAATTTTATTTTATGGACTAAAAATAAATATGCAAACGTATAGGGGGACTTGTGCAATTTTACCACCTCACGTGGGACGACACGTGAGGTGACGTGGACTGAACCCAAGTGTAATATGAAAACAATACAGGGGGTTACATGCAAAATTTCCACATTATTTACAACGTTATATTTTATTTACAATATTAAACATTAAATATACAAAAAGGCAGGGGCTGGATATGCAATTTACCCCTAATGGACGCGCTGGCGAACGGCTAGGATTACTTCACTTGACACGCGTCGCACGTCCAACGGCCGATACCGCTTCGCCGATGAAGCGCTAGGATTAGATCTCCGGGCCGAGATCTACGGTGGTTGCTCGCTTCATTGGACGACTGTGATTTGACCTGGGACCTATTCTTCATCCAACGGCGGAGACGACGGCTGGAAGAACGGGGAAGAACGCTCGCCCGGGCGAGCTTCTTCCGATGATGTCTCGCGTCTCCGCTGACCTTCGCTGCTCCAAGGTGTCCCAAAAGCTCCGTGGCAGGGTCTTCTTCTTGCTGGAGGTCTTAGATCGGCCGGAGGCACCCTGGAACGCCGCCACGGGCTCGGAGAAGAGGCGGAGCTCCAGGTACCTCCGCCCGCATGTAACTCGTCTCCTGGTGCTCCTCAACATACCTGACCTGCACAGGAACGAAGCTCGGCTCGAGGGCGTCACCCTCGACCTGGGGTTTGAAGCTGTTAGCATAGAAACGACGGGCGGCGGCGATGCTACGGCGAAGCGGCGGAGGCGAGCATCGTTTCGCAGATCTAGGGAAGATCTGGTTGAACAAAGATGGGCAAGATGTGGAGAATGCGAGAGGGAGTGAAATGGAGGCGGAAGCGAGTCGGAAACACAGTGAACAGTTACGAATCGGCCTTTCTACGTTACAACTAAGGCTAATGATTAATCTAAAGGCATAAATGAAATGCTGAAATAAAATCCTAACTAAAATAAGTGAAAGCGCAGCTCTTATACCTGGGGGCCTCCAGGGAGCAGGGCAGCCGCCGGAGCGCCGCCGCGACAAAACTTTCCTCCATCTCCGGCCGAACCGAGGTGCTGGGAAGCGCCTCCTGTCACGAGGGCTCCACTAGGAGCTGATTCAAGCTCAAAGAGGGGGTGAAATTGGCCAAATTCGGCCGAGGAGGAGGAAGACTTTATTTATACACATTCATGGGGACCCCCAGTGACCGGCGATTATTGAAGAATCGGGGCTATGTACAATGGATCCAAGATCACGGCGAGATTCGCGGATGATCAGAGAACAAAATCCGTGAAGGATTCGAGGGTGATTGATGAAAGGGACGCCCAGGAAAAAGGCATGAAATCGGGGGAATGGACAGGTCTGACGGGTCAGTCAGAGGCGCAGGGGGAGTTGACCGGAGGTCAACTGTCCCTGGCCTCTGCTTGGCCCACATCAGCCGGATCTTGACCTAATTATTTAACATAATAAATGAATTAATTAGATTTTTCGTATAAAATAAAAAATGTTTATAAATTAATGTAGTATTTATTTCTGATTTTTATTTATTTTTTTGAAGTATTTTATTATGGTTTTATTAAAATAATGTATTTATAAGTACATTTATATATATTTATTTTTATTTTGTTTATTTTATTTTATTATTTTATTTTATTATTTTATAAATTTATAACTTATTTTTATGAGTATAAATATATTTTTATTTAATTTTTAAGAGTTTATTTATATTTTTTAAAATAAATGTGTTTATGTATGTGTAGGTATACTTATAGGTATTTTACCTATATATTATATACATTTAATTTATTTAATGAATTTTATTTATTTTTATTCTGGATTTGTATTTTAATAAGTTATATATAATATATACATTATTAGAAAATATAAATGAATAAAGAATTAAAAGAATACAATCTCTTTTTATCTATATACATTCTTAACATAGGTAATTTGCCTATGTGATACATAGACTTATTTTATTTTACTACTTCTTTTTAGTTTTCTTTTGATTTTGATAAGTACATGTATTCTATACATTATTTGTAAAATTCTAAAAATATGAATTTATAAAAATAATGAATATTGAAAAAAAAGAATATTTTAATCAGGTTCTATGTACAAGGTGGGTCAAAAACCTAACTTCCACAGATGAACTCCAAAAATTATGAAACTAATTTTATAAAATAGTTCATGGAATGCTATATACAATTAAAGGTGAGTTTGAGTGATTTGGAGTTTTTATTTGCAAGATATGGGTCTGTGAAGTTGAGATTCTTGCTTTTTATTTTGTGTATAGAATGTACACTGAGTATTATTTTTATACAAACTCAATTTTGTAATTTCATTATTATCTACAACTTTCATGTACAAAGTTTCTTTATTTGATGAATAAATAATTATGTACAAAATAGGTGTCAAAAATGTGTAAATAAATGGATAAATAAATGAGATATTTATTGTATAATTGACCCTTATCTCCCCCTACTTTATTCCTTGTCGACCAAGTCCATGCTGGCCTTGGTCTCGGGGTTCGGGTCATAAAATATTTGCAATATTTTATTCCTTTTTCTTTTCTTCCCTTTATTTTATAATTTTGGCATTAAAAACCTTATTTAATGTACAATAAATACAATAAAGAATGGATGCTATTATGTACAAATTGATGCTATTTACCTGCATTTGCTAGGGTTTTTAAGGCCAAAATGATAGAATAAAGGTGATGAAATGGAGATTCATCACCCCCCTATACTTGCCTTTGCTAGTCCCTAGCAAATACTTATGCAATAAGTACAAAAAGAATAAAGAATAAAAAGAAAAGAAAAAGCAAAAATAAAGAATTTAAAGAATAAATTGAATTGATCATGATTATTAAACTTGTCTGTACAAAATCAAAGTTTGGAGCTTAGGTTAGACCTTGGTGTGAAAATGTGTGTGGAACCTAGTCGGGAACCAAATTTAAAACACAACAGCCTTCGAGAGTCACAGAACTCGATTCAAACTACCTCAATAGCCAGGTCAGAACTAGCCTACATCATACGCAAACCCTTATGACTATGAAGCTGACTAGTACAGTGTAAGTGATGGTGGCTCTCCCCAACTGAAATGACAAAGGAACTGACTTCTCCAGAATGACAATCCAATGATTCCCCAATCCAGCCCTCTACCGTCTAGGAACGGGGTATTCCCTTCTAAGTTCAAGTGCAACAGGCTCAAGAAGAGGGGGAATAAGAGGTATAGAATTTTGGGAGCTCAACCAGTGTAGCTAAGTCTCCCGCTGCAAGCTTCATGAGATGTAACATGGATACCATAAGCTTTTGCTTTATTGGACTATATACACTCCGGTGGGGTTATTAAATTTTCAATCCGACCCACCACTTTTTTGGAGTTCTTTTTGCATTTTTTTCAAATGCATCTATACAACATATCTACATGGTGCAACATATATACAATAAATTTTCCTCTTGAGCCAGTAGACTATCCCTCTTTTGAAGCTTTATTGCAACCCGCACTCTCCCGTCATTCGACTTCATTGAAACTGGACCAGGTTGGGGTGCACTTCCCTCCCTAGACGAGGACGAATGTTTCCACTCGTGTGCGTCTCAGACTGGCAAATCCAACCCCCTCACCACTCCAACTGAGTTGAGCCAAGTGAAAGGTGCAAGTGTCCAAGTTAGGTCACGGTCGACAAGAGTCATACGTGTGTTTCGAAAAGTTCTAGTTAGTCCACTGAGGTGACTTGAACCCAGCCCTGATTTCAAAGAATTAAGTCTGAATAGACCTGAAGTACCTTAAACCTAGTTCCCATAAGGTTCCAGTGCAGTTAGGTAAGGTCCAACCAAGCTCCAATCTTTGACTTTATTAGACTGGTTCAAACATCAAGCTCAATAAAAGAATATGAATGCTATGCAGATGCTATTTACAAATATGCAAAGAATAATGCAATTTTTGCAAAGAATTTGAAAACAACGAGAAATATTTTTACACCACGAATTTACAAATAGAAGAATTTTGGCACTCAAAGAATAAAATATATACAACTATTTACACGGGCATGCCGCTTTATTTTACAAGATTTAAAGAATTTACAAGTTTTAACAAAGTGATTTATTTAGGTATATAAAGAATTTTATGATTTATTTTATTTTATTTATTATTATTATGATGCTTTTATTCCTCAAATTTATTTGAAAAATCCTTTTGAAAACTATAGTACACGAAATTTTTTGCAAATATTTACAATCATTTGAAATCCGTTTTGCAAAGATTTTGCAAACATCATATATACATTTTTCAAAATATTTTTACAAAATGTTTTCAAAACCATTTGCAAATAGGTTTTCAAATCCTTTATTTCACACAAATAAAAGAATTTTTGCAATCAACATATTTTTACAAAGGTTGAAAATATTTCACAAAAAGTTTTCCAAACAGTTCACACCATTTTTCAAATCATTTTGCAAAAATATTTTTAACCTGATTTATTAATCAGTATGTACAAAAAGAATCTGAGGAATAAGAAGCCTTATTAATTAATGAATTGTATACGAAAGTACGAGTTATGGATGAAGTATATACATAGTATATACGACCCCCCTATACTTAGCTTGAGCTATGTCCTCATAGATCGGAAAGAAGAAAGAGAAGACATAACTCGTACTGAGTATAGAAAAGTCTATACTACGACGACTAAAAGAATAATAAATGAAAGAATAACGAGATAAATGAATAAGAAAATGACCGTCCCCCTATACTTAGGATCAAATAATCCTAAGTATAGCAGACTGTACACAAGGCAGGGAGGGCCATGGGTGGTAATAAACAGTTCAAAGAATTAACAAATCAGGGGTGCAACCCCCCTATACTTAGGACAAAGTACGTCCTAAGTACACCAAGGGGCGTCACCTTTTATTTAGATACAGAAGATAGAAAAGGAAAAGAAGAAAAGAAGAATAGAGAGACATATACAGATAGACGAAAAGATCACGGAGAATGTACGCATCACTCCCCCTATACTTAGGGTGAGATATCCCTAAGTATAGTCAACAACAGGAGTGACAAAACTGAATAATGAAAGAACAACGCGGCGTGTGCCCCCCTATACTTAGGATAAAGTACGTCCTAAGTATAGACACAAAGATATGGCGATAGATCTAGGGCACACATAACATGCGAGAGAAAGAATGAACATGGAACACATATATACAAGTGGTGAAGAACTGGTGAAGTACCGGACGGTATATGGTAAGTGAATACCGTACTCTCGTCATCGTCTCCCTGTGAGAACGAGGACGCAGTCAGAAGGTGAAAGGACACCCGGATATACAGGCTGGTGGGTGTCGGCTACCGGAGGCAGATAGATCAGAAAGTAAAGCGGAGACCGGTAGCGTGAAGCAGTCAATCGGCTCATAGGGTCAGCATGAGGGAATAAAGCCGATACAGTAAGACCGGGAGGAAGAAGGAACAGTACAGAGCCCTCCGGTCAATCAGAGTCTCGATAAGATATGGAAGATAGAGAATAGGAGACATCGTGGCATGCGATGGTCATGAGGTCGAAAGATCGTAGGAGACACACACCTAATGCCGCAAGACATGGCTCAACCCTGCGAGGGTCGTCAAGGTGAGCAGGCTCAAAGGAGCCAGGAATCAGACCAGAATCAGCAGACTTGGTCCTGTGATCCGCAGATCGGATACACAATCAGAGAGGTGACCAAGTACACAGCTCAGAAGACTCGGCTTCGTGCTCCAACAGATAGGAGACACCAGAAGTGAAACCGAGTACCTAGAAAATGATGTACCCTCTCCCAGATAACCCTCGGGGAGCGGTACATGCTAATCATCGAATAATCAGAAGAAGACTCGGCCTTGCGAGGGTCGTCAAGGCGAGCGGACGCAATGGCGTCAATGATCCATCAGACAGATCATCAGTAAATATGGTCTCGATAGACGACATATCGGCTATCAGCAGAAGAGACTGGATAATCTAAAGAATGTGGCAGCGTCCCGCAGACAACCCTCGGGGAACGTACTGCCAACTAAGCATGCAAATAACAGATATCAGGAGCTCAGCCTTACGAGGACCGTCAAGGCGAGCATACTCAAAGGAGTCTAATCAGATGGGTCCCATGATCTGTGGATCGGATATGCAACTCATGATGGGACCAAAATCACATATATCGATCAACTCGGTTCCGTGCTCAGCAGATCGGAGACACAGTCAGCATGAGAAAACCGAGCGTAAAGAGAGTGTCGCAATCTCTCGCAGATAGTCCTCGGAGAGTACTGCGATCTAGGCAAGGAATAATCAGAATGTGTCTCTACCTTTCCAGGGTCGTCAAGGAGAGAGAAGGGCTGAAATGAGCCGGGTCCATCAGACGGACCCATATAGTGGTCTCGGTGGTCGATAAATCGGCTACCATCAGAAGAGACCAATCAGATCTGAAATATGTCGTAGTCTCCCGCAGATAACCCTCGGGGAGCTACGATCTAGTCAAGGAATAATCAGAGTACATCTCATCCTTGCGAGGGTCGTCAAGGAGAGAGAATGGCTCGAAGGAGCCGGACCCATCAGACGGATCCACAGAAATATAGTCTCGATAGACGGCAGACCATCTACCAGCAGAAGAGACTATCATAGCAAGAATGTGTCATAGCCTCTCGCAGATAACCCTCGGAGAGCTATGAACCAGGCATGGAATAATCAGAAAAGTGGAGCTCTGCCTTGCAAGGACCGTCAAGGAGAGCAATCTGACAGTTGGCCTCATGTGCCGACAGATCAGGCACACAGTCACAGAGGGAGGCCAATCAAGCATATCATCTGACTCGGTTTCGGGTCCCATGAAAATAGCGACCAAGTAGTGAATAAAACCGCAGTCCTAGAAATTGTCGCATTCTCCCGCAGATAGTCCTCGGGGACAAATGCGAGCTAGATCAGTGAAGGTCAAGGGAATGCGGGCATAAAATCTCAGGTCCTCGCAATACTGTGAATCCATCAATCAACAGGAGGGCACAAGATCAGATGAGGGAGCAAATAATCAGGTCATTCACAAGATGCCCCTCAGGTCAATCAAATCTGGCTGAGATGGCACAACAAATAGTCAGGAATCCTCTAAATGCCAGGGTGGATCAAAGCGTCAGGAGATCAAGGATGAGTCAATCTAAGAGATGAGATATCATGAGGGTCGGGGCACCGTCATCATGAAGCATATATCAAGATAGTCCATCCAAAATCCGAATCAAGACGGGCCGAAACCTCAAAATAGATAGATCAGTCGATACTCATGAAATCATCACCAAATCATCGCTTCATATCACATCCTCAATCCGGTGTGCGAGATCTGAATCCTCAATAAAGAATCACACCTAATAATCATGCATCACAAAAATCCTCAATACACTCGTATGCATGTATCCAGAGTCAAATCCACCACATCAATCTCAGCATCTTCAACATCATTGGCCCGGCTTACACAGATAATCAATGGGAGTCAACATCCTCAATGCGGGCCTCATCAACCTACACAGCATTCCTGGGTGAAAGGGAGAGGTGATACAGAGGGGACACGAAGAAGATGGATAGGAAGGATACACAATGGGGTGGAGAAGCTGATTGAGCGTGCGTGCCAATACCACGGGTGAAAGAAGAGTGATACAGAGGGGACGAGGAGGGCGGGCGAGAAGATCGAGACATAGGCAAAAATGGGTGTTCCACACAGGGCGGGAACACCGTCGAAGTGGTGGTTCGAAGAGCAGGCTCTCCTCGAACCGAAGAAGATGGGGATGAGACAGTGGATACGCAGAAGATGGTGAAGAAGATGTCGAGAACGAATGGACTTGGCGAAGAAATGATTGAGCTCAAGCGCCAATATCACGACTCAATGCAAATGAAGAGGTGTATGTATAAGAGAAGTAGAGAGACTCAAAGATGAAAAATGCATGACTCACACAGACGGGACCGACTACTCTAGTAATGAAAGAAAAGCACAATGGCCTCCAAGTCACAATCAAGACACAAGGCAAACCCCCAATTCACCTACTCGACACAGTGAAAACCGTCAGGTGACGGTCATTTATCTTTTCGGTTTTTAGAGTTAGGCGAGATTCACGAAGTTGTACAAACATTTAGGAGGCTTGATAGGATTTGGGCTCTACTCCTTAGCGTGTACGTGAGCACTTAAAACGCATACAATGAGGGGGTTGCTTTCCCCAAGACAAGGAATCCATTACGTTTTATTATTAGGTCAATAGAGTTATCAGTCCCGATTTTATTTAGGTTATCACTTTTTTTTGGGTATTTTCAATGCACGTGCCTATCAAGGTTCCAATTTCCATTAAGCATCCTAAATGGTCAAAAACAGAGGGAGAAGGTCGGAAAAGCCATGCAAGCCGGAAATCGATGATGCATGCTAAGTAAGAGGACTTACAGTGCTTCCCAGCTCTCTCCATGCGGGATGCATAACAGAATTGAAACCTATGCTATATGCAAATGCAAGCCGAAGAAATCGCCCTAGGATAGTAACTGCTATTATCGTGAAGCACCACAAGTCGGTCACTTATCCTTAACCGAAGAGTCCGGTATTGGCTCACCCCTCCTCTTCTCGACACACTCGAGTTCAGGAGTAGCGCTTGATGGGGCTCGCTCACGGCACACGGGTTAAGAGATAAATGAACCGACTGTTTAGATTTGACTAGATTCAAAATGCACTATAGGTACATGCAAATATATTTAGGGTGTTTGGACCTAATCTATTGGCAAGCAACTCCTAAGCTAGGGCTCATTCACACAAAATAATATAAATAAAAATAAAAAGAAAAAGAGTCAAACCGTCGAGGCCCCCAAGGGAACAATCCCTCGGGCAATGGACCTCAGGAGTCAGAGTGTACCTGTGATAGTCCTGTATTATTACAAAATTCTAAGTGTCACTCTCTCACACGAATATACATAATGAAATAATATGCATAAAAATAGAGACTATCTTCAAAAATTTTCTTTCTTCTCCCTTTGATGCTCTCTCCTGTTGGCTTGGCATAGAAGAGCCAACTCCACCTTGCTTGGGTGCATAGGTCCTCCTAGGAGGTCCTCCTTCGCTTGGCGGTCCCTCGCATCAAAGACAAAGGAAAGAAATGGTCAGAGCAATCAATCAAATAATATCAAATAGGAATAAAAACCAAACAAATAACTGAATCATGGACATGAGCAAATAATTGAATAAATGAACAAATAAGCTCACAAAATCATACAAAATCCGTTGCCTCCCCGGCAACGGCGCCATTTGATGACTGGGGATTTCGTCTGAGGTCGTATCTTTCCACAAGGCGGAGAGACAGTCGCTGAGTTGACCTCAGACGAAATCCCCAGATCGATCAACAATTAACCCACAATAAATATATGCAATGAATATCCAAAAATGTGGAGTTAAAATTTATTATAACTCTACATGCAAATGTGTATAGGTGTAAGTACAGGTAGAGGTCGAACTCTGGGAGGCGAAGGGAATGTATGTGTGTTGTGTAATTATTCAATCCTTTGTTCATGTCCATTTATTGTTTTAGTGGGTTTTGGTTTTTTTAAATTTTTTTATTTTTGTTTTTATAATTTTTATTTGGTTTTTATATTTTATATTTTTTTATTTTTAATTATATAAATGCAGAGAAAAACATATTTTTGGGGTTTTTTAAGGGTTTTCTATTTTTTGTTGTATTTTGGGGGTTTTTTTATTTTTTTTAATTTTCTTTTTTTCATATTTTTAGGGTTTTTTTATTTCTGGACTCAATATATATAATTATACCATATATAATTTTTTTAGGAATTTTTTCAAAAACATTTTCTATTTTTTTATTTTGTAGTTTAAACAGTATAAAATGGGCTTCTTTTTCATTTTTAATAATTAGGAAAAAATGCAAAAAAATGCAGAATAAAATATGGGCGTGAAAATACAAGGCATGAAGCATTTAACCTAATTTTTCTGGATTTTTAGAAGCCTCATAGGTATTCAAAATAAATAGATAAAAGACACAAAAATAAAACAGCCTAGCGGGGGCATTTTTGCAAATAAAATAATCTCCAGGGGCGCCAGTGCAAAAATACCAAAATATAATAACGTGTTCTGCAATTTTAAGGACTAAAATCAATTAAGCAAACTCGCCAGGGCCCCCTTGCAAATTGACCATCACGTGGGACTACACGTGATCCGCACCCACAGGGACCAAAATGCAAATTCAGAAACTCTCGGGTCCTGGGAGCAATTTTTCGCAAAAATAATACACTGGGAATTTTATTTTATGGACTAAAAATAAATATGCAAACGTACAGGGGGACTTGTGCAATTTTACCACCTCACGTGGGACGTCACGTGAGGTGACGTGGACTGGACCCAAGTGTAATATGAAAACAATACAGGGGGTTACATGCAAAATTTCCACATTATTTACAACGTTATATTTTATTTACAATATTCAACATTAAATATACAAAAAGGCAGGGGCTGGATATGCAATTTACCCCTAATGGACGCGTTGACGAACGGCTAGGATTACTTCACTTGACACGCGTCGCACGTCCAACGGCCGATACTGCTTCGCTGATGAAGCGCTAGGATTAGATCTCCGGGCCGAGATCTACGGTGGCTGCTTGCTTCATTGGACGGCTGTGATTTGACCTGGGACCTGTTCTTCATCCAACGGTGGAGACGACGGCTGGAAGAACGGGGAAGAACGCTCACCTGGGCGAGCTTCTTCTGATGATGTCTCGCGTCTCCGCTGACCTTCGCTGCTCCAAGGTGTCCCAAAAGCTCCCTGGCAGGGTCTTCTTCTTGCTGGAGGTCTTAGATCGGCCGGAGGCACCTTGGAACGCCGCCACGGGCTCGGAGAAGAGGCGGAGCTCCAGGTACCTCCGCCCGCATGTAACTCGTCTCCCGGTGCTCCTCAACACACCTGACCTGCACAGGAATGAAGCTCGGCTCGAGGGCATCACCCTCGACCTGGGGTTTGAAGCTGTTAGCATAGAAACGACGGGGGGCGGCGATGCTACGGTGAAGCGGCGGAGGCGAGCATCGTTTCGCAGATCTAGGGAAGATCTGGTTGAACAAAGATGGGCAAGATGTGGAGAATGCGAGAGGGAGTGAAATGGAGGCGGAAGCGAGTCGGAAACACAGTGAACAGTTCGTCGGAGCGGAGCTCCGGCGAACTACGAATCGGCCATTCTACGTTACAACTAAGGGCTAATTATTAATCTAAAGGCATAAATTAAATGCTGAAATAAAATCCTAACTAAAATAAGTGAAAGTGCAGCTCTTATACCTGGGGGCCTCCAGGGAGCAGGGCGGCCGCCGGAGCGCCGTCGCGACAAAACTTTCCTCCATCTCCGGCCGAACCGAGGTGCTGGGAAGTGCTCCTGTCACGAGGGCTCCACCAGGACTGATTCAAGCTCAAAGAGGGGGATGAAATTGGCCAAATTCGGCCGAGGAGGAGGAAGACTTTATTTATACACATTCCTGGGGACCCCCAGTGACCGATGATTATTGAAGAATCGGGGCTATGTACAATCGATCCAAGATCACGACGAGATTCGTGGATGATCAGAGAACAAAATCCGTGAAGGATTCGAGGGTGATTGATGAAAGGGACGCCCAGGAAAAAGGCATGAAATCGGGGGAATGGACAGGTCTGACGGGTCAGTCAGAGGCGTAGAGGGAGTCGAGCTCCACCTCTTCTCCGTGCCCGTGGCGGCGTTCCAGGGTGCCTCCGACCGATCCCGACCGTTGATCCAAAGACGATCAAACGGATACTACTTATTCTTGTGTTTACTTAGTTCTTCCCCAATCGATCGAGCATCGACGATTCCCATTTTCGAGGCACAGATTGGGTCACTAGCTGGGACAGCTACAGATGTTCTTCTCCATTTTTTTGCAAGCGTGGCCGCGGCGAAGGCGAATGCAGTCAGAGGACAGCAACAATTCTTCGAGATGGAGGACTCGTGCAGAGATGCTCGGATGGTCACGCATGATCTGTAAAAGAAACATGTTCTTCCCGCTGAGGATTCGCGAGTGGCGTCGACGCTTCGAGCGGCTCGACAATCAGGTATGCGGGAGACACATATATGAGATGATGTTCCCTCCTCCGGCTCCCGCAATAGAAATGTCTGTAGATTAAGAATTTGCTACTCGATTCGAAGGAATCGAGTGCATGTAGGTAGAATTGCAGATGTTAACTCAATCAGAAATTATATGCATAGAATTGACATCTTATCCATGATTAGATCCACTCCCCTGTAAAAATTGATGCCGTTCTCAACATTCAACAGAAAGTAATGGAATCCAGAATTAATGGATTTATGCACAAAACTCCTTCATAAATCTCCACTAATGAATTTTGAAGTAATTTCAATCGGATGTTTCCATCCAATTCAAATTACAAATCCCAAGTGTGCAACGAATAGGTGGGTGAATGGAGTGGAATGGTATTACAGATTGTAAACAAGTATTCAACGGAGGTGCTTCTCCTCCAGATGGGTTACGTGAAGCTTTATCCAGATACAACTAATCAATGCTCAGATGCTTCGTTCAGACAGAAATCCACAACGTTAATCAGAGATATTCAGATCTGGATATGGATCAATTTACTTTAGGTCCTGCTGATTCAAAGCTTAGGCTCGAGGTTTCTCTTCCTCGACCTGAGATTATGCAAAACAATAAAATAGAAATGGATGGGGGATAATGGAAGAGCTGTCGAAGATGTAGGATTCGCTCTAGGTCTCTGACCACCGTACGTGGCCGGAGGTGAAAGGATATGAAGGGTAGACGTGAAATGGTGAGGATTTAGAGGTTAGACGATGATCGGAGGTGGGTTTGATGTCAACGAAGATGAAGATGGTGGACCGCCGACCGTGATGATCGGAGCGTGAATCAGGATAAACTACGGATCTAGGATTTGCGACAAAATCGGATAGAAGATGAAATCTAGATTACCTGAATGATGCGAGTTTCCAGATGAATGATTTTGCCTGGGATGAAGCTCCGAGAAGCTTCGGGTCATTGCCTCGACGGCTCGGCGGTGCTGGAGGCTCAACTTCACGTGAGGCGGAGTACGGCAACGGATCACCGGATCACACCTCTCCTCGCTTCAACGACACTCACTAACTTCTGTCACTCGGGAGGAACGACGGAGCTCACCGGAATGGAGAATATGGCCAAAGATGGGAGGAGGAAGAAGATGGGGTCTTATTTATAAGATGAGAAACGTCAATTTTTGAATGAAAATTCGGCGCGCAAACGAGGGGGGGGGGAAATTGAAATTTTTAATGGGCGAAGATGAGAGTTGTAAAATCTTTATTTTGGTGAAGAAATCAACTCGATTGGATAAATGACCCGCTATAGAAAATTTGGAGAAAACGGCTTGACGAGCAGTTTATTTCTGCTGAATGGAGGAAAAGGACGAAATAGGGAAAAGGATGAAATAACATATTAAATAAAAGATAAATAAGATAATTAAATAAATAATTTTAAATTACAAAATAATGACAATAAATAATGTTAATAATTTAATAAATAATTTTATGATGTTTTTTAATAAATAAAATAAATTAATTAAATAAGGTAAAATAAATAAGAACCTTTATTAATAGGTATTAAATACCTATATGATAAATACTTTATTATTATTTTTGATTATTTTCTGATTTTATAATTTTTATTTTTTTATATAAATAAAATAAATATATACAAAACACTTAAAAATACAATATGTGCACAAATAAATAAGAAAGTAAATAAATAAAAATATATACAATATATACAAGTATACCCATAAGGTTCCAAAACCTACTTTTTGCATATTAATTCTGATTTTAGTGAAACTATTTTATTTGATTTATATTTTTACAAAATGAACTTTAAAAGTGAGTACACTCAAATCGAAGTTCATACGGCCAAGTTGCGAGATCTGGAAGTTAGGCTTTACGGCTTTTAGATTTTTAGATTTATTTTGTATTTATTCACATTTTTTAAATTATATTTTTGTATCTTTCTCGTGATTTTTATGAACATTTCAGAAAAAGAATTAAGTTATTTGGAGTCACAAATAAATAGATAGAAAATAAAGAAGTTTTATGTACATAATGTACATATATACAAAGGGGTCCAAACGTCAAAACTCACACCTTTTGTTCCATGATTTTTTTGATATTTTTAATAAATAGTATTAATTATAAAACGAAGTTTAAAAGTGAGTTTAGTCAATTTGAAGTTTTCTATAGATAGTTATGAACTTGAGAAGTTGGACTTTTAGGCTTTTTAGGTTCATTGTATTTATTTATTTATTGGTTAAATAATTTTTCTGTTATTTTTATAAATTAGTATACATTATTGCACACAACTTTCAAGAAAGAAATATTTTTATTTGAAGTTGTTTTATTGATAAATAAAATATGTGAAATCTGTACAAGGTGGAAAATGATGAATGTGTACAAGTGAGATTTGGTTTTCTTGAATTTTATAAGTTATGGATCCTATCTCCCCCTACTTTATTCCTGGTCGATCATGTCAATTCTTGACCTTCTCTCGGGGTTCAGGTCAGTATGCTTTATTCCATAAATACATCCTTCTTTATTTCTTGTCTTTTTCTTTTCTTCTTTATTCTTTTATTTTGGTTAAAAAGAATGATAAATATACATTATTAACAAATAGATGGTGAATGGTAAATAATGAGAATTAATGAATAATGTACATGTATTTTACTAAGGATTTTAGCTAAAATAAAATAATAAAGATGATGAATTATGGATTCATCAGTCCCCTAGGGACCTATTTGTAATTGTTTGTCCTTTTATTTCTAGCATTTTTATTACATTTATGCCCTTACATTGTTTTCTTCATAACTTAAGCATTGTAGGTCCAAATTGCATGATTTTAGTATCATTTTGATCTTTGTTTCTTCATCTATGTTATGGAATATTTAATTTTCTCATCTGACACCATTTTAAATATGATGAATTTTCGTGTTCGATGATGTCTCTTCCTCAAATGCCTTGTCATAAAATAGATGTTTTCTCATAATGTTACACCCAATTTGACTCTGATTTAAATTCATAATATGTTGCTCAACTTAAGTTATCTTTTTAGGACATATTTGTAATAATCATCTGCATACGTAACCCTCGCAGTTAATCATTCATTTTTCTTATGCATCATCTTATAATTGCATAAAAATCAACTAAAAATGCATGCATCATTAATTGCATTGTAATATACAAGAAGACCTTAGAAATTGTGAAATCATTCACACATGATTCTAATTGATCAAAAATTGATAAATAAATAGAGTAGCTCGTGTCCCTGTGTTCGACCTCGGTACACTTGCCAAGTATAAATACCCCACAACATTCAAAGATTGTGGTTTTTGCTAAATCGTTCTCCACCTTCTGTACTACAATCATCGATTATTAAGAGGCGAATTTCACGTTCATAAATCTCCTTATTTCATTTTAGTATAAAAATTTGCAGATTAAGTGTAAAACTTTTGCGATATTTGCATCTTCGATCCTGAAACTTGTTATGTTTCCAAAAATACCCCTACTAATACTTATTTAATGTAATAGATTTGGGTTATATGCAGAATATGTATTGAGCTTTAATATATAGTTATGAAATAAATTTAACTTCCAGAAAATTACATCTGGATCCTTTATTTACTAAATTAAATTATTTTACGTATTTAAATGTTTTAAAAGCATTTTATGCCTAACCATTCTAGAAAAATACCTTAATTGCATGGAACTCTATTTTATCACATATATTTTTCTTGGAGCAATTAAAGTTATTTTTCTATTTATAAAATCCGACAACATAACATATTTTCAAGTTTGAGCATTGAAAAATTATAAAAATTTCAAAATCTGCTCAACCCCCTAATATTAGCTAATTATGTAGTATTCTAACATATATCCAAATATCACAAAAAATTACAAAAACAAAACCTTAAAATTGAAAAACACTGAAAATATTATAAAATCATAAAAAATCATCAAAAATCTAAAAAATAGTGATATAAATCTATGGATTTTCTTTAAATTATCTAATTTATAGGAAATTTGACTTTGGGCTTTATCTAATTTGTAAGATATTTATTAGAACCATTTCAATTCCCTGTTTTTTATTTTACACTAATTTATGTTTTTCTATTATTAAAAATCCATAAAAATTCTAAAAAATTCCTCAAATCATCAAAAATAGCGAAAATCTAAAAAAGTACAAAAATAATTTAATTTTATAATTTTTACTTTATTTGATATTTCAAAAAAATCGAGTTTCTTTTACTTTATATCTTTAATATATATATAATTATTCATTATATATATTTATATATCATATTATATTTATAGTATTAATATGAAAGATAAATATAAATATTTGTAAAATTAAAAATACAAAAAATTTTGTAATTAAAGCCCACAAAAACATTTCAAAAACGGAAAATATAAAAATACCTTGGTTGACTATTCCATTTTTCTTTATTCCACTATGCTCTATGTGGTATGATACTCTACATACTTATATATTGTACATATATTTTGTAGAATTAAAATATAAATACATTTTGACTCATGCATTTGCATTGATTTATCTTATATTATGGATTGGTTGTTAATTGAGTCACTTGGTTGGGGTACCGAATGCCACGAGAGCGGCCGCCACAATGATTACTGGATCCGACTTGTCGGATATCACATACCCTCCAAGACCGGACATTAGGGACCCCATTCTTCGTGGTTTGTTAGATGCCTCTTTCCGTGCACCTCTAATGCGACAACCAGTTTGCTCTCTTCATCACCAATAACCCATCCTTAATGAGAGGACCAATCATATCGAGGTGGACTATCACTACACTCGAGACATGATACATAAGGGTATCATCTCCACTACTCATGTTAGCTCAGGAGATCAGACAACATATGTACTTACCAAGGCCCTAGCTAGAGGATCTTACCAGAGATATTGTTCCAAGCTAAGCAGATTGATATCTATGCTCCAGCTTGAGGGCGAGTTTAGAGATATTATTTATCTTATATTTCTGTTTATATATTCTCTATTCTTTCTATTCTCTTTATGTAATTTGCCCAATGGATCTCTCCTATATATAAGAGAACCTATTGCCTCATGAATATGCAACTCATTATTTTCTCCCCACCATTTGTTGCATCATCTGTCGGTCTTCAATAACAATTTATAATCAATAAATAAATTATCTTATCCAATATAACACTTTCCTTATTATAAAGAAACATCATTAAAATATGATCGTAAGAAGATGGAGGATAACCCAACAAGATTAATTCTTTATCCTCCTTGAAAAGGGACCATTTTAATCGCTCTTCTCCTAAGATGTAGACATGTCCATAAAAATCTTGTTAAACTCATCCAAGTGCATATCCAACTTTTCTTGTTGATCTTCTTTAGACCATCCAACTTCCTCTTTAATGGTTTATGCTTGTTAGAATTTTTGGATTTGTATCATCTATTGAGCTTTTTGCAGACCGTCGGATTATTCATGCTATTGACTTCCCAAAGAGTGTCATCTAACAACAATCGTTCCATACTGATTGTGAAATATTTTCTCCTTCCACTCTTGCTCTTTCATCTTCTCTACTACATGGATAGTTTTCATATGCTCTTCGTGTATGAGTATATTCTTTACCTTCTATTGTTATAAGGTGAAATAGTTCTTTCCATTGAAGGGCTACACAAGGAATGATTATCCTGTTAATGTGAAATTCACTATCAGACTTGTCATCGCATCTCCTAGCATGATATCATTGCTAACCACTACTAGAAAAATCGATCATGGCATCCGATCAATGTGCTCCTATCGTGTCATGTCCTCTCACGGATGTTGAAGGTGGTTGATCCTTGTCGTTAGGAAATACAAAGGTACAATCAACGACTATAAAAAGCATATGAAGATGAAGACACACAGTTTCATCACCTCTTATGAACCACATGCAAAGATATATCACTAAGATGAAGATCATGTATAAATCTATATGTTTCCTCATTTTTTCTCCCTCTTTTTATCTTGTTGTCTTGTGTTATGGTGTTGAATGACTCCTTTCCTCCTTTTTTATAAGCCTAAGATTAATTGTAATAATCAATCCTTATCAATCGAGATCCTAATAAAATTTGATCAGTCTAAATAGGATAAGAAATGCTGATCTTTTCCTTCAAATCACTAGCATGCCCAAAATGAAGTAAAAAGAAGATTCATAAAGTTCGCATAACCAAGTCTCAAAAGCAAGCAAGAAGAGAAGTGCTATATGTAGTTCTCGTTCGAGACCCACGAAAGATCTCAAAGGATTCAACTCGAAAATTCGGACAACGTAAAATCCAAAAGTAACCCAACTAAGTTAGTGTTTCACTAAAGTTCTTCCAAAACTTTCATCATATGATGAAAACCTTCAAATAAGAGTTCATCAAGATCCTCTCATCGACACAGTTCCAAAGCAAGTTTGTATAGAGGTATCACAAGGAACTAACAACAATTATAGTGTATACGGATGTTTTGTCCTTTTGCAATATCAATTATACTCATACTTTACTTCAATGGAAGTGCAGAATTGTGATTTTTTTCAAAAGGTAAGGTATAAGTGATATTGCAAAAAGCGAAAGGCATATCTGGCAGAAGTTAGGGCAAAACTGATAAAAACCATATTAATGAGAGGTTTATACTTATTTTCACTCTTATTCGTCACGTGATTAATGCGTGACGTATGAGATTCTAAAACGCTCCAAATGTCATAGATTAGAGAGTGAAGAGCACTGAGAAAATATGTGCCATATAATTAAAGGCTCCTGTTGTTGCATTCAAATGGTCACATTTTAATGTGAAGGCGCAGTCGTACTTGTAGTTTTTTTAACTTTCTCCTTTTGATACTTTTAAGAAAAAAATAGCTCGGGAGAATCTGTTAAATGTGACCTGTTTATATAAATATGAGTTTTACAGGGATGTCATCACAAACGAAGTTTCATAAAAAGGAAAAGGGAAAAAAAGAAAAAAAGGAATTAATATTGGAATCCTCCCGGAGGGCGCTTCTTCTTGGGTAACTTATGCTGTCCTTCCGGTCATGGCTGGAGGTCGGATGATGATCGGACGGTCTGAAATGGTGCACCTTAGAACAGAGAGCATAACTGCTTTATTGAAGCTCTTGTTGAAATTTGTTTTCATGAAAAAAAATAATGAAAAAAAGTACAAGGATGTGTTCACCAATTTCAATGGTGGTTTAAGGAAGCACAATGTGAGTGGACCTACCTTACCTTGGTTCCATATAGTCTAAGATTTAGGGTTTAGGATTTAACATATTTACTCTGTCGATTTATGCAATCACATAAATATCCCTGCGAATCTTTTACGTAAGGTTAAATGGGGCTGCCCCTTAGAGGGAGCTAACTTAGCTTCCCTCGCTTCATTTCGTCCAATTTTTTTTATTTTTTTTGAAATTTTCTTCCGTAGAATTTTACCACTATATCCCCATATTATGTCATTAAAATTTCGTGCGAAACAGAGACTCCTACAAGCTCTATCCAGACAATCATTTTTTAACGATAACAGAATTGTTAAAAACGACGCCGTCTGGATGGAGGCCGTAGGAGCCTCTGTTTCGCACGAAATTTTAATGACAAAATATATGGATATATTGATGAAAATCTACGGAAGAAATTCAAAAAAAAATCGGACGAAACGGGACGGGGGAGCCGTTAGCTCCCCATGGGGGCAGCCCCATTTTACCCTTTTACATATATCCCTCCATAAGGGGCATGTGTGTAATCGTAGGGATTTATACGTAATTTCATGTTTTCCTTAGGGTATATATGTAAAACCCGTCATATTTTTACCCAGTGGTATTTTCACGTGATGATCTGTTTTTATATATGCCCTTTCTTTTGCGATTTTGCGGAAATACCCCCTGAAACTTGACACGTGAGACTAACTCTGAGGTTGCATCTGCACGTGCGAAGACGACTACCTGTCGGGGCCGGCGGCGCTCGAGCACGTTCGACGGCTGCTGGATATCATCGCGTGCACCACCCACTTCGCCGGCGGCGGCGCGCGATCCAAACCCAAGAACCCTCCTCCGCCGCCGCCAATGGCAAGACGCTGCCAAACACCGTCGGGAAGGGCAATGGAGACGCCCAGGCGGAGGGCCCAGCGCCGGCGATATCGGAGAGATTCGACATGGAGGCTATCCAGCCGCCTCCGAAACTCGGGGAGTTCTAGGAGTTCTTCTCCTTCTCCAGCCTCACGCCCCCCGTGCAATGTGAGCGCTCGTGCTGTTTTTTAGGGTTTAACCGTGATAAAGTTTGGATTTTTTTAATAATTTAGGTTTTGATTGGTGTTATGGTTGGTCAGATATAAGGAGAAGAGAGAAGGCTGAAAGGAAGGATGGGGACTTCTTTGACATGGAGGTGAGGACTGCTCTATATTTGACATATCTTGGATTGATTGCATTGAAGTCATGTTTGGATTACTGTCATAGAAAGTGATGAATGAAAAGTAGTCAGAGAGAGACTTCTTCTGGATCCATACTTCATTACGTGATTTTCTTATTGAATTTGGTTTAAGTACAATGCAAATTGGCAATTTTTATAATGTTGTGGGCCTCTGGCCATTCTCTATGCTTTACTTGTTACATGATTGTAGATTTTTGAGAGTAGACACATGACAAATGACATTTATCTAATCGCTTTACATTATGATTATGTGAACTAGTGATTTTATATGGATTTAAATAGATTGTCTTTATGACAGTTGCTAAGGTAATTTTTCTAAATAGATCAATCGATATATTTTTGGGATAACCTAGTTCTAATGATATTAGTTTGTACAAGGGGATGGTAAACTGTATTAGGGAGTGCCACATTACGAAGGGGATTTATTCCTTGTATTATGTTCTGTTAATTAATGTATAATATAAATGTTGTAACCTACTTAGATTAATATTGAACTACTCGAAAAAATGCAATTAGGTTGCAATGAACTATTTATTTAGCAATCCCTGATTCACAGCATATGCAGTACTATAAAATTGCAACAAAACACAGGTAGGTTAGATGGGAAAGGTTTTGGGAGTTTGCTTTTCTGAATTGTTGCTACAAATGTTGCTCAACTCCAACACTTGAATCTCTATGCCCACGACCGTGTTTCGGACTTTGCATTTGGATATGATTAATCATGGACTAGACATGCAACCTTTCTCTTACATTTTTATCAATTACTTTTTACCACACCATTTATTCAGGGTGTGGTGTCATATAGGTTAATTTGGAGCCATTGAAAATTTGGAGTATCTGCGTCCTTCTACTTCTAGCATGATGATAATGGCATTGATATAATGCCTAATCTATTTTATTTAATATATGCGTAAGTCAGAAAGTTTGTAATTTTAAAGTAATATTCCGGATCTCTCCTAAACATTTCAGCACCAAGTTTCAATATAGCATTTGTTTTTCAAAATTTTTAGGTTTTCGCATCAGATGATACTCTTGTTTTTCAGCTTTCTTTGGGAAGTTCCAAGGATTTGCCTACCTTCTTTTCCTACACTCTTAGATACATGAAAATGTAATGCACAGGTCAAGGTTTGCAATGGGAAACTGCATACAGTAGTTGCCTCTGACAAGGGGTTTTATACACTGGGGAAGAAACCAAACCTCAGTCACACATTGGTGGACCTATTGCGACAGCTTAGCAGCACCTTTGGGAATGTACGCCATCTTTGTTTCTCGTAGCTTTGGAAAAGTTGTATTCTGATTATTGCAAGGTGTCTGATTCCTCGTCTAACTTCTGTCCATAAAGTCACTGGACTGACTATTTCTGATGGCTCGATATACTACTGCTACTGTGCAGGCATATGGTTCTCTTATGAAGGCTTTTGTAGAACACAACAAGGTTAAATACAAAATGCAAATATTATTGAAACAGTTAGAACTTTTATTATTTCTGTTCTTGCTTTCTGATCAATGAAAGTTCATGACATGTTGCAGTTTGGTAACCTTCCATATGGATACCGAGCAAATACATGGCTTGTTCCACCTTTCTTTTGCGAGTCTCCAACAAAATCCCTCTCATTGCCAATTGAGGATGAGAATTGGGGGTGGGAATGGTGGGGGGTTGGGACAGGATGGGGAGCATGCTGGCAGACCCTGGGCCTCTGATTTTAACATTTTGGCGAAAATGCCTTGCAAAACAGAAGACGAAAGACTTATCAGAGATAGAAAAGCCTTCCTCTTGCATAGCCTTTTCGTAGATACTGCCATCTTTTTGGCAACTCCAGCAATTCGTCGACTAATAAATGATTGTTATTGTAATTCTATCCCAAATGTTGTTCTCTCAAATCAAATATTGCATGAGGAAAGCATTGGGGACTTGAGCATAATTGTGGAAAGAGACATGCCAGATGCTGGCTCGAAGTTGGCAGACAAAGCTCTTAAACAATCATACAGTAGATCCACTATTGAGGTTTCAAATCATAACCTTTTTAAAGGGATAACTTCAGATGAGAGTACTGCTGTCAGTGTAAGATCCTTAATCTCCATCTTATATTTGACTAAGCCTGTCATCGGATTTCCATCATATTTGATGCCAAACGTTTCCTTGCATGCAGGAAACATCAACTTTATGTGTTGTCATTGTCAGACTCTGTGGTTTTATGGCAACCATTAAGGTTTCTGCTGTTGCAAATGGAACTTGTGGGAGAGTGGATGTCAATGTTAATGATCAACCGGATGGTGGGGCCAATGCTATGAACATCAACAGGTTTTTCAATATTTGGGAGGTGCAAGCGTTCTTTATATTTGTAGAATTTCACATATGTTACCATCACCTTATGTTTTTATTTACATTTTTCAGTTATAGAGTATTGCTCTCCGGTCTATGTGATGGTGATTCATCAACTAATGGTGCCAGTCTTGATGATGTGGACATGGCTAAATCTTTAGTCAGGAAAGTTGTTGGTGACAGTTTGGCTACCTTGGGTAGGAAACCTAATGATTCTGAGAAGCTGTTTAGGTGGGAACTTGGTGCTTGCTGGGTGCAGCACTTATAAAAAAAGGAACCTTCAACACAAGATGAAGATAAAAATAATGCAGAAAACATTCCGGTCCAACCTGTGGTGAAAGGTCTGGGTAAACAATTTGAACAGCTGAAGAAGATAAAAAAGAAAGCAGATGGTTCAGAGAGCAGGTTGGGGATAACCACTGTGGGATCTACTGCAGCCAGATTTGGCGCTGAGGCTGGACAAGGTGGCAAACTCGGAAATTGTGCTCTGAAAGAGGAAGTTAATTTACAATCAGTACTATCGGAGGAAGACTACCTGCGCTTGAAAGATTCCAGCACTGGTCTTAATGAAAAGGTATCAGCGATATTTTTCTTACTAGTTCTGTTGCTTAGTTGCGTTTCTGGTCGTATCGCTGAAGTGGAAAAAGCAACCACCTGGCACAATGGAAAAATATATTGTTTGTTGACCAAGAGGTCACGGATCTGGGCTGTAGAATCAACTCCCTTTAAAAAATTCAAGCTAATATGCTTCATATAGACAACCCAAAGTGGTCTGGCCTTTCTGTGGACCTTGAATAGCAGGATCCTAATAGCACCTGCCTGCCGTTTGATTGATCCTAGATCTGCCCTTTGATTGATCCTATACCTGTAAATATCCAACAGTTATTGTCTGTGATATTGATTTTTTCCTTTTTTGTTATTATTATCTAAAAATGTTAATAACTCCTATTTGAAATCAATTTATTTTTTAAAGGAAGTCAAAATAACATTCCTGATACATCCTTTCCTACGAATATGTTGAATACCAATTCTCCGTCATTATAACTTCTCAACTTTCTTTTCTGTATTTTTTAATTTATTTATCTGTTATTTGTTGGTGTGCTTAATAATTTTTTCTCTCCTTTTTAGTCGATTGACGAGCTGGTCAGTTTAGCACACAAGTACTATGAAGATATTGCCTTACCAAAACTGGTAATGATTTACTTATCATATTCTACATAATATTGCATCTTTACTAATAATTCGTTAGCTAAAAATTATTATGTTCCTAGGATTTCCTCTTATTGGCGAGGATATGATGCTTCTAAGCAAGAATTTTCCTTTTGCTGGTGGTTTAATTTGGAAGGGGGTGTGAATCCTTAATACGATACATACACATTTACTTGCAAGAGTAAACTCATTGGCTTGGATCCCCAGGTTGCAGATTTTGCATCCCTGGAGCTGTCACCCGTTGACGGACGGACTCTAACTGACTTTATGCATATAAGGGGTCTGAAGATGTGCTCTTTAGGGCGTGTGGTAAGAAGATTTCAAATTTTTTTCTTGCCAATTTTTGTTTTTTAAGATCTTGCACCATTCTTAACACACAAACGGAAACAGGTTGAACTTTCAGCAAAGCTCCCGCATATTCAGTCACTCTGCATTCATGAGATGGTTACTCGAGCCTTCAAGCATGTCTTACGGGCTGTAATCTCGTCAGTCAACAATGTAGTGGAGCTACCTGCTGTAATTGCTGCATCTTTAAATTATTTTTTGGGGACTGTGATTGATGTAAACAATCAAGACCACACTCTCAAATTGAAGTGGTTAGAGGTTTTCGCTTTAAAAAGATTTTCTTGGAGGCTAAAGGATGAGTTTCGACACCTGAGGAAGCTTGTGCTTCTTCGAGGACTTTGCCACAAGGTATATTTTATTTTTTAAAATATAGGAAACACTAGCATTGAAAAATAGGATTGAATTATAATAAAATGGGCATCTTTGCTCGAATCAATTTGTTTCTGTTGGATGATCCACAAGGTATCGGAGCCATGCAGGCTGAAGAACCATGTTTTATTTTCCAAGCCTTTTGTTCATTTGTCCCCATGTTGGAAAAAAATGCGCAATTTCCAATTACAATTTCATGGACATGATATGCTGCAACTCTTATATTTTTTTGTTATATTTCATCAGGTTGGATTGGAGCTGGTTACTAAAGATTATGATTTCAATGTCCCGAACCCATTCACTAAATCGGATATCATTAGTATTATTCCTATATATAAAGTAAGTGGCTTCTTCTAGTGCTTAAGGAAATGATTTGCTTGCTATAATGCTAAATATTTTTCTACAGCACGTATCCTGCTCATCTGCTGGTGGTCGAAACTTATTAGAGTCATCGAAGGTGGCATTAGATAAAGGAAAACTGGAAGAGGCTGTCAACTGTGGGACAAAGGTAAGGTGCCCTTTTGACATGGTTGAAACTGTTCTCATTATTTTGGTGAATGACATCTTCCTTGCAAATGTGAAGGCGCTTTCGAAAATGATAGCAGTCTGCGGTCCATATCATCGGATGACTGCAAATGCGTACAGCCTTTTAGCTGTGGTGCTCTATCATACAGGAGATTTTAATCAGGTGAATGATCAGAGTATCTCGTCAGTTATCATGCTTGTCATCACCGTATTCATGATATTATATCATAATTGAAATGGGATGCTAATGTTTTTGGTTCAGTTTCCGTGTTATTCATTCATATGAAACGAAGAAGTGAGGACTCTTTCTAACTAAATTACTGGCAGGCAACCATATATCAACAAAAGGCTCTGGACATTAATGAACGGGAGCTTGGCTTGGACCACCCTGAAACAATGAAGAGTTATGGAGATCTATCTGTTTTCTACTATCGTCTCCAGCATATTGAATTAGCTTTGAAGTAAGCTTCTTATTCAATGTTTAAAGTAATTTGACTTGCAAAATGATTGTTGATCTTTTGAAATTCAGTGAGTTTATTCCCAAAGGTTTTTGTATTGAAGTAATTAAAGAGTCACCATAGCTTTTGTGAAATTTAAAATAAACAGAAAAATGACACGGTTCTCCAGTGAGAATGTGTCACGTGCTAGAGGAGTGCTGAGGATGTGGATCACATGTTCTTCTCATGTGGATATGCTCAGGAGGTTTGGTGGGGAGGGGCTGCCTTGGGTTGATACCTCTTCCATGGAGCGGTTTTGGAGAAGTTTTTAGAACGTTATGTTCCACTGCAGAAGAGAGTTTGAGGCCACATCTTTCGGCGGGCATTGTGGATTTCCATGAATGCTGTGATTTTCAGTAATGAGTGTTTCTATGCGGAGAATGCACTTGCTCACACAAAAGCCTGTTTTGGTTCATCACTCTAGCTCTGATCATTTGTGATCAATTGTTCTTGGCGAACACCTGCCAAGGGTGTCATCTTTCTCTTTCTCAAAGTATTCTTTTGTTCCTTTTATTTTGATAGTTCTTGATTTTTCCAGTTTAGTTATGTGCAAATCAACTGTGATTCCTCTGTGACATTTTTCTTCCCCCCCTGATAGAATTCTTTTTGTCTAGATATGTAAACCGTGCTTTGTATCTTCTCCATTTCTGCTGTGGACTTTCGCATCCGAACTCTGCTGCAATTTACATAAATGTGGCGATGATGGAAGAGGGCATGGGAAATGTCAATGTAGCCCTGCGCTATCTTCACGAGGCTCTCAAGTGCAATAAAAGACTTTTAGGAGCTGATCACATTCAGGTTTCTCTTTCTTCTTCACGGTCTGGTATCAATTTCGGCAAAACATTGCGTGTCTCCTTCAAGTAAAATGCTATATCTACACTTAACAAAAATAAAAAAACAGAGTTGTTAGAAACAGTTCTGTATGTGGTAGTATAATTTCAAATGCTTGACTTGTGCCAATAAAGTAAATTTTAGCTTTATGGGAATGTTTTCTAATATACATGTCTAGGTTAATTTTCAAGGTCTGTGTAGAGTTGCTTGTTTTAGCTGCTTTTTAACTGCTCGAGTCGTTACAATATGGTAATACCATGCTTATTCACTGCAATGAACATGAGCAAATGATTACCCATGGTGTACTCTGAGTAGCCTAACTGGTAATAGCCGAACATAATGTTCACCACTTGTCCGAAATAGCCCATTCTGATCAACAGACTGCTGCAAGTTACCACGCCATTGCCATTTAAGATATTTATATGTTACTATTCACTTAGTGTACAACATGAACGGACAACACTGAGGATTCTTCAAGCCAAACTTGGATCTGATGATCTTCGTACACAGGTAGCGTTACCACTTACAATTATTAGACTATATTGCAGTTGAAATACAAATATTGCTTTTTCGATAGGATGCTGCTGCATGGCTCGAGTACTTTGAGTCAAAAGTTCTTGAACAACAGGAGGCTGCTCGCCGTGGTCTTCCTAAACCCGATGCCTCTATCGCAAGCAAAGGTCACTTAAGGTATTTATATGTTACTCTGTGTTTATGAGTTTTAAGATAAGGCAATCTTGCTTAAAGTGAGACCTTTGACCCTTCCAGTGTAGCAGATCTTCTTGATTACATCAGTCCAGATCAGGATGCAAAGGACAAGGACGCCTCAAAAAAGCAGAGGCGCTCAAATGCAACGGTATTTTCTTTCCCTTGTATACTTTTAATAAATATACGCATCAATCATCCAGTTTTTCATCTTAATTTAGTCTGTGAAATTTCGATAAGATTTTAATAAATGCTAAGTGGACTTCTTTTTACTTATCAAAAGTTTGTTCCCTTGGAAGCCTAATGGTTTCAATGCTTCTTAATTTTATAGGCTTCCCCAGTTATTCCAAAGGCTCTTGAAGAAGAAAGCATGAATGCTCCTGAAAATGATACGTTGTCAACCGAGATCATGTCATTGGCTCCTGAATTTGAAGAGCCTAAGCCGGACAATATTCTCGGGGAGATCCAATCTGAAACAAATAACACCGATGTCATTCTTGGTGACATAAATCAAGTCAGCCCAGTATTACCCAATGTGGCTTCTGATGAAGGGTCGCAAGAAGCCATTCCAAAAGGGCGACCTGGGATTGCATTGCTAAGAAAAATTAGTCATAAAACTCAAGGCTCTGCGAAGTCCAATATGTACAATGACAGTATGGATTCTAGAGACATTAATCACAGGAGAATAGAATCAACTCCTCCATGCCAAAGGCGATTATTACTGATGCTCCTTCAATGAGGAGGCTAGAGTCTGCAAGGCCAGATGATCTGAATTCACTCAAGACTGCGACTATTGATAGGCCTTGCGAATCACCTCAGAGTTTAGAAATGGCCCCAGTTGGAAAACTTTCATCTATAGCTTCGAAGTCTGTGTCATACAAGGAAGTGGTTGCTTCACCACCTGGCACAATTTTGAAGCAAACATTTCAAGAGAGAGAAGATGCTAGTGTTAAATAAGAAGGATGCAATGATGGTATCTATGTCCCAAAAATATCCAAAGAGGCAGAGCTTTCAAGTGATACGTTGACAGAGAGCACATCAATGGATCAAATCTCTGTTTCTAACTTATCTGATGATAATTCCTATCCCTGTGAATTGGATAACTCTATTTCTGATCCTGATGACACTTTGGAGTCCGTTTTTCAAAAGAAACAGCTGATGAGAATCGAAACGGAAGTAAGCTTTCAGCCTCTGCTCCTCCTTTTAATCCAAGTTCTGTATTTCCCACCTCTTATATGTATAATTCAGTGGCTGTTGCTGGGTTATATGATGCGAAAGTCGATCCATCGTCATTGGCAATTTCTCAGTTTATTTCTGCTAGAGTTCCTTGTGGACCACGAGCAACTTTGTACTACAAAAATGGCTACTCATTCCACAGGAAACCTACTTATCAGCTTCCAAAAAATGCTAATATTGAGAGGAGTAATAGCAGCCCTCCCAGACCCATGAATCCTAATGCAGAAGAGTTCATACCTGGAAAGGAATGGCAACAGATTAAGACACTAAGAGTGCAGCCCAAGGCTCAGAAGCAGGGCGTCGACTCTATTCACGAAGTAGAGTCTTCCATACGTGAGAAGGAGGAATCACCTCGTGTGAATACTTCACATGACAGCATCTGTGCTGACAGAAATGCTGAAGCTAAAGAAACTCGAGGGAGAAGTAATGCTGCAAACTCACAGAAGTCAGATCTGGCCAGGCAAATCCTGTTTAGTTTCATAGTGAAGTCAGTGGGAGAGAATGCATGTAATACCTCTGATGGATCGTCCGAATCATACGAGGCAGTCAAAGGCAACAGAACTCTATCTAGTCAGCCAGTAGACGGTACTAATTCTAAGAAGTGTTCAGGCGACTCCATTTCAAATGAAAATCCACTTGCATCTGCAGTTGTGAGTAGGAAGAGGAATGGGGGTGTAGATGGCTTCACAACTGTCACAAGGAGACAACGTAACAAGCGAGGACTTGATGCTGCTGTTAATGGTGTGCGCAGTCAACAGTCTATCTGCACTTGAGCGGCCTGGGACATTAAGTTATTTTGGGACAGCTCTGCTGTATGGAATAACCAATTGCATCTATATGATGCGACGAGGAGAGATCCCGGGGGAAGTCCACAATTCATTCAGTTGGAAATCCAAATCATGCAGTTACCCGCACCTCAAGTCATTGTATGCTTTTTAAAAGGTTCTTCTACACTAATCTTTTGGTTGTATTGGAGGTTATATTCATCCCATTCTTTTTGTAAATATGTTCAATGGGCATGGTTTTTATCACTGTGGGGAACTGTAAGTTGTGAATAAGAGCTGTTATTTTTCTGCAAAGTTTCCATTTGCGTTCTCGCTGCCCAGTTTATAGCTGGGTTTTTCTGAGGGCATGGCTCCAGTTTGGAGGATACTCATGTCGAACTGTCATAATAAGTGGTAGGTGATCGAAGAATCCAACGTATCATCGAAGTAAAACAGATCTAAAACACGACATTTATGTATTTAACATGGTATAATGTGAACTTGCTACTATGAGCAACACACTTGAAGCACCCTATTATTTTTCTGTTATTCTTCAGATGATATTAGTCTAATGCCATATATGCACTGTGGGCCAGAGAACCCAAGCAAGTTGTGTTTGAGCCATTTGAACTAGTGTCCTACGGTGGCTTTCTTAGGAAAAATTTTCCATGTGAGTGACTGAGACCCTACCTGCCCAAAAAAGGCATTTGCCATACCAGATCGATAGTACAAACCAATTCTTTGACCTCTACTCATAGATTAGCTGCGAAAATTAGAATAAATTATCCATTGAACTATAATACCTGCATCACTTTCAGTCGCACCTACAAGTGCCTAAGCGCTAGCGACTTAAAGGAGAATGTTGATTAATTTCCTAGCAAGTACAAGCATTTTTTTTAATATGGGGGGAAAGCGATATGCTTGATTTATTTACTACAGGCCTTATATGAGATGTATGAAATAATGTAGACTTCTATCTTCGGGGACTCACTGGCAATCGTTGAGCTTTGGGAAGGAATCAGAGGTTAGCGACTAAGCAAAGGTGTGAAAGATAAGTAGGCTCGACCGAAGGGAGAGGTCATGCAAAAGTCCTTCCAGACTCTTAAGTAATGATAATGAGAAGAAGGCTTTTTGGTCAAGGTCGTGAGGATATATTGCGTTAATTCTCTCTTTTCCTTATTTTATTTTCTTTTTCGATACAACTTTCTCTCTCTTCTATCAACTCTTCCTTCATTTTATACGCATGTATGGAACTACAACTTACCTTTGAAAGTTTGCGAGGGCTGATCTCTTTCCAGTCTCCACGTCTTTTACCGTATTTTTATATCTTTATATTGTTCACATTTTTTCTTTACTTTATCCTTTTTCTTGTCATTGCAATGATCTCTACAAGTAACCACCGTCACTAAGACATATCAAAGCTGGAGGCAACCATGCCCAATCAAAAGCTAATTACAGGTTCCAATGACAAGGGATAGAGGCTTTAGAGACATGTAAGGGAGGTTCAAGATTCATCACTACAAAAAGGATAGTTGTGACCTTGTAATTTATTAATTTAATAGTAATAGAAATTCATGTCCTACCAAGACAAAATTTTTAATTTGTAATTTGTTATACTCTTGCCTAGAAAGTAAAGATTGACCTATGTGGAAAGAGTGATTCATTTGTATTGACATGGGGTCCAACTATATTGCATTGTCAAGATCCATGTTGTATATTTGAAACAAATTGACCTTCTTACTTCTCTTCTCTCATGGTACAATCCTCTCTTCCCATCGAGTCCCTTTTCTCATCGCCCCACAAAGACAAAATGTAGGACTAGTGCCAACAATTCATTACATAAGAAATGACTCGTGCTAATATCACTAACTAATAGTAATATTGTTGAAACACATGCCTTGTTTTTTATAATTATAAAAAAATAAATTGAAATAGAGAACAATTAGTTTATGTGATAACTTACATATGTTGCAAACATTGTGTACTACATCACATCTTAATAACATCAAGGAAGAAGAAAAAGAGATACTATTTTAATTCTAAAATGCATGATGAGTTACAACATGTTGAAGCTGATGATACTCAAAGAAGAGCAACTACATAAGTCACATTTACTTATTTTATCAAGTCAATCTATAATAATGTAGATTGTGGATAATACACACACATACAAAATCTTTCATGTAGAAAATCATATACACATACTTTTGAAAACTAATACACTTTTTACACTTGCTATCATAAAAAAATCAAGTTTTGTAGCACTGTTACAAGTCCAATGTGCATCAATACAAGTACTCTTACATGGACCGATTAGTCTGATTTAGCCATACACCAATGCATGTTCATGACAAGTTCAAATTCAAAATTTTCGTACTATTACACTACATATCCATGTGCACCAGCACACTTTTGATTGTTAGACATTTGGGTAGTAGTGTCAACATGCCTTGAACTCTAACTGATGTTGGACTAATACATTATTTTGTACACTGATATAAGTTAGTTGATGAACGATTTTAGTAGTGTCTTTTGGTAACGATGTGTCGAACATGCCAAGATGCACATGTATAGTAGGAAGTGAGTTATAACACTTCCAACTAAGATATTTCATTTCTTACTATTCTTAGCACCCCTTGAGTCTATAAAAGGGCCCTAATCTTCACCATTTTGACACATACCAAGGACATGATTTCTCTCTACTTGGATACCCTACTCTCTACACTATTGTGGGTTACTTTTGTGTGCTCAAAAGAAGATTTTAGTTTTTTAAGCTCTCTGTTCTTCACTTTCTTTATGCTCTTCAATTTTGTTATATTAAGAGCATTATGCTATGATTCCTTTGAGGTTTGTTTTTTTTCATAATGAATTTATATTTTAAAGGCTTTATTAAAATATTATCTTTTGGACTTTATTCTTGGCTAGTGGCACTCTATGTAAAGACCTTTCTTCTCAAACAAAAGATAAACACTTGTGTGAAGTTTTATACCTTGGGACATTCTCTAGGAAAGGCTTGATTCTTGTGTAGAAGATAATTATTGTTGGGGTATGTGCTTCTAAACAGTTTGGAATACATCAAAAGTAATTCATATCGTGAGAGCTTATAAGCCTTTGGTAGTCTAAGTTCAAGCATATGACATAGCCATTATTAGGGTTCGTGTTCAAGAAATCGACCGCACGGGCAGCATATTCGCTTGCATATGCCCATGCAGCGTCCAGACTGAACCAATTATATCAATCTATGCATTATGCTCCCTAAGCACATATGTGGATCGCATATGCCCCATCATACTATTCCAGCAACTTGGTGTGTCCACCTCAAGCAGTTCCAACTCTCCAATCCGCCCATTTGGGCATTTGTCTGCTTAGATCAGCATCTTCCTCCATTTAATTGTAATAATATGCAATGCTTTTATATACAACTGGTATGCAATATACCATTATGTATATGCAATTGATGAACCAATTTTCTACCTCTCTTAAGAGTGTTGAGTTGTAGTATAGAAAATAGAAAATGAATTATCAAAAATCGCAAATTTCAATAATTAAGGTGTGGTCAATTTTTACTTGGTAAGTATACCGAGGTCAAACTCATGGAATAATGATTCTTTAGTTGCGTAGTTTCTAATTAATTTCTATTTTTAATTTATTTACAAAATTGGGGCTCAAACTAATTTATGGCAATGAGAATAGTGAGCTAAATAGATAGCATTTGACAAATTAATGAATCTAAAGAGATGTATCGAGTCAAATCGATAGATGTATGATAAGAAAGAGAACTGAAATGGTTTTAACATGAGACTAAAATCCTTCAAAATGGAGTTTATATGCAAAAAGTTATTCAACAATGAATCCATGGGCATAATAACAAGAAAAAAAGTTAGTTTAAGATTAATTGAAATAATAAAAAACAAGTTTACAGGGGCTTATATTCAGTAATTCAAGCTTGAAGGAGTCCTCTGCAATTTACCCCAAGCACGGATGTTTTTGTAAATCCAGAAACTTCAGAGGACTTCCTTGAAATTCATCAATAAGGACCTATTTGCAATTTGAAGACTTTGCAATACAAAAATAAAATAAAAAGATCAAAATGGCAAAATAATTTTCGTAAAGTTACCAAGTCCCTATCAACAAAATGAAACTGTGATTTTCAGTGTTAAAAGTGATTTTAAATGACATTGCGTGCACACGTGAAATTCGAGAGGTTCAGATAAAATTTCTATAACTACAATCCAAGAGATATTAAAATATGCATAGAGAAAGTAGAGGATGGATCCACAACAACTAATACTTTTTTACACGATTTTTTATTCTATTTACAAATGTATTTTAGACTTTATTTACTCAAATCGAATCTTATTTTTATTCTTGGACTTTAAAAAGTGTTGAAACGCATGTCACTAGGTTCTAGACATCATAAGATTCACACATGAATTTTCTAACATATATTCGATTTTTTCTATTATTTTTAATGATTTTTAAATTGCTAAGGGCATGAGTATATTATTCTTAAAACCTAAGGGCTGGACTGGACATAAAATTAAATATTAAGGGTGTAATTGCAGTTACTTAAAAGTATCTGATAGAAATAACAATTTAGTAATTAAAGTTATTTAATGGGTAACTTGTAGAGACTAGATTAACTTTAAGAAAATTGAAAATAGATCCTCTAAGGACTAAAATGAAAATAATAGGACTTGAATATAAAATAATGTAAATGCCATAAAATATAAAATTTGAAATTGGAAAAGTTACAGAGAATAAATAAAAGTTTTGTAAAATTGCATTAAGGTCCAAATAACTAAAAAAACTAAGGAAAAAGGATATTGCAAAGAGGTCACCCCTTCTTCTTCCTTGAACGGCGGTGGAGGCGGTGCGTGGAGGATGAGGGTGGAGGCCGCAACTCTGTACTAGTCACATGCAGAGGAGGGGGAGGCCGAAGACCATGTTGGGTTTAGTGATGGGCCCTTCGATGCCATCCTCCTCCTCTCTCTTATAGAGGTCGATGGAGAAAAGATGGAGGGAGAGGAGGAGGCGGACTGTTGGGTGGTTGGCGTTGAGATGGAGGCCAACCATCACGACGGTTGGAGGAGACGAAGGGGAGGGGGCGAATGTGGTTCAGCTGGAGGAAGGATATGGGGGCTACTGACGTCAGTGCCTATTTATTTTTTAAATTTTTTTGAAATGATAACGTCAGCATATTCTGTAGTGGATCTTCTTGGGCCTCTTCTAAAGTGCATCTAAAAAAAGAAATATTGTCAGAACTTTACTACCAGCTTAGAGCCCATATTTATTGAAAAATTAACTATTTATTATTTTTTCTTTTTTAGATTTACTTTACAGAGAAAATATTATGCAAATTTTATAATATTTTAGATGTTATGTATATGAAAATTATGAAATGAAATTATACATTAAATCAAGAAAAATGCAACTGATTACACATTATTTCTGCTCAATAAAAGGTATAAAAAGGTGTAGTGGATAATATAGTTTTTTATTTATAAATAGATCAAAATAAATTCAAAATATAGAATTAACATGTTTTTTGATTTTTATATTTTACTATATTTTTTTTGATAATTTTTATATAATTTTTCTTATTTTTGTGGATTTTTGAGGTGAATAATTGTGAAAAATGATTATATTAAATGAGGACGGGGAAGCTGCTCCATGGAGCAACTAAGCTGGCTGCTCTGTGGAGCAATTTACACCCCCTTTTATTTTTTTTGAAATTTCCACCATGTATATTCATCTATATATCCCTCCTATATGTCATTCAAATTTCATCAAAAATAGAGACTCTTATGCTCTCCATATAAAATATGTAATTTTAATTGTCTAGAATTTATTGTAATCGACCTGTTCTAGATGGAGAGCATAGGAGTCTCTGTTTCTGACAAAATTTGAATGACATATAGGAGGGATATATAGATGAATATACATGGTGGAAATTTCAAAAAAAAAAATAAAAAGGGGGAAATTGCTCCATGGAACAGCTTTCCTTTCCTCATGTTAAATATGTGATATTATTTAGGACTTAATAAATATTTATTAGTCCAAAATTAACCCAAAACTAATTTTTAGATAAACTATATATAAGAAAAGTCCTAAACAGAAGGTTGTTATTTTTGGATTTGTAGATAATTTTAGCTAATTTTTATAAGGATTTTGGTGTCTTTTTATTTTTAGGTTTTATATTTTGTATTTTTAATGTTTTTAGGATATGTGGTATAATATACTGTATTATTAATAATAGATTTTTTTGGAACTTTTGGAAAAGGTATTATAATTTTTATGGATTTTTATGCCTAAAATGGAATAAATGCATATTTTTGTATATTTAGAAAAAAGAAAAATAGTTAATATGCACACAAAATTTATACGAGATCAAGCATGGTTGCATGCATATAACATAATTTTCCTACAATTTTTGGTACAATAAAAATATTTAACATGAACAATATAAACAAAATAAAATTACACTACTAGTAGGGACCTGATTGTAATTTAAAATAAACTAAACTTCATTTAATAACAGGTCCTGGAACATTAATGGCATACATGTAATATTTACAGTGCCTCACGTGCTCTATACATGAGGTGGAAGGACTAAAGTACAATAAAAGCACGGGGTCTAGTAGCAAATATCCTAAGAACATGGAAGAACACTTCCATGTTCCTCGTTCAATCATCGATTGCACCCAGCTCTGCCCATCTCTAGCGATAGGCACTCTTTGCTCTTGGGACCTAGCCTCACGTGCATGAGTCCTTCAATAGATCTGCCTTGTCGGAGGAGGCTTGGATGGATTCTCTTTTCCAAGGACCCAGAGGTCTTGTTCTTCAATCAATCCAAGTTCCATGGGGATCGCCTGGAGTCCATTCTTGCATAAGCTTGGAAGCTCGAGGGAGAGTTGCCTCGACCAAGAATGAAGCTGATTGCACAAGGGGGAGGTGAATGAGAAGATCTATGGTGATGGGGGCAGTTGAGAGATCGATGGCTCAGTCTGAGCAAGACTGAGGTGATCTTGGCTTAAGGATTTATGGAGAAACGATGAGGAAGGTGATGGTGGCATTTAGGGGTCAAAATAGTGGTTGGAGCATGATGAACATATGTTTGGAGCTAGTGCTTTGGTGAACTACAAATTGAAGATTTTGGCTAAATATTAACTAAATGACATGAAATAAATGACATGATTAAACTAAGGAACAAAAATTCTAAAGAAAAACACTAACCTAGCTACTCAACTCGATCAGAACCAAGAAGCAAGGAACCACACCAGAGATGATGCTCAGTGATGAATCCTAGAAACCCTAGCGCGTTGCAAATTAAGTGTTGTATATGTGTTGCAGTTAGGTAATAGGGATCAATCAAGAAATTAACCCATGCACATTATGAATTAATTAAATGATGTGGTTCTATGTTTATTTAACCTGGGTAAGTCTCAAGGCCGACTCAAGGAGGCAAAGGAACAACCTAGGTTATGTCTATCAACTTTAGCGAACAGTTTTCAAAGCGGGTTTTTTTGGGATTTTTATGCAATTATGGATGTAAATGCAAATCGGACTAATTTTAAGGACTAAAATGCAAACTCTAATTAAACGAGGTCCAAAAATTACCAAACTTGACCGCCATGTGAAATATAATGAAATGATTAATATTTAATTTTCTTTGAATTTTTGATGTAACATGAATTTTTAATAAACAAAATAATGTAGACAATGTGATATTCAATAAATTTATTTTAGTAAATATCAAACCTAATTATTTCAGAAAATAAAATTATCCTAGATATGTCTAATGAAGATATATCCAGGAAAAATTCTAAACCCTAAAAATGTTGAGTTTTCCAGCCTATTAAAAATAAACTATTGAAATCACAAAATGAATTATTCAGAACAAAAGATGAGATTTTTAGGCATGATATATAACACAACTAAATCAACCTAAGGTGATTTTTTTCGTAATTTTTAGAGAAATGGTTAATTTATTACAAATTTTGAGACCATGAAATAGGTAAATATGCAAAATTTCACCAACTCAATTAAATTTATTCAACCATGTCTCACAAAAATATGAATAAATACCTGTTACATACATAATTAGTTTAGATACAAAATGCAATTTTTGAAATAAATAAATGATACGAAAATGGGATTCAAATAATAGACTAAAGTCAAGGGTATTAATGAGATACAAAATATGAAATAAAATAAAAAATATAATTGAAGGACTAGAATTCAAATACCTAGTACCAAGGGGGGACTATGCAAAATATCCACTAGAGCATGTGCGGAGCACATGCCTGCTTAAGAGGTGAGGGTTCTTTTGAAAATTAGAGTTCTTCAAGGATTCTTTTGCAATTTACCCCCAGGGCACGTACGCCTCACGTGCCCTCTAAGAGGTGGTAGTTTTCTGGATTATGGAGGACCTCCGGGGGCTCGGATGTAATTCTCCTCGTCATATGCGTGCGGGGCACATGAGTTGCTTCGGGGCTCAAGCCCAGCCTTCGAGGCAAAGGGGAAGAGAACTAGCAAGATGAGGTGGCAATTCTGGAGGTGGTGCTGGAGAGTTCTGCCGCATGTCGATGAAGTGTGATGGATTGGAGAGGCGGCTTCGGTATCGCGTCGTGTTGAGGTCGGTGTAGTCAGGGGCGAAACTAGTATATATTATGGGGGGCCATGGCCCCCCTATAATTATTATACATGACTTGTACAATGTATTTAAGTTTTTAATACGACCCCTCCTCAAATGCATTATAATTAATGTTATTAGATAAAAGTTGTAGACAAGTGGTAGAGTAGTATAGTTTTTATTTTGGACACCAGGGTTCGAATCTTATCATCATCAATTTTACTTTCTTTTATATGATTTATCCAATCACTTCCAAAATATCAAAATAAATTGATATAAAATTGTATTCGAGTTTATTTTCTCTCCCATATTTTTATTACTCCTTGTAAATAATATAAAATTTATTATTTCCTTTTAACCATGAACTTTTTTTTTCAAAATTTCACTTGATAATTTAGCCTTTTTAGGACGGATTTAGAGAGGCTTAAATTTTGTGATTTTTTTCTTTCTTCTTGTTTCTCGCGATTTTTCTCTGATTTTCTACGATTTTTTTTCGAGTCTTCTCTCGACTATGATTTCTTGCTGCTAATGAGTTATACATGGCCTGCATGATCAGTCGGCTTCTTAGGAAGCCGAATCAGTTGAGAGAGCAGAGATCGACTCCTTCTCTACGAGTCGGTTGTAGAGGGCAGAGAGAGTTAGCGTATTTTTGTGAGAGAGGAAGGACCTTTGCCCATTTCAAACTTTTGTAGAAGGGGTCCACTAAGGACATCCCAACTTGTACTCGGACTTTATATTTTTTTCGAGATCTGTTTCACCAGGTGCCTGTGCACTTGGGGGACCTCACCGCGGGTTTTGATTTTCATCGATTTTCTTTGTTTCACGCTATTTCGTGGATCTTAGGTTTGCATGACTGATTGATTAGACAATTAAAGTAAAACCGATCTCCTTAATTCATTAATACTTAGGCATAACTCATTGATTTGAAAAATCATTAATTCTTACGCTACAATTACTGATTAAGACTCGGTTTTTTCGACTTTTCATGCATTAGCTTATAAGTTTACAAAGTCTGCGCGGATCACTTGCATGTAGACGGCTGGCGTCAGGTATGATCTCTATCTTTGAATACATCATCGTTTTCATTGCATTCCATGATTCTTCCTCCATGAGACACATTTTGAAATGTTAAAAAGAACGAACCTCCTGCTAGATATTGTTGAAAATATCCAAAAAATTGAAAACCATAAAAATAAAAAAGAATTTTTCTTTATTCTAAAAACTTGACGAAAAATAAAAATACATGGACTCAACTTGTATTAGGAGAGAAAACCCCTTATTGTTTGCAGGTATACTCCAGACCGAGTGAGGCGCGTACACTTAAGGAATAGAGCTCAAATCCCTGAACTTGTGCGCTAAGCACTTGGACTCACTCTTCAAGTCATGTTACTTTCTGCAAGCACTTGCCTCAGACATTAGAAGAGGTAGTCTTGTTTAGGTTGGTGTGCACTTCTGGCTTAACACAAACTACCCGAGGAGACTACACCTGTAAGATTGCTAAATAATTGATTGATCACCAAAAATAAAACTGAAAAGATAAAAGACCGATCCATTAGTCTTCACCATGTGTAGTTGGTGAACTTGGGGCTGCATTGTGTTTATATGCAAGGTGTGCGTTATACCGCGTCTTATACGCCTTCACACTCGTGTTCTTGACTTGATATCGTATTCTCTCCTATATTCTTTTGACATCAAAGATGACGACCAGACAGATTTTGTGCTTAGACTCTGTGAGCTTTCGATCTTCCACCGTCTATCGTATGTCTTCACAGATTTAGGATGACACTCTTCTCGAGTTAGTTCCATGTCATGACCAGCCCGAGTTAGATGAGGGATACTATTTTGACACGCCAGACATTGATAGTCCCGTAGTTGAGAAACTGGTCATTTTGTTTGATGAAATTGATATGTATTCTGAGGAACAGACATCTATTACCATTAGCGCAACTCGAGGATCGATTTCAGAAACTTATTCTTCAACTGCGTGGTGGGATAGTACCATTTCAGGTTTCCAGATTGTTCATAGGCAGTTTTCAGCCAATGTGACACTTTGGTGCGAGAAATGGGTGATCGATAGTGATACAGATGCCTTGTTAGACTCTGATTTTTCTGTCTTATCCGATGAGTTTGATTTCTTCTCCGAGGGTTATCTGCGGGAGGAAACACCATGTTTTGATCACTCGGGTTTCATTCCATGAGTGTGTATCCGATCTGTCGGATTATGAAATCGAGTCTTCTGATACTGATAATGATTTTGAGTATGAGTTGTCTCACCTTAATGACCCTCACAAGGATGAGCCGTCTTTTGAGATATTCGATGATTTCTCTAATTTCTCTATATTAGATACATCAGATATCAGTTTTCTTAGAGAGTCTCTCGATCTTGAATTGCTATACATGTTTGAGATGATAATTGACGTGGAGGAATCTCTTACTGATCCTATTTTCTCCACATTCGACTTTCTCGGCTCTGATGCTTCACTCTATTCTGATCTTGAGCCGATGATACCATTTGAGCTACCAGTTTGCGATTTCATTTGCTCATTTATTTACCCGGTAGTATTCACCCACATGATTGAATATTCGGGTGTTATCATTGACTTCGTTGTTGTTCTCACATCAAGACGACCACAACAGTATGACATTCACCTTACAGATGCCGTCCTGAAACTTGATAGTGCTTTGTCCTAGCCTTTGCACCCAGCTTGGGGCGTAAACTCCAGCGCTTGTTGAGAGGCACCTTAACATTGTTCACTTTGTACATTTGTGATTTATCTTGATTATTTTCATCTGATTTACTTTTATTCCCTTGCTCGTCCCTCATCTGTTGATATTCTTTTCCATACTTAGGGATACTTTACCCTAAATATAGGGGGACGAGCCGATTCGTTGATTATTCCTGTACTTTCTTCGTAGATCACAATCGTCCCCATTTTTTGCACGTCTTTTATGCTTAGGATACCAGATCCTAAGTATAAGGGGGATCGATTGCCCATTAATTAGCATTTTCGATTTTGTTCTTTTTATTTTTCTCTTGTATATCCTTTCCTTTCCATGAATCACTAGTACTCAAATTTTGGCCACATTCTTAACTATACTTAGGATGCCTTATCCTAAGTATAGGGGGGGACTGAGTGATTTCATTGATCTCGTTTTCTCTATTTATCTTGTTCCTTTGTTGTATATTCTTTTCCCTCAGTCACCTCATTTTTCTCTTCCATTATACTTACGATGATCAGATCGTAAGTATAGGGGGGTGATTGACTTCACATTAATTATTCTTTTTTACCCACTTTTACTTATCACGAGTTATGTCCTCTTTTTTCTCATTTGACGCTATGAGGACATAGCACAAGCTAAGTATAGGGGGTGTGCGTATATATTATATATATACTTTTGTCCATAACTTATACTTTTATGTATTTCTATATCTATAAAATCCATAAAAAGTGGGTGAGGGTTAATTTAAAACCTATCTATTTATGTATTTATTGATTATTTATAAAATCCTTGTAAATAAGTAAAATATTTCTAAATTTTTTATTTAAAATTCCTAATTTAAAATATGTATTTAATATTTATAATACTTATTTAAAATTCCATCTATTAAAAATATGTGTAAAAATCATTTAATCCTTGTAGAATTCTTTGTATATAAAATTTGTAAAATACATTAGTTATTTAATCCAAATAAAATATGGGTAATTTATCTTGTAAAATTCGTGTACATATACTTATCTATAAAAATCAGAAAATCCATAAAAAATTACAAAGTCCTAAAATTCATAAAAAGTACAAAAGCTTTAAAATCCACAAAAATGAGTAAAATTCAGAAAATGTACTTCACAAAAATATTATTGCATTTGCATTCGCATTTTTCAGAATAAGTTTCTCTAGAACTAAAGATTGGGAATAGTCTAAAGGATGGAGTTTGATTATGGCCTTAAGCTTTCATTGTAAGGACCCTAGTTAGGAACTGGAATTTAGACTCTTCAGGTCTTTGAATTAAATCTTTGGGTTCCATAAAACTTTATTTGGGAAATCAACTCATATTTGCTTAAGTAGAACACTAGGTGTCATCCCTTTAACTCTTCATCAGTTAACCAATTTTGGACACATGCACTTTACACTTAGCTCAACTTGCATAGGGCTGCGAAGGGAAATCCATCTTGGTAGTGCGTTTCTATTCTTGTCTTTGCAGCATTGACGTCTAAAGACGGGAGAGATTGGGGTTGCGATAGTCGCTTCGAATGAGGGAAGGATCTGCTGACACAATTTTTCTAAGACCTCAAAAAAGGGAAGGAATAAAAGATGCTATATCCGTCGAGGCACAAAGAGATGAATGCAGTGCAAGTAAATTACAAAGCTAATTCAAAGAAGAAGCCACCAAATACAAATATGACCACAATGGTCCAAGCTTCCACAAAAAATGCATGCACATCTTAGTGGATACTTAGCTACACTGGCTGGGCTGCACAAGGAGATGCGTCTACACTAGTCGCACTCCAGTTCTTTTCTCATTCTTCTACTTTCTCTCTATATTCGATTGTGGACATAGAACGGATTGACCTCAGAAGGGAATACCTCCCTCCCCGAGGAAAGAGTAGCCAGATGAGGAACTAATGGAAGTATATAGCTAGGATGGGTGGTTTCTTCGCTTCTTTAAGCAGGAAGAGCTAAAACAATTCACACACAATACAAATTGAATTCAAGGCTGATAGAGTTAGTGACATGGATAAGTGGATCTGAGCTGGCATTTGAGGAGAAACTAAATAAGGATTTGTGGAACTTGAGGACTATTGAGATTAAAATCCTAATCCTAGTTAAGGCTCCGACAAAATGCTTGTTTTAGGGCCCAACCGAGCTCTGTCCTTTGTTTGTTCTCATGAATTGGTTTAGGAAAACAAATTCATTCTAACTATCTTTCTTTTTTCCTTATTTTTCAAATAAGTGTTTGCTAAGGGACTAGAAAAGTTTAAGTATAGGGGGTTGATGAATCCATGATTCATTAACATTTCTGTTGCATTTTGTCTTAAAACCCTTAACAAATACATGTAAATATCCATTAATTCTCATCTTTTATCAAAATCCCATTCATGAATAAAAGTGCACTTTTATGCATTAAAAAATTGTAAATAAATAAAAGAATAAAAATAAAGAAAAGAAAAGAAAGCTGATTATAAATATGCATATATGTATAATATGACTTATAAAATATAATATAGCTACAAGATATATTTATATAACCTAACTCCCGAGACCAAGTTAGCATGGGTTGATCGACAAACAAAAAAGTAGGGGGAGATAATGAAAGAAAATCATAAAAATAATTAAAAATACACTCCACACATTCTTCACCACTTGTTAAATAAATATCAAATCTTATCGATTTTTAATTAATTCATATATGCATATTTTTCACCAAACTCTTTTCCTAATTATTTCTAAAAATGTATATAAAAATATAAAAATAAGTTAAAAATATTATCTTGTATATATGCCAAGAAATCCAACTTTCAAATAACAAATTCTCAATTTCCGAATATCACAACTTCCTCATACGAACTCTAATTTCACTCTACTCACCTTTAAAGGTCATAAAATAATATTCTCTAATTAATAAGGCGATTTCACTAAAATCAGAGTCCGTTTGCAAAAAGTCAGTTTTGGGACCTAATGATAACAGGGTTTCTGGGCTATTTATTTTATTTAGAACACATTACTTATAATTTTATTAATTTTATAATTTTTTAATTATTTTCTAATCTTATATTTTAACCATGATTTATTTCAGAATTTTTGGAGCTTATTTATTATTTTAATTAAATCTGAATCCCTAATTTATAGATGAAACTAAACTATATAACTTATACCTGTATTTATTAATATATCTAAACTAATTTATTAAAATCCACAAAAATTCACGAAGACTTTATTTATTCTTTTAATAATTAAGAAAATTTAGAATTAATATGTATTTATTTATTTTTGAATTAAAAATCCAAACCTATTTATTTAGTATTATTTATACCTATTATTGATATAATATTTATATTTCGTATAATATTTATTATTTATCAAAAATAATTATTCCATAATTTATATAATTTAATTATATATTTTTCATTTTTATACCTATTTAAAATAATATTGTCTATATACATAATTTATACTATATATTATTTATCTGGCCAACCAGGTGCTGACATGTGCCAGCACCTGGATCTTCTTCCTCAAGAACAAGCAGTTGGAGCTCTGTTCCAATGCCTTCCTTTCATCGAATTTTTTGCATCACTACTAGCCCCTTTACTCGATCCTAATCATCCATTCTCTTCTCCTAACTACCACATCATACGCCTACCATTAGATCTATCCTAGATCATCTCCATTTCATCTATAAAAGATCCTAAAGTTGGTGCGAGCCAACTAACTCCTCCTAACTCCAGAACTAATAGGCCGACCTTCCTCCTTCCTCGCATCAATCTGGCTGCCTCCGGTGGTGATAGCGCCTAGGTCCACCCTGCATGGAAGAAGGAACTCCGGTGGAGGGTTCCAAGGTCTAAACTTGACCTTGCAACGCAACTTCATGCGCGTAGAGCTCCAGCCACCGACCGTCGAGTGATGATCAGCAGAGGTCATACACCCTGCAATTCCCAGGTAATCCCCCATCTTATACTATTTCTATCTCTAACCGTGTGTCATAATTAGCATTGTTAAGCACATCATTAGGGATTCTAGTCATCATACTTAGATGCCTTATCTCATAGTCCTCTCAAAACCAAATTGAATCAATCTCAGATTATCGTAGATCTTCCATTATCACTGCTTACAATAATTCTGGAAACATTTTATAACTTGCAAATCCTTTAATCTTCTTGACTGATTCTCACACGAGTCGAGTAACAAATCTTTATTTGCATGTCCATTATTCATCTGGAGCATTTACACAAACATATGGAGCTTGAAGATACAAGAAATCTAAAGCACCATCATCCTCCAGGACCAGCCGGACCGGCCATCTTCATTGACGAATTCCCGTTGACTTCTGCCACCTTTGGAGAAGTTCACCCGCAGGCGAGCTTGGAGGGAGAAGGAGTCTCCCTCCTGGCCCTACCGGAGGCCCAAGAACATCAACGATCGTCGGAGATAAATATAGGAAGGGAGCCTTGTCGCCAGCCGCGCGAAGGAGCTGAAGATCCTCAAGAACTCCAGAACGCACAGGTGTGCGACACGTGTCCATCATGAGTAGCCCAGATTGCACACCGTCTTCTAATCAGGGCCATTGACTCCAAACCGGTAGAACAAATGCAACATAAACCCAACATAGTTCCAGAATTTTCAGCCCCTCCAGAAGTTTCCAGATATTACATTTTGGTCCCCACACAAGGACCTAAATGTAATAACTTTTAGTTTCTTCACATTTTAGTCCCTGACAGAGGACTTAACTGCAGAACATTTTTATATTTTTTTCTTGCTTTTATACCTCTGAACTGTGTAGACATTTTGGACCTATTTTCAACCTTATTTTTTTTAGCAATTTTTGTAGGGTAGTTACACAACTACCCTAGCGAGGTTTTTTAGTATTTTTCATGTACTCTCATTATGTTGTCGTCGTGTTTTGATTCATCACATTTCACATCCATTTTGAGTTTGTTGTGAGTGCTTTTTCGAGCCCGTTGCTCGAGCTATCTTTCTATTATATAACAAATGCAACATAAACCCAATAGAGTTCCAGAATTTTCAGGCCCTCCAGAAATTTCCAGATATTACATTTAGGTCCCTGTACAAGGACCTAAATGTAATAACTTTTAGTTTCTTCATATTTTAGTCCATGACAGAGGACTTAACTGTAGAACATTTTTATATTTTTTCTTGCTTTTATACCCCTGAACTGTGTAGACAATTTGGACCTATTTTTGACCTTATTTTTTTTATCAATTTTTGTAGGGTAGTTACACAACTACCCTAGCGAGGTTTTCTTAGTATTTTTCTTGTACCCTCGTTACGTTATCGTCGTGTTTTGATTCGTCACATTTCGCATCCATTTTGAGTTTGTTGTGAGTGCTTTTTCGAGCCCGTTGCTCGAGCTATCTTTCTATTATATAATATCACCTCTATCTTACATATTTTCACATACTATATAATAGATAAATCATTTGAAAAATATCACTTTGAAAAAAAAATAAAAATAAAAATATCACCGATAAAAAGGCTTTCTCATTTTCTCGCTTTCTTCGAGAAGTAAAAAAATCACAAAAATATCATTTCCTCAAAAAAAAAAAATCAAAAATCGCTAGTTTGCCTCGAGTTTGACCCATGCACACTTACCTGGTAAAATAAAATAGTGTAAGATAAAATAGGAGAGAAGACATTTTCTCACTTCACGTTTCTCTCTCTCTCTCTCTCCTATTTATCGATTTATTTGTTTGATACACGCAGATCTTTCTTTGCAATTTTCTACACCAATACCTATATTAGCTGCAGTCAAGTCAACGCTATCAATTTACAAACATTTTTACGAAAATCCGTTCACAAGATACTTATACCCTAGCCCCGAAAAAGTTTCAAAATTTCAAAATATGAGTTATGGCTAAAGTATTTATACAATATACAGTATACCCCCCTTATTCTTAACAGTTGCTATGTCATCATAGTAGAGTGATATGAAGCCATAGCTCATGTCAAACACATGGTGATATATTAGAGTTGACTCAGATGGCCCACTTATACTTAGGTTAAGAATAACCTAATTACAAGAAGATGAGAACATGGATGAATGATTTGGTCCACCTACACTTAGGCTGAACCTAGCCCTAGTATTGGATAAGAAGTGAAGATGTAGAGATCTGTTGTGAGTGGTTCCCCCCTATACTTAAGCTGAAGAGTAACCTAAGCATTTGGATGTGAATTTCAGGCTGGGGAACTACAGATCAGTTAGGGTTAGAGGGTGGACTGGATTTACACAGATGAATGGGTGGAGAGTGGGGGGGGGGGTAGATCAGCTAGGGTTATAGGAGGGTGGGGAAGAGAAGACAACCCGGCTCAACCAAGCAAGCAATACCCCCTAATTCACCAACAAACACATGAAGACCAACAAAGGTTGGTCATTTATCTTTTCATTTTTATGGGTGATCATTCAAAATTTTAAGTTCATTACGCATGTTTTAGGGGCTAGGTTTTGGGCACTATCCTAGGGATACATCCTTACCTCTCAACATTTCAACATAACTCTGCATACAATGGCAGGGTTTGCTCTCCCATAAACTAAAAGTGAATTCTATTCCAATTTATTTCATCAACTTACATTACAATCTTGATTTTAATTTGAGGTTTTCACTGCATTAATGTGAGAACAAGGCATTCATCGTCTACTCGGTCATTCCCAATTTCCTTTAATATCCTTCGTGATAAATCAGGGGAAGATTTGAGAAGAGTTCGCGCATTCGTGAAAATCATGATGCATGCTTGAGAAAGAGAACTTACAGTGCCTCCAGCATTCTTCATGCATATGCAAGATTGTATTGAAATTTTTATACAACTTGCATGCAAGTCGAAGAAACCGCACCCTAAACATGCTTCTGTTAGATGGAAAGAATTCAATTTAATTTGATTAAGTGAAGCGATGTATGCGCATCTAGTGATTAAAGTTTATCCTAACCTATGTGGCAAGCATAAATGATAGAAAAATTAAATAGCTCAGAGAGCCGTGTGCCTAGCCCTAGGTCAACTCTCAAGTGGAGCCTCTCCCGAACTGGGGTAAGACTTCACACACCACATGCAGTGTTCATTATTTTTACACACACGATCCCACAAACGAGGACTGCTAGAAATGCAAGGGGGCTGTGTATATATTTTACCCATAGCTCGTACTTTCATGTAAGTCTATATGTATTTACAGGGGGTAATTAACTTGTAAAATCTTCAAAAAAATTACAAACACAAAAAATCTTTTGCTCCTAACACTGACTGTGTCTAACTGATTTTTTTTTGAAAAAATGACTTCTTGTTCATTTTTGCATAAAAGAACAACGAAAAAATCTTGCATTAAAAAATACAAATAAAAGTCACAAAATTATGAAAATATGTCTGCATTTCACGCACATGCACTTCATCCAGCATTACATGCATATGCATCTGTGAAAAACCCTTGGGTTCTGAACCGAGTTACGAGTAGAAATCGAGAGTGTTTGGAATTGACCTTAATCCACCTAATTTTCAGAGGAACTTCACCGAGAAATAGTATTTTAGAAGCTTCAGTCTTTGACTTATTCTTCGCGTTCCACTTAACAATGTGCACAATTTGTCTCTTAGTATCTAACCTAGTCTCTTCATTCTGGGTACGACTCTAGAATAGGGAATTGATTTGTACTCTCGCACTATGCACTTAGCTCAACTCAGATGGGGTGCTGGAAGACTGTATGAGTTCCTTTTCTGGTAGCGTGGACATATAAAGATCGGAGTACGTGTTTAAATAAAGCTTCAGATAAGGGATGGACGGTTGGGCACAATTTTTTCTAAGATCCCAAAAAATGTACGGAAAAAAGATTCTATATCCGTAGGGGTAATCAAGATCCATGTAAGAGAAATAAAAAATCCCCCCAAAAAATAGAAGTCTACTACCAAATAAGTATTTGACCAAATGATTCATGATTCAAGTTAGCCTGCAGATTTTGGTGGAGACTCGGCTACATTGGTCAGCTTCACAAGGAGAGGTGACTATACTGGTCACCCTCCAGTTCTTTTCTCCTCCTTCTAATTTCTCCCTCTATTCGATTATGAACACAACACGACACACCTTAGAAGGAAATACCTGACTCCTCGAGGACGAGTTACTAGAGAGGAGGTTTGCATGGTAATCCAACATTCTGGATAAGAAGATCTAAAACCTTTTACACATATAAGTCGATTGTTAAATGTTCATGGGGTATGCTTTGGGAGGAGGATTGATCTAAGATGATTTCTGAACCGAAACTGAGACAATGATGGGTACAACTTGAAGGATGTTGATTTTAAAACCCTAAGTCACACAGAAGTTCTGCGAAACTAATAATCCAGAGGTCTGGTCTACTTTAATTTTCACCTTCTGCTCATGGTCTTGGTATGGAACCCATCTCATTTCACCTCATTGCATTTCTTTAGATGCTCAGGAACAAGCATGGTTTAAGTATAGGGGGATGATGAATCTCAGATTCATCATTCTAAAAGTCATGAATTAAGATCAAATCCCTAAAATTCAGTGGTATTTCTTCATTTATTCTGCATAATTAGCATTCATGCATGTTTTTATAAGAATTTCATTTTATCACTCACTATTGCATAAAATAAGAAGCCAAAAATCCCAGCCAAAATGACCTGTAAAATAGCCAAACTTACCTGATTTTAACTAATTCATTCTAACTACAAATGACCTGAAACCACTCCATTGTGTACATATTACTAACAAGAATTAATAAAAAATCCAAAAAAATCACTAACCTAAATAAGTAGACCAGAAACCCAAACCCTAGTTCTAGGATTTTCGAACTAAAACCTTTATATCTTCCTCATCCAGTGTCTGATTTAATTCTACTCACTGTTGAACTAATGTACATTCAATTATCAAATAAGACCAAGTTCAAGTGAAACATAGCTCATATGTGAAAGTTGGGTTTTGGACCTCTTTTGTACATTTTGTATTTTACCTAATTTTGACATATTATTTTATGTAGATAATTAACCCATTTTATTTTATTTCTTTTTTATATTTTGTTTGATTAAAGTTTATTAAAATGCCTAAAAATCCAAATCCAAACTGAGCTTTAAATCAAATAAATTAACTTGTCCGAGTCTTCACTAACTATTTGTACAAAAATTATCTTTTCGTATTTTATTTTATTTCATCTTTCTCTTATTTAATAAAAAACCAAAAAAATAGATTAATATGTAAATATTTATCTTTGATTTTATCATATTTTTTTGGATTTTTATCTGATTTAAAATTGACAAAAAATATAAAACCCAAAAATAAAGGTATTCTATGTACATGGAGTACCCCAAAAATATCACTTTGTGAAATTGACCTATTTTAGTTTTAATCCATTCATAAACGTTGTAGATCTCGTCGAGATGAGAAACATTTGTGAAGAAACATCTTAGATTCGAGGTCATTTTCTATTTATTTTCTATTTATCTTTATAATTTTCTTTCGAATTTTCTAGAGGTGCCACATGGCAACTCCTAGAGCTACATGTGGCACCCATTTTTTAGCATTATGAACTCGTTATTATAAAAAATTAAATAAAAATAAAATTAATAAAATTAATAAATAAAGAAACGATGCCACGTCACTGCACTAGGGCTGTCCGATCTCGGTCGATCGGACGTCACTTGTGTGTCCCCTTCCTTCGTCATCTCCCCCAACTTTCCCAATCGGGAGCTCCGCCACTACTACCGCCTCGTGATTCTTGGCCTTTGCCGCACCTAACCTTCAATCTACGGTTGCCCCTCTCCGTGCTCATATCTCCTCTTCGATTCCCGATCTCACGGTCGCCGCTCCACCAATCCCCAAATCAATCACCTAGATCTCCTGCCATTTCTATGCTAGGCGGTACTACCCACTGCTCCTCACTTTCCTATTCCGGTGCCAACCATTGCTAATATTTCCTCCACCAATCATAGATCTTGGTCATCACAGATCACCGCCATCCCGCAAATTGCAAACCATAGCACATCTACTCCTCTTTCCATCTCAAGTCGACCATCGCCAACCCTATAAGAGCAACGTAGCTCCCTCAACTTCAGATTATCCGATGTATGCACTAACATTGAGATCAGGGCCGACGGTAACAACCCGGATGCCTTCCCAACTACGACGAGGTCCGAGGTCATCGCACCTTGTAGCAGCTTAAGCCCCAGCTGCTCGCTGCCATTGCTCCGACCATCTATCGCAACTGTCGAGCCAATGCACATCCACCATCCAATGCCTCCGACACAACATCCTCCACCTTCATCCCTTCCACGCTCCGACACTTCACGCCATCCCCCCAATCAACAACTTCAACTTCACCATGCAACTGCTTCGACTTCAGCCAACCATTCCATCCGAGGCTAGGACCCTCCTATGCTCCTTCACTTCGTCAATATATAGAAGCTCCAACGACGTCATCTTCATCAACACACCTACTCCACTTCGCCTTCTTCCAGGAGGCATATAGCAGGCTCCCTTCGCCACAACCGCTCACTAAAACCACTCTGCTAAGCACATCGACGACATCCGGTCCTCCGCCCATCTCTACCGTGAGTCACTGGGAGGCCTGAGGCATTCCTCACATGTGTGGCACGTGGAGGATGTAACGCCTGGAGAAGGAGAGTGCCTCCCGGCCCCACATGATTCGCGCGTGCGAGGAGGGAGATTTGCATATTTTGCCCTTGGAGCTCTACCGTATTCACGCCTATATCAAGAAATTGCACAGAAAACCAAGGAAGTTCACTTATTTGCAATTAGAGCCCCGCCTCCAAGGGCACGTGCTATGGACGTGCTCCTTGGATATTTTACAACTTTTCCCTCCCTGATCCTGGTAATTGCCCATAGGCACTTCCTTGTTTTTTATTTAAGTAATTTTAATTTGTAGTTTTGCAAACATAACCCTCTCTTATGCTGTAATTTTAAACCTCAATCTTGCATCATTTTATTATCTAAAAAGTAGCATTGTGTTCCGCAACTAATTCTCTACATCGTGGTATGCGTGTGATATTTTTGTCCTATGTGGTTAATTATTATTATTCTTGTGGAAACTTGCATATTTTGCCCATCTATACTTGGAAATTCATAAGTAATTAACCATTGCTCGAAAAATTGCTAAAACTTCACGGATTGTAAAATTATTTTTATGTCACATTGTATTAATTTACATTCACACGCATATTTTTCTAAATAAAAATCATTTTATGGGATTCAATCTTTAATTTTTAATAGGTATTAAAACTCGTATTTTTGAGGTTTAGGATTTGTATGAGTTCAGTCACTTTGTGATAGAACTTGGATAATTTTAATTCCTTGAAAATAAATGGGTTTATATTTATTATAATTAAATATTGAAACTTACATCATTTGCATTCAAAATTTCTTTAAATATTCATCTTGCATTAGAAAATCCAAAAAAATAGAGTATGTTCATTCCATCATTATTTACATCTCGATCAAGTTTCATAATTTTCGTACATTGTTTGATTGAAATTGCATTTTAGTCCCTTAAATTGGCTACATTTGCATTTTTTATTCCAAAATTGCATTAAAGTACCAAAAAATACCACCTCAAAAATCATGCGCGAACTTTGATAGACATTATTCTAGGTTGTTCCTTTGCCTCCTTGAGTTCAACATTGGGACTTGCCCAAGTAAAATAAACATAAGACCACACCGAATAAAATGGATTAATTATTGTGGTTATTTCTTGATCGATTCCAATTGCTCGACCTAATTACAACGACAAATCCATCATTATTTTTAAAAGCTTAATTCACACAAATTAAATAGGGCATATATCGAACTCGTCAAGCGTACCTTAAAATAATGTGGGCTTTATAAACCCAATATAATAAATGTCGGTTATGAATTTTATTTCAGGTCTAAGTGTTATTAACAATCCCCTGCTTTAATTTTGAATCTCATTTTATTGAGTATTTTCAAAGGAATAATCACCTAACGATTTTTAGAATTTCTTTAAAGTCTTAAGTGATACAAAACTGGGATAGAAGACGAAAAGTCATGCAAGTGACACTATGATGGAGAACTCACCATTGTGTTTAATGATGCATGCTCAGTTGGAAACTTACATCGCTTCCCTATCTCTCTCCATGCTGGATGAAAGCTTAGAAAATTAAATTACACTATATGAGAATGCAAGTCGGTGAAATCACCCTAAGTAGGAATTGTTATTAGTGTGATGCACAATTTTTAATTCGATTAAGGTCCAAGCAAAGAAACTATGGTACATGCATATATTAGGATTGTGGACTTAAATTACTCTATCAAAAAAATCCTAAAATCTAAAGGCTCATTCACATAAACAAATGAAAATAAAGCGTAAAACAGAGATCATGGAAAATAAATAACAACAATGAGAAAAATATGGGGGACAAAAGTTAGAAAGCAATGAAAACACAATGAAAATTGAGCGGGCCCCCAAGTGAACAAACATGATAAAATATGTCTGCGAGAGTTTGAGTACCAAAATGTCCTTGTACCAGTATTTTTAAAAATTAAATTAATGTTTTTCTCTTGCAAAAAACAAAAATTATGCTAATCTGCTCTGTCTTTCTTTGTCTTCTTTGTTCTCTCTCCTACTAACACAACAGTAAAATCCAGTCTCCGCTCTGCTTGGCTGCGTCAGCCTCCTAAAAAGTCATACTCATGTAGAGGGACCTCGCAAAGAAGTCAATAGAAGAATGGTCAGAACATATAAATAGTTTAATTAAATAGAAAATAAAAATAGATATATAACTAATATGCATAAGTATCTTTATCCTACGTTGCTCCAGGGCAACGACACCATTTCATAGAGTGATTTCGATAACGGCTGGTCTTGGAGGGCCTGTAATGGCTTCTCTCACAGTACTCGGAACCCAATCAATCAAATCATCAACAATCATCCCACTATATATATGATAAAATAATAAATAAATGCATGGTGAAATTTAGTATACCTCACAAAAAGTGTATAGTGACAAAGTACTAAGGGTCGAACCGCTGGAAGCAAACTTGGAAAGGTAATTTTTATCAATTAATAAAATCAATAATAATTATTTTTGTACTTTTTTAATTTTTTTCTATTTTTATTGATTTTTATTATATTTATATTTATTTATTTTTTTATTCTTTCATATTTTTATGTTTTTAAATTTTAGTTTCTTTCTAATTTTGTAAAATTTTAGTTTCTTTTTATTTTTAAGATATTATATATATATATCTAATATTAACAATATATATTATAAATAATATATAAATTATAATATATATATACACGTGAAAAATCCTTTTATTTTTTAAAGCTTTAAATATATTATACTTTTATAAGTAATAATAATAAGTATGTAACATATTACAAGATATATATATATATATTGTATATATATGGTTTTATACTTTTAAATATATATATAGTCAAAATTCAGAAATAACTTGTTTTACCTTTTTATATTTTTCTCTATTTTGTGATTTTTATATAATTTAGGCTGATGTTTATGCATTTTTAATGTATTAAGAATATCAAAATAGAAGTATAATATATATAAGCTGAATTGTTTTATGTTTTAAAAATAGATAATAGGTTCAAAATTCCCAAAATTATTTTAATATATACTATATAATATTAATAAAAATATATAAAATAAAACTATTTTTGAATTTTATAGAATTTTTACCGATTTTTATAATTTTTAGGGTTTTGCAATTTTTTAGTAATTTTTTATTTTGTTTGTGATTTTTGGTCTAGAGTTATACTATATAGTAATATATCATACTAAAAGTTTTGGAATTTTTAAAGTTAGTATTCTTTTTTTATATTTATATATCTAAAATAGATAATAAATAACTCATAATTTATTTTTTAATAAATAGAAAAATACAAGAAATTAGCTAGATAAGAAATTATTGCCACAAACAAGCATCAAGGTCCTGTTATATGTTTCCCAACATGAATAACCACAGAAGCTAATTCATAAAAATGATAAAGCATCAAGAAACATACATACCCTAGGACTGGTATTTTACAATAAAAATAAAGTCCAATGGTAGGTGTGCAAATATCCCCCAACTTTAATACTTAGTTTACAGTTTTAAGGATTAAAAATAAATACTGAACCCGATAGGGGTTAATGTGCAAAATATTTAGGTTCCTCACGTATGTGGGCACGTGAGGTGACCTAGCACAGGACTTTTTGCAAATACAAAGAAAGTGTGGGGGTCTGATGTTATTAATACACAATTTTATAACTACACTAAATATTTACAGAGCTCGATTATGAATACAAAAAGCAGTTGGGATCGTTTAAAATTTACCCAAATAAGTTTGGAGATGAGCAGTTGTAACCATGCCACATAGGCATCACTTAACTCAGTCAACGGTAAGGAAGCGCATCTCTTTAGCTTTTTGATCCAACGCCCAGGATTAGACCTGGAGAGCTTCATCATTAGATGGCTCTTGACAGTTCATAAAGAACACCCCTAGAACACTTGGGATCTATGATTCCTCCCTCATATGGCCTCCTTCATCTCTATTGACGACCTCAAATCATTGTCGGGGTTGCGTCGCGTCGCGTCTGCAGATAGTGCCAAATAGCCCAGATCCTTGTGATGGGGACCTGGAGAGAGTTTTGATTGAGGGCACCTAGAGGTCTAGTTCTTTAGGTGGATCTCCTCCCAGGTGCACCTTCTGGGCTTGATGTCAACACAAAATGACATAAGGGCTCTAGGAAAGGGGCTCGACCTATTTTGAAGCTTGGAGCATGCTGGGAGTGAAGGGACAGATGAGCTCTAACGTAGGTGGATGAAGGAGATTCAATTTGAGCTTTATCTATACATGATCAAGATGGGAAGTGGACTAAAACATGGGGAATATGTTGGGGACAGCAAAAATAGGTTGAAATGAGGGCAAGGTCATGATGAAATCGAATTGGAGCCAAATGGCTCCAACAAACCTAAATCTAAGAAATTAAGCTAGCTAAGGCCTAATTATGGAATAAAACCAAAATTACAATCCTGGAATGAAAAGCTAATAAAAAACCTAACCTAATTATCAACCTGACATGAGCCAAGGAGCAATAAGGTGTCATCGGAGGAGCACCAACAACACCTGGATCGTGTCGATCTACACTTTTATCTACGTCGATAAGGCTTGGAAGCTCATGCTTCCACCATAGGCTCGCTTCAGGGTACTCCTATTAGAGTTACATGCCACAAAAAAGGATAAACTCAAAAGGGGGGAGATGGAGGTTTATTTATAGAACAAGGTGAGAGAAAAAGGTCAGAGGGGATGGTGTGAAGGAGGAAGGTGTGTGCTATGGGGTCAACGTGCAATAGGGTTGTGGGAGGAACATAATGGGGGAGGCTCAAGGAATAAGAAAGCACGGAGGAAGAGCAGAAAATTGGGTGAAGTCGGAGGTGTCACGGGTCTTCTAACAAAGGAGGCGGAGGAAAGGACTACTGACCGGCGGGGTAACAGTGCCCTGGTTGGTCCACGTGGACCAACCAGGAAATTAGGGGAAATAATTCCTTATTAAATGAATAAAAAAGTATATGATTTGATTAATTTGTAGTCAAACATAAATTTTTTTATATTTTATGTACTATTTTTAGGATATTTTTATTTTAATTTTACAATGCTTTTTATTATGTATTAATACATAGGTATAAATACATGTATTTATTGTATTTTTTTATTATGTATTTTACATTTTACTGATATATAAACATAATTTATATATTTATAACTTATTTAATTACACATTTAAATATTTTATTATTTTTTATGATTTTATGTATTTACTTAAAAAATAAGTATTTGTATTTTATATATGTAGTTTACCTATATATTAAAATACATAATTTATTTTAATACATTATTAATGTTTTATTTTATGTTTATTATTCATATGTATCAAATAATATTTAGAAATATTTAGAAATATAAGAAGTCTAAAAATAAAAAGAATGAACATAATGAATAAAATATAAATGTATATAGTACAATAAGGACCCAAAATTCAACTTTTGCATGTGAACTCCATTTTTAATGAAACCACCAACACTAAATAGATATTTAAATTTTATGAATAATAAAGGTGATTTTGGTCAATTTTGAGACTGTATGGGGGAGATAAAAGTTTGGAAAATTTTGTTTGTGGCGTTTTGTTTTATCTTGGGTGCACTGCATATTATTTTTGTATGAAATTAATTTTTTTATTTTTCTTTGTATTTTTATGTACAACTTTCATGTTGAGAGTTTTATTATTTGAAGTATAAAAAATATAAATCAAAATAGGGCAGAAAAGGCTAATTATTGAGTGAAAGAATTAGGGTTTTAAGTGTTTTCTGTACAGTTTCTTTGCCCTATCTTCTCCTACTTTATTCCTTGCTTACCAAGTCATCATGATTACTGGGTCTCGGGGCTAGGATCACTCAGTGTCTTTGATACTTTTTACTTTTCTTTCCTTTATTCTTTTTTTAGAATTAATTACATATGTTTATACAATATTTATTGTTAGTTTGTGAGTGTTATTTTGTATAAATTAATGTTACATACAAGCATTTAGCTAGGGATTTAAGGCCAAAATTAAAAAAGGTGATTAAATGGAGATTCATCATAGGAGGTCGGACAAACATGAGATTATTGGCTATAACAACTCTGATTTTGTTAAATTTCAAGATAGCATAAAGTCTGCATCATGCTACATATATCTACTTGTAAGGGTGTTATTTCTTAGAAGAGTGTTAAATAGTCTCTTATAGCCTCTTCCACCATAGCAGTGGAATTCAGAGCATGTTACGAGGCATCCAACCAAGGAATTTGGTTGTGAAATTTTATCACAGGGCTCTGTATGGTTGGTTGTATTGAAAGACCATTAAATCTATGTTGTGATAAGAAATCAATGGTTTTATATTCCAATGACAACTGAAGTTCGACAAAATCTAAGCATATAGACATCAAGTTCATGGTTTTTAAAGAAAGAACAAAAAGTGGGCAATTATCTATTGCGTATGTCGATACAAACTCCATGATTGCACATGAAGAGTTGTACGCATTCTGTAGGGACTTTTAGTTAGTATGATATAACCTTAGGCATTCTAGGGTTAGCCAACAGTCTCAAAGTACTACTTTTTCCTTCGGAGACAAGTTGGATTACTGGCTAAAGAACCTTGGGGTGGTTATAAACACCTATACACAGTTCAAGGATCAATTCTTAAAGTAGTTATATCCTTTGAGTAGAACCAATCAGATGAGGACACATATAACCAGTTTCTCCAAATTTCCCAATGAACCTTTATGTGATACATGGGAGAGATTCAAAGATATTCTACAAAAGTTTCCATGTCATAATAACGATAACATTCTAGTCCAAGTGTATAGTGGACTGAACCCTAAGATGCTTGGTTTAATTCGTATCGCCTATAGTAGTGTCTACACATTTAGGGGAGCGAATGTCGTATGGAAGGTATTCTAGCACATACGAGACGAGCCACTCCCAAGTAGCCACCATGGCTTATAATGAGTCTCTTTTTTCACTCCTATCTCAAGAAAGGGGAAAGAAGACTGAAGTGGATCTCATTGAAGACTTGATTCTTGCATGGGAATTATTGTTGATAACTTAACAATGGTTGAGACGATCTACAAACGTGTGTCAGAGTTGGAAATTTTGTATAAGCTTCCAAAGTAGATGGAGGAACTTTCTGAGAGGGTATCTAGGATAAAAATACATGCCTTGAATAGATCTTCTGTTCGTGTTCATCGTATACATCATGTACAAGAACAACATATGTTAGGGCACAAGACATGGGTAAAGGACCATTGCTTTGCTCATCTTTCACAGTGTGATCCATTACTCGTAGACGATCCTCCTCAGGTGTCGGAGGTAAATGGTGTATTTTATTCATAGTACCCTACCATAATGTAGGTAGGAGCGAGGGACCAAAAGTCTTACCCGTGTCCCCCTACTTCCCACAACATCAACTTCACTCCTACACCTCTCCCTACTTAGAAGTCAGGCCTTGGAGACTACCACTCCCATCAGTAACAACAACATCGGCCGTATGTGCGTCAGTATCATATTATTCGGTTCAGCAGGGCTCATCTTTTCAGAGGTACCCATAGTAGTAGCAGCAGTATCATGGCCATCAGGGTCACTCGTCATCATACTCTTCTTCTTCTTCTCAATTTAGATAGCCGAGGGTGCACCTAGGTACACATTAGTCATCTCCATCCATTCCCGCAAACATTGAGCAACAAATTCTTGATGAGATCCATTCCTACAAGAACGAGATTTCAGATATGCGGCGTGACAACAACCGTCTTTACCAAGGGAAGTATAAGTGATCTGCCCCTTCTATATCCATTCCATCCTAGGTTCAGGCTAATCCCAACAGCCTCAACATGACATATTTGTAGCATGGTTATCAAGTATACTACTCAAGTCTACCTAACTCTAAGAATGAGATCCTCCCATTTGATGATATTATTCACATGTCACTGATAATGAGGGCCTGGCCTACGATTAAGAAATGGAGAATGTCAGTTGTAGTGAACCATGAAGAGAGACTCAATTGATCAAACAAAAATCAATAAAATAAGGGGGGGGGGGGAGAGAGAAGTGAATTGGTTTCTCTCCAATTTTATCTACACTATTTATTTATCCAAGTAAGTAAGCATGGGTCGAACATAAGGAGGTAGAATAGCTAAACTACGATTTTTAAGAAGAAGAGTATTTTTGTGATTTTTATTTCTTCTGAAGGAATGCGAGAAATTGAGAAAACCTTTTTATTGGTTTTTGGTTTTGAAATTTTTATTTTATTTTATTTTATTAAATTTTCAAAGAGATAATTTTGCAAATGATTTATCTACAATATAGTATGTGAAAATATAGATGATATAGGTAATACTTTATAGTAGAAAAATTGCTCGAGCAAAGGGCTCGAAAAGGACTAAGAACACACAAAATAGATGCAAAAAATGAAGAATTAAATCTCGATAAAATCATACAATAAAATCCTTTGAAATTCCAAACAAAATAAAAGATATAAAAATATACTATGCTAGAATAATGTCCAATGTTCAAAAGTGTTCAATGTCTAGTGCTAAAAGTATGAAAAAAATACAAGAAAGAAATAAAAGCTTTCTTTCAAATAGATCCCAGGTCAGGGACCTATTTACAAGATAAAATCTCTGGAATTACACTTAGGTCCCCGTACGGTGACCTAAATGTAAATAATGAAACATCCGGAGGCGCATCTACAATCTAGAAAGTAGTAGGGGTTTATGATGCAATTTGTCCACCGTTCCGCGTGAACGGCTAGGATTAGCTTATGACACACGATCTTGACCACATGATCTAGACACTTATCTCCAAACTACACTCTTGAGTTGTTCTTATTGTTCTTCCCTAAATCAAGGATCACCAACAACGATTCTTCTTCCTCGATGACCTTTGGTGATGTGAGGCTATGCACGACCTCTGGCAGGGCCAGGAGGAGATCACATATCCCCTTCGAGCTGACCTATGGTGGGGGAAAGTCGATGAAGATGACGAAAGCATTATGAAGGCAATGCTAGGGTTGACAACCCTGGCTGATTATGCTGCTAGTCGACAACATATTAAAATCTCCAAATGTCGAAGTGGTGAAGGAAACTCTCTCGATGGCCTCTCAAACCTACAGTTGCAATTGGCTTTTCTCAATTCCCAAGAAATCAGCCAAAATTATTAAGTGTTCTTGCAAGTTCTTAAGTGTGTTCCAGGGAGAAGAATATCAGATGGAGATGATCAGATTCTGAGATGGAATTAAAAATGATCTTCGATTGTATTTTGAGATGATGATTAATAAGGTTTACTCATGTAATTAACTAGACTAATTAGGTATGAGAAATGATGAAATCAAAGGTAGAAACTGATGTGAAGGAATCATGGGATTTGAAGGTATATGACCTTCAAGGTCTTCGCTCAACAAGCCGGCAACTTCGTGGAGCTCCACAAGGCAGTGGTGGTCCTGATGCAAGGTAACGACGCCTTGGAACTCTCCCACAATCCACCCTAATCCATGTGAAGTGGTCATCGAGCGTTGTCACCATCGGTTGTGGACAAAATTAATGGAAAAAAGTGAGTACTCAGTCAGTTAGTTATGGAAGTTGGAGAAGTTAGTTGCAACTAAGCAACTTTGGATCATTATATAGGAAGGTCGAAGGGGAGTTACGTTAGATCCTATAGCTGGCATGTTAGATGGTAGTTAGGTGAAAGGAATGGAGGGTTTAGATCATATAAAGAGTCTAGGATTAGTGCAGGAAAAAAATATGGAAAAGACCGGTTAAAACAGAAGCTACAACAACTTCTTGATGGGGAAGAAGCACCAAGTGCTGACACGTGTTAGTACCTGGTTGGCCAGATGTGAAAATATAGAATAAATTAGGTAATAAATAATAAATAATGTTATTTAAATTAGATATAACAAGGAAAAATACATATAATTAAATTATCCAATTTATAAAATAATTTATTTTGATAAATAATACATGTTCTATAAAATATAAATATATATTATATTTATTAAATAGGTATTTGATTTTTCATTTAATAATACAATAAATAACTTATTATTTTTATATTTTTATTAATTACTATAATAATAAATAGAGTACATGTAAATTTTTGCAAATTTTAATAAATTAATTTAAATATATTAATAAATACAGGTATAAATTACACAATTCAAATTCATCTATAAATTAGTGTGTTTGATTTATTTAAAATAATTATCACTGTCAAAAAACTCTAAAATAAATTATGGTTAAACTAGAATATCAATAAAATAATTAAAAACATTAAACTATAAATAATGTATTATAAATGAAATAAATAGCGTAGAAACCCAATTGTCATTCGGTCCCAAAATTAACTTTTTGCAAATGGACTCTGATTTTAGTAAACTTCATTAATTAGATACTATTATTTTATGAACTTTAAAGATGAGTAGATTGAAATTGGAGTTCGTATGAGAAAGCTATGATTTTCAAAAGTTAAGAATTTGACAATTTAAAAGTTAGATTTCTTGTCATTATACAAGATAATATTTTGAACTTATTTTATATTTTTTTCTATATACTTTTAGGAATAATCAAGAAAATTATTTGGTGAAAAATATTTAAATATGAATTAATTTAAAATCAATGAAGATATGATAATTTTTTGATAAATAATGAAGAATACGTGAAGTGAATAATTAATTATTTTTTTATTTTCTTTCCTTATCTCCCCTACTTGTTTCTTTGTCGACCAATCCATGCTGACTTGATCTCGAGAGTTAGGTTATATAAATATATCTTTTAGCTATTTATATTATATAAGTCATATTCTACATATATACATATCTACAATTCACTTTCTTTTGTTTGCTTTATTTTTATTCTTTTATTTATTTACTTGATTTTAATGCATAAAAGTGCATTCTTATTCATGAATGAGGTTTTGATAAAATATGGAAATTAATGGATATTTACATGTATTTGTTAAAAGTTTTAAGATAAAATTCAGAAAGAATGTTAATGAATCATGCATTCATCAGTCACTCAGGAGCGGAAGGATCGTGATCGTATTGATTGGCACGAGACATGGAGGAGGACGTCTCTGAGGCTCGACCTAAGAAGACCTTAGAAGATGTAGGAGGCTGATGAATCTCCCATTCATCACCTTTATTGTTTTAATTTTGGCCTTTAAACTCTAACTAAATGCATATAAACAACATTATTTTGCATAAAATAACATAATTCATCACCTTTATTCTTTTAATTTTGGCCTTTAAACTCTAACTAAATTCATATAAACAACATTATTTTGCATAAAATAACATATAGATTTATTGCATAAAATGTATAAAATACTGCATTTAAATCTGAAATAAAAGAACAAAAAAAGGAATGAAAAAGAAATGAAATACCAAAGGTTTTGAATGACCCTAAACCCCGAGACCTAGGCATCATAATGTCTGTGTCCACAAGGAATAAAGTAAAGGGGAGATAAGGGCCAATAAATGCAATAAACCCTAGTTGTCAATTCTTTAATAAGTACAATTTGGGCCTATTTTATTCTTTATTATTTACACATCAAATCAATACACTTTATACATAAAAGTTGTAAATAAAAATACATAGAAAAACACAAATTTATTTCATATTAAAATAATACACAAAGCACCTTCTGCACTCAGTATAAAATCCAAAGTCCAAACTCCACAGACATATATCTTCTTCATATGAACTAAAAATTCGCAAAATCACTTTTAACTATATATAACTTTTGATTTGCTGTTTAATGAAGATGGTTTCATTTAATTTAGATTTAATATGCAAAAGATAGGGTTTGGACCCCTATTATACATTATACCTGAATAAAATAATCATTTTATTTATTCCTTATGTTTTTCAGACTTTTATATTTTTATAATTTTGTAAATATTGTTTATAACATATGCACATAAATCAAAATAAACCCACTAAATATACCCAAAATTAAATATGTAAACTATGATACATAGATGAAATGTATTTACATATAACTATATAGTTAATGCGTATAATTAACTAAGTGTACATAGTAATTCAAAAAAATACCATAAAATATATTTCTATGTACCAAAATAAGTTATAATTATATAAATTATGTAGATAAAATAATAAAATAAAAAATAAAAATAAAAATAAAATAACCAAAATATAGATGAATATACCTATAATATACATATAGAAAGTAACATATCATAAATTAACTTGTAAAAAAATAAAAATTAGTTAAAATATTACGTAAAATAATAAATTCTTTTCATGGTTTAACCAGAAATTAAATAAATCATTAATTATTTTATTTCTAATTATTTCTTATTGTCATTTCTAGTTTGTCCTCTAGCGGAGGACGTGGACCAATCGGGTTGCAACCTCGGTTGACTCGCCGATTAATTGAGGCCCCTACAACCCTAGGTTCTGTTTTCTCATGATCCTCTATCTTCCTCGAATTTTCTACACTTTACCTTGTATTTTTTGCATCGATTCATTCAATTGTATTCCTCGATCCATATCATTTCACGCATCATTGATACCTCGATCGATGATTTGCTCATGTGATAAGTAGCCTCGGTCAAAGTCCTCATGTATAAATATAAGTTGCCTATCATCATCATCACACTTCCGCATCGAAATCCATGAGTTTTCTGGTCCTCGAGGTTGCTGGTGACAACAACTTCTTCACCCTAAGATTGGCATGTAGGAAGAGGCCGGACGGAGGAGATCAGAGCATCGTCGGAGTAGCCAGGTGAAGCTCCACCTTGGTTCCCTTTTTCTCAAGTTGAACCATAGTTTATTTAGTCCTTTATATTCCTAGCATAGTAGATATCCAAGTTTAGAATTTAATTTTGCATAATTTTGTATTTTAATTCGTAATTCGAACTTCATTGGAGCTGAGCTCCAACGACCTTCTTCATTGTTTCTGATTGTTTCTCGACCCTATTGTCACCATCATCACCTTCCCCTTCGAGTTCTAAATGCCACACACCTTCATCCAACATGATCCTCAATGGATCAGGGTATCGTGTCTCCTCCGTCGTACGTCGGAGACCCTTCGCATGCCTCCATCTTTGCTCCTTTTCGCTCAATAAAACCTCCAGCACCTTCCTTTTTCATCCTTGGAACTAACCATGCATGTATTGGAGGATAAAAACCCATCTTGGGTCGGATTTCGATTTAGTTGAAGCATTTGGATCTTTGTTCCTTCATTAACCTCGGGTGCTCAATATGGTGACCCTCGGACCTCTCTAGAGCATCCAGGAGCACCCCACGACTATCATGAGACATTTGCACCTCGCCACGAAACCAGACACCGCCGGAGTCACACAGAGGAGCAGATCGAAGATCGTCGGAATAGGCACTCTTCCTTGTTCTTTATCCCTTGCTCTCCACCATTGGATCACCGAGGGGCTCTAGTTCGCACAACTACCTTTGGATGCGCCCACCTCTAGTCGCCGGATCATCAACCGTCGTCTAATCTCTTGCGTCCATCTTCAAACTGTCATCGCGCAAGGAGAGAGCGACGTGTGTCCAAGTGAAAAAATACAAGTCGCTCGCCAGCGCCTTTGGGGGGTAATTTTGCCTTATACCCCTGATGAATCCACGATTCATCATCTTAATATCTTGCTCTTAGCAAAATCCCTGAGTAAAATCTCAAATAAATGTATATAAAATCAATAAATTTAAAAAATGACTCTGGTAAATAAAACACATTAATTAGTATAGATTAAATTGTACAAAATAAATTAACAACAAAAAGCCACAAAAATAAAGGAGTTTTCACCTATAAATAGCCCAAAACTTCATGTATTTTTAATAATTTCATTTCAACTCATTTTGGGTTAATTCTTTCTCTAACGCGTTCGTACAAATATATATAAAAATACAAAAATACAAAATAAATTCTACCTTAAATAAATGCTCCTAGATCTCAAAGAAAAAAGTCGTAAAGTCCAACTTCCCGGCCAAATTCCCACTCCATATGAACTCCAAATTCACCAAACTCACTTTTAAATTCAAGTTAGAAAATTATCTATCCAATGAAAGTAATTTCATTAAAATCGGAGCTCGTTTGCAAAATTTGAGTTTTGGGACCTTGATGTATATTGTATATAGTGTAAATATTCATTCTTTTTTTCATTTTTTATTTATTTTTTAATTACTAAAAAAATCTAAAAAATCATGGTTGTATTGTATTTTGATTCTAGTATTTTATTGTATTTTTCTGTTGTACATATCTTTTATTGAAAATACAAAAAAATCAACTTGGAAAAGTAAAAAAATCCATGTACATAGTATTTTATGGACCTACTTTCGTAAATATTTCATTTTGTTTTCTTCTTTATTTTATTCTCTCATTTAAAGTAGGCTACTTTTATTTATTTATTTTAATCTCCATTCTCTACAATAACCACCTTCAACTCCATATTCCACCAAATTTTCTAACTTCTAATTCAACCCCATTATTTTATTAACCTCCCATCCACCACTTTAATAACTTCTCATGTTTTCTCTTTATATACATCTCATCATCCTCATTTTTCACTTGATCCATCTTTATTTGAGGAGAGCCTAGTTCCCAGAGTTGAATCGGTGACAACGATGTAACCGCGGTCGAGCAACAACAACTCTCTCTCTCTCCAGTGAGATCCGTTGGCTTCTTGGCCAACATTGCAGTCGCACTTGCGTGCTGCTCGAGCTCATCGCTCGCCGGCAATTCAAGCGTGCTCCTCGAAAGCACACCATAGGCGACCATTTTCATCGTAGGTAAGTTTATTTTCATCTTGTCATTGTTATTATTTTTTGTAAATTTTTTATCACACCACCATATCATCTTCCCTACCATCTACTACCTTCATCATAACACCAACTTCACCACCAAATCATCCCATATTTATTTGTTCCCTGATTAAGAAAATAAAAAAACTAGAAAAATTAAATTTAAAAAATGTTACATCACAGCAGGAAAATTTCAATATATATATATATAATAAAAAAAGACACAACAATAAGCAGGTGGCCCGGCTCACCGTCGCTGCTGCCACCACGCTGCTGCCCGCTCCTGGCCGCTCCCCACCGCACGTGGAGGCGCCGCCCACCACCGCCAGCCGCTCTCGCTCGGACGGCACTGCCCACCACAGCCGCCACTTTGCATCTCCACCGCGCGATCACCCGCGCGCCTCCGCCCAGAACCACCAGCCTGCAGCCCCCCGCGCAGACCGTGCAGCGGTGCGCTGGCCGCCGCATGCCTCTACGGTCACCCATCACCGCCCCCCTGCACCAGCCGCCATCGCCCCCACCTCCTCCGAGCTCCAGTGCGCGGTGGTGCCCTTCTCCCCTCCATGCCCTACCTGCAACGAAGAAGGTGTTTTTTTCATTTTTTTTATTTTTTGAAATTTCATTTTTTTCCCGCCAAGTCTATGAAATTACAAAAAAGGTCCCTGTACTTAGTTTTCTTGTATTTTGTTCTCTAAAATTTGCACGGATAACCCTGTGTTTGTATATTGATTTGGATGTCAATTTCACATCACTTTATTTAATGAAAATTGTCTTGATATTGAGCAACTAATTCTCTACCACATGGATATTTATTTATATTTTTTATGATCTTTTGGGTAATTAATTAAAAAATTTTAACTGAAATATTGCATATTTTACCCATTATGTGTCTTAAATACATATCTGATTCACGGTTGCACCAAAATTTAAAAAAATCATAATTGATGAAAGGAAGTGTGTTCGAATTACTACTCAAAATTCACCTTAATTGGATGTCTCTTGTGCCTTAAAAAATTGTAGAGTGATTTTGATATTTGATTTTTAATTAAATCCACATATATTTTTTTTGCAAAATTTTAACTCTCCTGGATTGCATGTATAAGTACCATTTTGAGATAATTGAACTCTGATTAATTTGATGATGTGTATTCATTAGAAATTATTACTCACTATCCTTCTGTTTTCACTAAAAAATCCATAAAAATTTCATATTTTGTCAAAAAATCAAAAATTATCACTGTAGTATCCTTGCATCATGTTTTTATTCCAGTGCATTTTTAACGATTTTTGCATTTTGTTTGTGTGAAAAAATTCTAAAACCCATAAAAATGTGCATTTTTATTTATTGTATTTTAATTCCTAAAATTCCAAAAAATATGTTTTATGTTCCTCACTGGATTAAGATTTTAGGAAAAAATACAATTTGTTTAAATTGGACTTATTTCCTATTAAAATTAATTTGGCTAAGTTGTGTGCTTTCTTAGAGTCTTAATTCACTCGCATATTGCATTTTGTACTCATTTTGCAAAAAAATAATAAAAAATACCACATTGGAAATCTAGACCTAAGTTTTCAAATTAACCCAACGTTGTTCCTTTGCCTCCCTGTGTTTGACCCCAGACTTGCCCGAGAGATAAATTAAAGTCGAGACACTCTTCACAAAGATCTTCTCTCGGTTTTGACTGATTCGCTGAGTACACATACTACAACGTGTGCAAATTATATGTCGTATTCAGCGATCGATCAACCCTCTCTCCCCCCCACTCTTTTGTATTATTAATTTAGTCCAAAAACTTTTGTCTTTAACGTAAAAACTTTTTGTTATTTTGCAAATATATCCCTATATTACATTTATTTGCACCTAGGTCTTGTGCCACATCACCTCAAGTAGCCATACATGTGAGGTGGTGGGCATTTTGCAAGGACCCAGTGTGTTTATATGTTATTGTTAAGTCCAACAACTTTTAAATTTAGTACAAAACTTTTTGGAAATTTTGCATGTATGCATTATCGTGTTTTATAAATTACATTTGAACCCCTACAAGCGTGGAATGAATTAAATACTCATGAGTAAAGTATGCAGATTGTCTTGAATTTTGGAAATTTGTTCTGGATTTCATATTAAGTCATTCTTATTTGCATATTAGTCCCTGCCAGTACTGTATTTTTATTTTATTAATTTTTTGCCTAAAAAACACCATTTTGCATCTAAAATTGTAAGAAATTATTTTTAGTGTCCGCTATATTATTAAATCGCACATATTTTTTACATAGCAATTTAAAATATTTTCCTATATTTAAAAACTCAAAAAATTGAATGTATTTTCTGTTTGCATTAAAAATCATAAAAAAAATTGGAAAATGCTTTGAAAAATTCTAAAACCATTAGGGGTAATTCATTGTTGTGGTATACCCCTACAGATCAAAAATTATTAAAAAATCAAAAGGAAAACCAAAAACTGGAAATCCTCTCTAACCATAAAATATTATAAAAATAATTAAAAATCCAAAAAAAATGCTTTTTTCTGTATTTTATTTATTATATTTCCTACGTATAAAAATTTATTTTCAAAATTTTTGGGCTTCATAGCTAATTTTGAAATCTAAAATATGTCAGCCCATTAATTTTAATCATTGTTTTCCAATTTTTATGCAATTAAGAAAACAAAAAAAATAGCAAAAGTTTTGAGAAAAATACCAATAACATATGTAAATATAAAAAAGGATAAAAACATTTTATTTTGAGATTTTAAAATAATTATAGCTATAGATATAATTATAAAACCCTACATATTTTATATAGCTCTAATTGTTTATTCATTATTAATATCACTATTATTATTAACAATACTAAAAATTATTTTAAAACTTTTAAAATAAAAAGGATTGTACTTAGGGTATTTTTCTAATTTTTTCTTTATTTCATATTTATTGTCTATCTTATTAATATTATATCTATATATTATATACTTATCTTATATATGAAAAAGGATAAAAAGGAAATTAGAAATTAGAAAATATGAACATAAATATAAAAAGAATAAAATTAAAAACAAAAAATTATAAATTTTTCCAAAAAATTAAATAATTGAAAATCAACTAAAAATAAAAAATCTTCGTAAAAATACCAATAACAATTGTTGACTTTTTGCCAATTCTTTTGTCTATTCTATGTGCTCCATGTGTTCGACACTCTACATACTTACACTATACACACAATTCGGTAAAGTCATAATAAATTTTAACTCCACATTTTATTATGAACTGCTTTATTTTATTATGGGTTAATTATTGTTTGATTCAGGTTTCATGAGTGGTCACCTTAGCGGCATTATATCTTTGCCTTGAGAGGATATTTTAGACCCTCGCAAAATCTGTCTCAACAAATGGCTTCGTTGTTGGGGAGTAACGCATAGATAGAATTTGGGTGTTACTTTTGTTTCACTATTTTTCTTGAATCATTTTCTCTTTATTTTATATAACTGCTTAATTGTGATAATGACTTCTCTTGTATTTTTCTTGCAAGGGACCTTGAGGCGACGATGATCGCTTAGGTGGTTGAAGCACCCTAGCTACAAGGAGAGTGGTTGTTCTACTAGATAGGCACTAGGAGAGAGCAAGGAAGAGAGAAAGAGAGAGAGGAAGGGAAAGGCTCTTAGCATAGTTCCTTTTCTTTTACTTTTTGTAAGTGACTTTTATTTTGCACTATTAATTTGTAATAATACATGTGAACTTGGACTTGAACATTCGGGCCCAATTTCAAAGTGCTTGTTCACTTGGGTGCTCACCGGATTTTCTCGTGTTTTACCACCTTTTATTTTCTTTATTTTCCATATTTTGTGCTTTCTGCCTTATTTTTATTTGTTCTGTGGAATGATCCCATAGCTTTTTAGGATTGCTTTCTTGGTAATATAAGGCCAACAACCTAATCTATTGCATGTACCTATAGCTTCTATGTTTGGACTTAGATCAAAAATTAATTGTTGAATACTTGGACTTAAAACCACGTGCCATGAGAGGTCTCCATACATCACTTGTACGACCCACTATTGTGGGCACCGAGGAGCCTCCAATACCAAACTCGTAGGTATTTTTCTTAGTGATTAACATTCGATTCTTCACGATAATAACAATTCATGTTTAGGGTGATTTCCTTGTTTACATTTCATTCATGTAGATCATGTTTACAGGTTTGTCTTGCATCACTCATGGAGAGCATTGTGAAGCACTGTAAGTATTCTATCTGAGCATTCATAATTTAGGAACAAAGGCGAGATTTCCATCTTAGTGTTGCCTTGCATTGCTTTGTCATTTTCTCCATCTGATTTTGAGTACCTAGGGTAAAAAGAAAATCCAAATAATTTTTAGGCACTTTTGCATTAAAGATACTCAAAAAATTGAAAATAAAAAACTAAAACAAGGGGACTGCTAATTGCACTTTAACTTAATTAAAAGCCATAACGAACATCATTTTTAACGGTTCATAAAGTCCTCATTGTATTCAGGTATACCCCAGACTGAGCGGGGCACGACCATTATGGAATAAAGCCAAAAAATTGATACGTGGATGTCTTAACTACCACTTGGGACCGGTGAAGTATTGGTGTGTCTACCATATGTGGCAGACTACGGCCCGATCGACGATGGTGTTCCCACATTGTGTGGAGCATCCAACTTGCTCTAAACTTTTGAGCCTAGGCAAAAACCTCACGAGTGTTTTTGTCACATCGATTTGTGTTTGAGTACCCCATTTGTGGGGGGAGTAGTTGCTTCACCTATCAGCTTCCTTTCTCTTTGTTGGAGTAGCCACACATAACCAGTATTAACGACCTTAAAAAGTGCAGATCGCAAGATACAAAGAAGGTGGAACAAGTAGGGGATACTTTCCTGACAGTATACGCTCTCCTCTAGGGCTAGCCTATAAGGACTCATGATAATTTTTGCCTGAATTACAACTCTAAAATTGAAAAGATAAAAATAGATGAACTTTATGGCTTCACGTTGTGTTTGGTGAACTTGATTTTGGTTGGGGTTTGTTTTCTTATAATTAGGTCCAAAGATCAAAGTCTCGCCCATTTTCGCATTTTTGTAGCTTCTTCTCTTTTGCTTACTTCTTCTTGACCCTTGCTCATCATGAGCCTTCTACTATTTTACACTCCTGTTATTTCATGTTCATCATCATATCCTTCATCCTTCATCGATCTTCTTCTTTCCCTTCGGGATGTCGACTTCTTGATGGTTTTGTCAGGACTTCATCGAAAACTACATCGATTCTTTGGGCTCGACATCTGCCAAAATAAGGGGTGATCTCCAAATAGATATTACGGACCCTGTTAATTTCTCCTTGGACTCCTGTATTTTCACTTGCTTCAGAAACCGAGAAGACTCTTACTTCAGTCTCCTTCCTTGTACCACCTTTCTTTTTCCAATAAATCTCTTCTTCAAGATAGACTCTCATCTCAAACTTGCTCCATCATTTTTTAGGATTGATCGGGTTTATTTCCTAATACAGATTCACAACCCATCAGGATCCTGAGCACGATTCCAATTCTGAAATGGCTCCCTAGGGAAGAGGAAAGGGACCACAAATTCCAAGCAGTGAGTAGAATCAAGAGCAGAGAATGAGTCATAACAATGTCAACAGTCAACTACTAGCCTCTATTCAGGCAATTCAACAGCAACCGATCAACCAAGCACTTGCTCAGGTCACTTTCAAAGATATGCTGAAAGATCTGAGGAGAAGATCAAAAGAGAGCGAGGAAAAGACCCAAGAGGGGGTGATGATGATATTCCCGATGATGAACATTACCGCTCTGTAGTGGATGCAACGGAGGCAAGGGACAAGAAAGGAGAGGCCGGACCAAGCCCACTCTGAAGCAAACATATATCCTTGGGTTGGTCGCAACTCCGAGTGGATCCAAATTCCACATATCCACAAACATTTCAAGCTGAAGCCTCCTCTCCTTTCTCTACTCCCTATCTTCTACAGGAACCCAATCTACGGACCCTACATTCATTTACAGTAGTTTGGATGCATCTGAAGCACCATTCATTACCACAACATCATGTGGGTGTAATCAAGACGATTGTTTTCTGCTTCTGCATTTAAGGTAAAGCTCTCCACTGGATCAACCACTTGGGGAAAGTTGTGATTACTTGGGAGGATCTAAAATCAGCATTTTTGCACAAGTACTATCCTCTCGGACACCTCAATATAATGTGCTCCAAGATAGCAAGCTTTTCCCATGGACCCCAAGAGTCCATTCATGAAACCTGGGAGAGACCCACTGATTTGATTGAGAGATTCCCCCATCATGACAAGCTAAAGACCAGTCTGGTCCAACACTTCTTCAAGGGTCTCACTGAAAATAGTCAACGTCTAGTTGATGCCGCATGATGAATCCCTGATTCTCACTCTTTATTCTTTTATTTTAGCTATTTATCTTGGCAATGCATCATGTAAATAGGTGTAAATACAATAAGTTAGCAATCAGCATGCATGTGTTAGCATTGTATAATTAACATGTATTTGGAAAAAATAAAAGAATAAAGGAAAAGAAAAAGGAAGGAGGTATTTAGAATAATTACATAGTGACCCAAACCCTAAGAGAAGGTCAAGCCTTGATCTGATCGCCAAATAAAATAAGTAGAGAGAGATATGCCCCACTCTATGATGTACATATTACCTATATATGTAAATAATTATTTGTAATAAAATAAAATAAAATATTCTTTCTACCTCCTTGTATATATTTCTAAACAAAAAATAAAAATCAGAAAAAGGAAATAAAAGTAAAAATAGAAATAAAATTCCTCTCTCATTCTACAAATCACATGTATATATATCACATATCCTATTTATTTTAAATTTGTAAATAACCCATAAAAATAAAATAAAAATTATTTTATACTCATAAGATTGTGTTGAAAATAAATAAAATATAAAAGTGGGGTATTTATGTAAAAATAACAAATAAAAATATTTGCACATAACAAATATGTATATTATACCTATTTATAATACTTTATATTATATATACCTAATTTATTTTTCATAAAAATAATTAAAAATCACATAAATATAGTTTGAAAAATAACAATTTTTTTATTTTTTTCATTTTTTATTTTGAAATCATTTATTATTTTTTATTGATTTTACAAATACTTTGTAAATTCGATTTTTCTGATTGGTCATGAGAGGAATGTTGACCTAGGTCAATGTCGCCTCTCTGCGATGATCTGATCCGAATCGCTTCATCGAACCTACTTCTCCTCTTTTTCCAGCTCGATTCCAGCCACCTCTCGCCCCGATTTCTCGCCCGTCGCTTCTATAAGGATCTGTGATCCTCACGGATACCTAGGAAGGCATGGATCTTCCTAGGGTTGCGCGCTAACGATCGATCTTTGGAGACCCCTGGAGTCGGCTATAAAGCATCTCCTCCACCTTCTCAACACTGCAGCTGGTGCCTCGCCCCTTCTGTCATCCTTAGGAATCTTCAGTGGAGTGACAACAACCGGAGGAGAGAAGCCCTTACCACAGCAGTTTTCCATGATCAGCGAGAGTTCTCACACTCAGATTTGGTCGCCTTCACTGAGACCCTTCAGAATCCAGATTTTCTAGCTCTCAATTGTACAGAACTGAAGCTCTTGCCGTAGTCGCTGAAGTATAGGTTCCTTGCCGGTGAGCATGAGATGTACCCAGTCATTATCTCAACAGATTTGACTGGAGACCAAGAATCTCGTCTGATAGAGGTTCTTGAAAGAAACCACAAGGCAATAGGATGGAGTGTAGCTGATTTCCAAGGGATAAGTCCAAGCATGTGCTCCCACCATATCTATCTCGAAGCCATTGCGTGAGTTCGAGCGATAGCTGAACCCGAACATTTGAGAAGTGGTCATGAAGGAAATATCGAAATGGTGGAGCGTCAATTTTATCTATCCCATTTTCAACTCCAAGTGGGTTAGTCCATTACATGTGGTTCCCAAGAAGACGGGCATCACTACAGTTGTGAGCGAGTCAGAGAGGAGATAGCTACCTGGGTACCCACTTCTTCGAGGGTCTGTGTGGACTACAGACAATTGAATCAGGCCACCAAGAAGGATCATTTACCAATACCTTTTATTGATCAGATTATAGAAAGGCTAGCTGGGAATAGTCACTACTATTTCCTTAACGGGTACTCCGGTTACAATTAGGTAGCCATAGTGCCCGAGGACTATGATAAAACAACATTCACCTGTCCGTTTGGGACATATGCTTTCAGAAAAATGTCCTTTGGTCTATGTAACACCCCAACAACATTCCAAAGGTGCATGTTCTCCATCTTCTCGGACATGGTGGGTAACTATTTGGAGGTCTTCATGGATGATTTCTTGGTCTACCGTGATGTGTTTGATGCTTGTCTTGATTTCCTAGGCCGAATTCTTCAGCGCTGCATAGAGGTCCATCTTGTTTAATCTTGGGAGAAGAGTCACTTCATGGTGACTCAGGGGATGGTGCTTGGTCATAAGCAATTCGAGCCAGATCAACCATAAGGAGTTCGAGCCAGATCAAAGAGTATGGTTGTTAGATGCCATGCTTAGATTATTTCCAGGAAAATTGCCGAGTTAGTGGAAAGGACCATACCTTATCCGAAAGGTGCATGACAATGGTAGTATCGACATATCTAAAATGTCATTTGAGTCCACCTTTCACGTTAACGGTCAGTGCCTCAAACCATATCTAGATCATGATTCGATGATCATAGACGTCGCCCCGATCCTTTTTGCATGAGATGTGGTCTTTGACTCACATAAGTTGCATTTCATGCATGATTCTCACTGTCTTCCACCTTGTATAGATTCAGATGCCCATATCATATCATTCTTTTGTTTAACACCCCATCTGCATCTAATGATTATGTTATACTTAGGGTGTACTTTATCCTAAGTATAGGGAGGTGTCAGATTTCTGATTATTCTTCTGATTCTTTTTACCTCTATTTTGCTTCCTGTACTTAGGGATATTTTACCCTAAGTATATGGGAGGTAGATCCTACATATCCTAACCTTCAGTTTTCCTTTGTGTACAGTCTGCTATACTTAGGATTACTTGATCCTAACTATAGGGGGATCACTGATCACCTTCTATTCTTTTATTAGTCATTGTAATATAGCCCTTCTTTTCACCTCCCAATACTAAGCACGAGTTATGTCTTCTTCATCACTCTTTGATCACTCTAGGGACATCGTTCGAGCTAGGTATAGGGGGTGTCGTATATATTACATATATAATTTAGCCATAACTCGTACTTTGAATGAGTGTGTTCATAAATAAAATGGCTAAAAATTCACTTATTAAAAATCACAAAAATTTTAAAATTTTTCTTGTACATAAAATTCTATCTTATGCATACATAGTTATTTTTAAAAAAATATTTTTGTATAAAGATTTGTAAAATGTTTGTAAATATTTTTGTATCAAAATTATGTATATAGTACAAAATTTTTGTAAAATGTTTGAAAAATAAAAGTTTGCAAAAACCCCTGTGTAAATGTTTGTAAATAGCTTGCAAAACCCCTACATCCATGCATTCAAACATTTTCAAAAATTTTGCATGATTTCAAAAAATTTGCATCCAAAGAATTTTCATATATACTTGTATATTCTTCTGAATCATAGTTGACATTTAAACTAGTCTGAAATTAAATTGGAAAATGGAGCTTGGTTAAGAACTTAATCCACCTAATTCTAAGAGGAACCTTATAGGATTTGGGGCTAAGACTTTTCAGGTCCATTAGTGACTTAATTCTTTGAGTCCACTAGGCTATGTTTACATGTCATTTTGATGAGCCTAAGTAGAACACTTAACAACATGCATGACTCTCACAGACAATGGCTTTACTTGCACCAGCACCTTACACATAGCTCTCTACGAATGAGGTGATGAGAAGGCAGTTTCCTTTGGCTTATGGTACCATACAGGGGTAGTACTTTTAGGTGGAACCTCTCGTCTTCCTTTAGGGAGGGAAGTGCACCTCAAATTGGTCTGGCGGTGTTGAGATCTAAAGACAGGAGCTGTAGGTTGCAATAATGCTTCAAAAGAGGGGTAGTCTACTGGCTCGAGAAGAAAAAGTCATTATGTATATATGTTTCACCATGTAGATATGTTGTACATATACACATCAAAAAAAATATCTGCAGAATAAAAACTCTAAAAAATTGGACAGGCCTTATTGAAAATAAAATGCATGTCGAAGTGTATATAGCCAAATAAAGTAGAGCTTATGTTACACCTTCTCATCTCATGAAGCTTGCAGCGGGAGACTTAGCTACATTGGTTAGGCTCCCAAGGATACATGGCTACACTGGTCATGGTCCATTCTCTTCTTTCCCCCTCTTCTTGAGCCGGTTGCACTTGAACTAATCAGAGAATACCCCGCTCCTCGAGAAAAGAGCTGCTAGATTGAGGAATTAGAGTTACCTTGTTTAGGAGGGCTATTTATTTGTAATTTCTGAGGTGGGGAGATTCATATCACTTACACAGTATAAGAAAATATTCATGGTCATTAGAGTTTGTGTATGTAGACTTGTTCGGATCTGGATTATTGAGGAGTCTTGACCATAGAATGGTGGAACTTAGAGGCTGTTGAGTCTTAAACCTAGATCTCAATAAGGTTCCAACAAACCAATAATCCAAAGGTCTGACTGAGATCCAATTTAGTGAAGAAAAGTTTAATAATCAACCTTGACTATCCTGCTTTTTCTTTCCTCTCCTTTCTCACTTTTTTTTCAAATAAGTGTTAGCTAAAGGACTAGCAAACGTAAATTATAGGGTGTGATGAATATTCTCACTCTTTATTCTTTTATTTTAGCTATTTTACTTGGCAAAACATCATGTAAATGTGTAAATACAATAGGTTAGCAATCAGCATGCATGTGTTAACATTGTATAATAAGCATGTATTTGTGAAAAAATAAAAGAATAAAGGAAAAGAAAAAGGAAGGAATTATTTAGAATAAATACAGAGTGCCATGAACCCCAAGAGAAGGTCAAGCCTTGACCTGGTCGCCAGATAAAATATGTAGAGAGAGATAGGGCATGCTCTATGATGTACTATTACCTATATATAAATAATTATTTGTAATAAAATAAAAATAAAATATTCTTTCCTCCTTGTATATATTTCTAAACATAAAATAAAAATAAAATAAAAATTAGAAAAAGGAAATAAAAAAATCCTCTCTTATTGTACAAAGCACATGTATATATATCACATCTCCTGTTTATTTTAAATTTGTAAACATCCCATAAAAATAAAATAATTTTTTTATAATAATAAGATTATGTTGAAATTAAATAAAATATAAAAGTGGGGGTATTTATGTAAAAATAACAAATAAAAATATTTGTACGTAACACATCGGTATATTATGGTTGTTTATAATATTATATATTATATATACCCTAATTTATTTTTCATAAAAATAATTAAGAATCACATAAAGATAGATTGAAAAATAATAAAAAAAATTATTTATACATTTTTTATTTTGAAATTATTGACTAGTTTTATTTATTTTTATAAATAATTTGTAAGTTCGATTTTTCTGATTGGTCGGGACCGGAATGTTGACCCGGGTCAACGTCGCCTCTCTGTGCTGACCCAACTCGAATCTCTTCACCGAACCTACTTCTCTTTTTCCAACCCGATTCCAGCCGCCTCTCACCTCGATTTCTCGCCGGTCTCTTCTCTTAGGATCTGTGATCCTCGCGAATCCCTTGGAAGGCATGTATCTTCCTAGGATTGGGTGATAGCGATCGATCTTTGGAGACCCCTAGAGTCAACTATAAAGAATCTCCTCCTCCTTCCCAACACCATAGATCATGCCTCATTGCTTCTCTCATACCCAAGAATCTTCAGTGGAGTGACAACAATTAGAGGAGACCTTTGGATCGAGTTTTGGTGGCCTGAAGCAGCACCTCATCTATGTGGCCAGAGAGCACCACAACATCTAGCCTCCCCGCCTTCTGCAGCGAGGTCGAGGCCACAACCCCGACTCCCATCTTCACTGAAAGTTCCTGTGTTCATCCAGACCCTCAGGTACTGCCCATTTTCCCCCTTTTCTAGTTCGATTCGATCTTTCATCTCGCCTCCATTGCGCATCCACCTGCTTCAACCATCTAGTCAGAGTCTCATCTCATCCTCCCATCTGTTCAGATCAAACCTAATCCCCCTTATGCTCGATCCTACATCTTGCATCATATCCTAATCCCCTTAGGCTCTACCCTCAGGTTGAGATTGAGGATGAGGCTCCACTCCTCCATAGCCGTCGAGAGTCAAACTCCATTCCCCTATGCTCCTCTCATCCTTATCGAGCAATAACCCGACCGGAGTAAAGCCCCCAATTCGCTCTTCCCTTTACAAGTCATTTCGTGAGCAAGGAACCCCTTTCGAGCTCCTAGTTGCTCAAGCAGAGTACCCCCAGGTGGCCGACCATCGCCACAACCATCCGGCCGTTGCCATCTTCATCAGATCCTCCAGCCCAATACGTCGTGACTCCACGAAGTTGGAGGACCTCCTCGCTCTTCAATTGGGCCGGTGGATCTCCTCCCCCGCTCGATCAAAGTCCTGCGTGGAGGTGTTCTCCCAGCATCCTTCTCAGCCATTGGATGGCCCTCCTCGCTCCAGATGTCATCTCATCCACCGACCGTAACAGCTTTTCGATCGTCAGATCAGACTCCCTCTGACGCATCTGACCGCACGTAGCAGACATCCTCTGGTCGTCAGATCTGCAACATCAGAAAATCAGACCTATACACCAGCGCCTGCGCCTGAGCCGCCACATGTCCCTACGTGCCCTACACGCACCCTGCAAGGGTATTTTTCATCTTTTATCCCATGTTTATATGCTTTACGATCTAGTCCAGTAAGTAAATATTATAGTGTAGACATTTTACAGTTTGGACCTCCAACTTTCACTATTTGCATTTTAGTCCTCTTGAATCTGAGACACATGTATGTGCACGTGATATTGTGGGTTAATTGCATGATTAAACCCTAAACTTCATGGATGTTATGCTTTGAATGGAAACTTTCTAATTATTGCATTTATACTCCTATACGTGATTTTTGAGTGTGTGCGTGACTATTCTGGACATTTTACAACATCGGCCCTAGATTTTAATATATGTTATTAATCAGCCTGTGAACTTTTTGATAATAACCGAAGGAGAGGTCACACTTTCCTCCTCTCATTCCTTCCAGTTCTTGCCACAGACACAGATACTCTACAAGAATGTTATTATGGTAAATACCCAAGAAGTGGACAGGTGTGACAACTCCGAGCTGATCATTATCGGGAGTCACCTGTCCAAAGTAGACATTATTGAGAAGAGGTGATAGGAACAAGAGAATCTTGATGAGATTGAGCAACAAATGAAGGGCCTGGATAAGCTCAACATCATCACCAAGCAGTTGGAGCTGCTGGTAAACACTATCAATTCTTGAAACGTAGTGACAATCGCACTTGAGCCTCCAACTGAGAAGAAGGAGCAAACATAGCCACAGCTTCCTCAGTCAAGTCCCAGTCAGCCCCTGGTCCAACGCGTATATTACATGCAGTCTCCCAAGCTGTAGCCACCACAACCGTAGACATAGATAGTCATCTGCCAACCATCTAAGTTTCAACCCCAATATATCGAACCTTGTTCCCCACCTCCACCACTCATCCAAGAGGTGAATGGCATTTGGAGAAACAAACTGGAGTTGACCTATCCTCGGGGACAACCACATGGTCAGAACCATGCCAACCGGACATTTCACTATCAGTAAGGAAGGTAGACATATCAACCCATAAGGATACACCTGGAGGGAAAATTACTAGTAACAGCCTCCGCAATAAGGATACACCTAGAGGAAAAATTACCAGTAGCAGTTCAGATACCGCCAACAGCACTATCAGCAGCCAGTTGCCCCTTATCATCATCAATGCTCCTCCAATCAATACCAACAACAGTATCCTTGTCTTCCCCCTCCTCCTCAGTATTATGAGGGTTACCAACATCAACCTCCCCTCACTATTAGCAGAGTCAACGGTCTTATCAGATCAAATCTTTTTAGGCAGCTTCGATCAACCTTGCTCTAGACTGTTTAGAATATCTCATAAAGAATATGGTTGAGATAAGCCAAAAGATTGACGACCTAACAGCCGCAAAGATTATCATTATGGTCTAGGTTGAAGTAAATCCAAATACATTCCATCACAAGGAGTAGGTAGTTTGTAGTGTTCAACCTGATTCAGGTAAAATTGATATTGTTTTATCTAATGGTGTAACTCTCAAGAGCGGTAGGACACTCAAGCCATCTTCAACTACGAAGGGAAAGAGCAAAGCATCCGATAATGGATTTTCAACCAATCCAGCCGATGGGGTCAATGAATTTTTGGATGGAGAAGCACCACCCACACCAAAAATACAAAAAATGAAGAAAACTCAAAAATACAAAAATATAGCAGCAACCAAGATGAAGTTGCGCATGTGATGGAGAAACTAGCCTCGGAAGTCGAACCAACAAAAGTTGAAGGATCCAAGACTACATTATTTTTTGGTTCACAACATGTTAGATGACTTTTCGCATTTTTTTCCATCTACCTGTAAACAAATATATGGACACATTTTTACCAAATATAATTTCTTCTGATGTAAATATTCCTTTTCCGCAAGTATTTAAAGCAAAAACCGTAAAAAATTGAAAATGATTTGCATGTCCTAAGATTGTCCAAATTTTGCAAAATCTGATTCTTGAAATGCTGCTATTGAAAGCCATGGAGTATATGCCTCTAGTAAAATGAGGACTCAAAGAGGCATGTACAACAAAGCATCCGAGCCGCAAAAAGAGAAAACTACAAATGCACATCCTTATCATGGCTAAGTAAACACCATCAACAATCTCCTACAAAAATAGAAAGACAAGGAAGCACCTCTCATTTGATGCCAAATTTTTGACCAAGAGTTCGAGCGAACATTGATCGACAGTGAGTCCTCAATCAATCTATTTCTTTCCTCCCTGCTCAAGAAAGTTGGAGTAGGACCACTCAAACATGTAAAGATGATTCTACGGTTTGCGGTCAGATCTGTCAAGTGATCTAGGGGCATGTTAGAGGATGTCATCATCAACGTCCAAAAGATGTAATTCCGTAAGGACTTCATTGCCCTTGATATGGACACCTAACACCTTTGCTCCACACTCTAATTATCCTTGATTGCCATTCCTTCGAATGACTGAATTAGTGGTATACTGTGGCATTTGAGAGATTACATTCTGCTCCAATAGTGATAAAGTTTTTATCGAGACAATCCCAGAAGCAAAACCATCTGAAGTTGCATCTGTTACGAGAGCGCATGATCCCAATGGTAAAGAAGATCATGATTTTCTAGATGTAATATGAGATATAGATCTTTTCATGAATATCAATGATACACAAGCATTTTTCTCTCCTGAGGAAGGTATGGATAGCGCAAATGAATTTCTTGATGTCTTTGATAATGAGATATTTGTTGATGATCAGTCTGAGGTTTTTGAACAATCATCCTCATCTAATAAGAATGAAATTATTACAAATATGTATAATACTCTGAATTTTGAGTTTGAGTGTACAATGGTGGACAACATACAGTTGAAAGAGACGACACATGCCTCGGTCTCAGAAGTCACCACAAGCTTGGTTCCTCCCCCCCCCCCCCCCAAGTTGAAACCTCTACCCTCCAACATGAAGCATGACTTCCTTGTGGGTGAACCAGATATGCATCTGGTCATCATTAGTTCACATTTAGCTGAAGAATGAGGATCTCGTCTCCTTGAGGTTCTTGAAAGAAACCGCAAGGCTATTGGTTGGAAGATTATGGATATCCATAGGATAAATCCATCATTGTGCTTGCATCACATCTATCTTCAAGAAGATAGCAAACCCTCTTCTGAATTTCAGAGAAGATTTAATCCAAATTTGTGGGAGGTGATCATGAAAGAAATCATGAATTGGTGTGATGCGGGATTCATATATCCCATCTCCGACAGTAAATGGATGAGTCCCTTGCATGTAGTGCCCAAAAAATTAGGGATCACCATACTCCCTGATGAAAAAGGAGAGGAGATTCAGACCTGAGTACTGAGCTCATGGTGTGTATGTGTGGACTATAGACGATTAAATCTTGCAACCAAGAAGGATCACTTCCCATTTCCCTTCATCGACCAGATAGTTGAAAGACTGACTGTAAAGGAATATTTTAGCTTCTTGGATGGATACTCCAGGTATAATCAAGTCACCATAGCGTCAGAAGATCAAGAGAATACTCCATTCGCATGTCCACTTGGAACTTATGCCTTTCGTTGCATGCCTTTGGTCTGTGTATGCACCAACTACATTCTAGAGATGCATGTTGGCGGTTTTTACTGATATGGTAGGTAGTTTTCTCAAAGTATTCATGGACAACTTCTCGGTCTATGGAGATAGTTGTGATTAATGCCTTGGATATTTAGACCGAGTACTGAAAAGATGTTGTGAGATGAACCTTTTACTGTAATGTGAGAAGAGTCATTTCATGGTGACAGAAGGAATCATGTTGGGTCACGTCATCTCCAAGCATGATTTGGAGGTTGACCCAACCATGGCGTATGTTATCTCCAATCTTGAGACACCCACAAATCTCAAGTAGGTACGATCGTTTTTTGGGGCACATTGGTTTCTCGCAGATTCATTAAATACAACAGCAAGATTTTTTGACTATTGATTGAATTGCTTGGCAGGGAGGTCAATTTTGTGGTCGATGATTGGGTCCTCCAATCCTTCAATCTTTTTAAGGATCTAATCATACATGCTCCTATCCTACAGCTGTTGGACTAGTCTCTACCCTTTGAGATCATGACGGATGCATCAAACTTCACAATTATGTTATTCTTGGACAAAGATGAGATGGGATGTTGTTCGCAATTCATTGTGCTAGAAAAACAATTGATGAAGCCCAGAAGAACTACACTGTAATAGAGAAGGATCTGTTAGTCGTAGTGTTTATGTTGGAGAAGTTCAGATCACATCTCTTTGGATCAACGGTGATTATCTATACTGACCATTCTGCCATCAAGTACCTACAAAGCAAGAAGGATGCCTAGCCTCGTCTAATTCATTGGATTCTTCTACTCCAAGAGTTTGAATTGGAAATTTATGACAAACATGCATCAATATTATGGAGGCATATCACCTTTCCAGAATTGTCAACACTCCATTCCTATCATAGAGATTTTTCCAGATGAGGTAATATTGTTTATATCCTCTCTCATGTGGTACACGGATATCGTGAATTATCTTATCTCCAAGAAGACTCTGTCAGGTTGGCTAAAGATCAAACTTGATAAATTCTTGGAAGAATTTCACTTACCAAAGGGAAGATCCACATCTATTTAGAGAGGGCATATATTTCGTCTGGAGGAGATGTATACCTCAGGAGAAGATCATGGGTGTCCTAGACCACTATCACAATCTTGAAGCAGATGAACAACATTCTGGAAAGAGGACGGTAGCAAAAGTGCTTCAATGTGGCCTTTGGTCACCTACTTTATTCAAGGATGTAATGAATTATGTAAAGAAATGTACTAACTATTAGTGAATGATCATAAATGTTAGTATGTGAGACACAATGCCTCTGAATACATTCAGATATCCAACGTATTCGACGTCTGTGGTACTGACTTCATGGGTCAATTCCCTAATAGTCGAGGCTTTGAATACATCTTGATCAACATCGATTATGTCAGTAAATGGGTGGAAGAAATTCCCACCCTAGTCGCGGACAGTCGCACAGTCTGTCGCTTCCTGAAATATAACATCCTTTCATGGTTAGGGATATCAAAGATTCTCATTTTTGACGGAGGGATCCACTTTATCAATAAAGACGTCAAGAAGTTGACCAAAGAATATGGCATCGAATATCGTGTTGCAGTACCGTACCACCCTCAGTCAAATGGCTTGGCAGAAAACTCAAATAGGGAGATCAAACCATATTTCAAAAGCTTGTACGTCCATATCGCAAGAATTTGTCACAACCACTTGACTCAGTTCTTTGGACATATCTAAAAACGTATAAGTATCCTCTCGGCATGTCTCCCTACTGCCTCGTCTATGGCAAACCATGTCACCTGCTCACGGAATTAATTCACAAATCCTTTCAGGCATTGAACATATGCAACCATGATTCTGAGAAAGCAGGAAAGAATCGAAATTGATATGAATATATTGCTTGAATTCAGAGACTACACATATGATAACATTATGATGTACAAAGAGGAAGTTAAGAAACAATATGATAAACACATCTGCAGTAAGACTTTTGAACTTGGACATAAGGTATGGTTATTTGACGCAAAGTTAGAGATTTTCCCAAGCAAACTGAAAAGCAAGTGAACTGGGCCATTCATAGTGAAAATTGTACGTGACAACGGGAGTTTATTAATATCTGAATTGTCACCTGATGCACAGTTGTTTGTATTCAGCGGATAATTGTTAAAGTCGTATTTAGATCATGATACATTCATGTCTGTTATCATGTAATCGAAGTCGTATTTCTCAGATGCCGAAGGATCATACACATAAAGCCAAAAATCACAAAAGATTTTTGTTTTCTTCTTTTCTTATTTTCATTTTTCTAATTCTTTTGAATAGGTATTCATCCCTTCCATCACTATTATATTAAGGACGTACTTTGTCCTAAGTATAGGGGGTGACCACCTCGAGTTATACATTTATGTGATCCCTCACCTATCCCCTCAACTTTTGATATTATGTCTACACTTTGAGATATTTTACCCGAAGTATAGGGAGGACAGGTCGAGCCGATGATATCGTACATTCCCACCCTTCAACCTCCCTGCCTTGTGTACAGTCTGCTATACTTAGGATTATTTCATCCTAAGTATAGGGGGGATGGTCAGTTTGTCGTTTTTTGATTTTATAGTTATTGTAGTAAAGACTATTCTATATTTAGTACGAGTTATGTATTCATCTTTTTTTCTCAGATCTATGAGTACATAGGTCAAACTAAGTATAGGGGGTCGTATATATGTTGTATATACTTTAGCCATAACTCATACTTTCATATTTTTAATTAATAAAAACACCAAAATCCTTTGTAAATACTTGCGATAAATTGGTCAAAAATGTTGTGCAAAATTATTTGAAAAATGGTTGACAAATTACTTGAAAAATCTTTGGAAAGTTGCTTGGAAAACTTTTGTAAAATGTTTTTAGACCGTTGTAAAAAAGTTTGTTTCCAAAAAAAATTTTATTTCGTGTAAATAAAAATTTTGAAAATCTATTTGCAAATAATTTGAAAAATGGTTGCAAAAGTATTTCAAAAATCTATATATATTGTTTGGAAAATATTTACAAAATGATCTTCATAGTTTATAAATGTTTGTAAAAATATTTGTCAAAATTATTTGCAAAAATAAGTTTTCAAAATATTTGTAGAAATATTTTCAAATGTTTTGAGGACCATATGTAAATAATAAGTCAATAAAAAGTCCTTGTGTAAATGTTGTTGTATATAGTATTAAAAAATGCAAAATCAAAAACTCCAAAAAAATAAATGGGCAAGACTCAAAGAAAAATTAATTCCCGTCGGTGTATGTACATATAGTCAATAAACAAGCTTGAGCTTCAAAGTCAAAGTATCCATGTGAGTCTGCAGCCAGGTGACTTGGCTACATTGATCAATCATCCTAGGATAGGTAGCTACATTGGCTACCATCCATTATCTTCTCCACCTCCTCTTCTTGAGTTGGTTGCACTTGAACTTAGAAGAGAATACCCTATTTCTTGAGGGAAGAGTCGTTGGATTGGGGAACTAGGGTCACCATGTTGGAGAAGACTGTCTTTTACTAATTCAGCCGAGAGGAGCTACATTTTACTAACAATGTACAAGATAGCGCATAGTCATAAGGTGTTGCGTATGCCATTGACTTGTTCTGACATGGCTTTTGAGGAGACTTGGGCAGAGTCTTGAGGTTCTCAGAGGCTATTCTATTTCAAATCCGCTTCCCAATAAGGTTCTGACCAAACATAATCTTACAAAGGTTTGATTGAGCTCCAAACTTTGATTTTATGAAAACAAGTTTGAAATTTAAAATCAATACAAGTTCTTTATTTTTATTTTATTTATTTTCTCTTTTTGCACTTATAGGCATTAGTGTTTACTAGGGACTAGAAAAGGCAAGTATGGGGGGTGATGAATATCCATTTCATCCCTTTTATTCTTTCATTTTGGCCTTAAAACCCTATCTAAATGCATATAAATAACATTATTTTGCATAGAATAAAATATAGTATTTACTATATAAATATTGTATAAAATACTGCATTTAAAGACAAAATAAAATAATAAATAAAAGAAAGAAAATAAAATGAAATATCATAGGTATTGAATGATCCTAAACCTTGAGACCTAGGCATCATGATGACTGGGTCAACAAGGAATAAAGTAGAGGGAGATAAGAGCCAATAAATACAACAAAACCTAATTTTCAATTCTTCAATAAGTACAACTTGGGGTATATTTTATTCATTATTATTGGCACCTCAAACCAATAAACTTTGTACATAAAATTTGTGGACAACAATACTAGAAAAATACAAAATTTATTTCACATAAAAATAATGCACAAGGTGCCTTCTACACTCAGAATAAAAATCCAAAGTCCGCATACCTATATCTTCTCCATATGAACTCAAAATTCACCAAATCACTTTCATTGTATATAACTTCAGATTAGCTATTTACTAAAGGTAGTTTTGTTTAATTTGGAGTTAAGATACAAAAGATAGGTTTTGAACACCTATTGTGCATTATACCTGAATAAAAAAATCATTTTATTTATTCCTTACATTTGTCATACTTTTATAATTTGTAATTTTGTAAATATTGTTTATAACATATTTATATAAATAAATCAAAATAAAACCAATAAAAATAACCCCAAAATAAATATGTAGACTATGATACATACATGAAATATACTTACTTATACCTATAATTAATTAAGTGTACATTTCAATTCAGAAAAATACAACAAAAATATATTTATATGTACTAAAATAAATTATAAATATATAAATTATGTAGATAAAATACTAAAATATAGAATAAATAAATAACTAAAGTATAGGTAAATATACCTATAAATATACATATAAAAAGTAACATATCATACATTGATTTGTAAAACTAAATAAAAATAAGATTAAAATATTACATAAACTAATAAAATTTTTATGTTTTTAAATCATTAATTATTTTATTTCTAAATATTTATTATTTTCAATTGTGGTTTGTCCTCTAGCAGAGGACATAGACCAATCAGGTTGCATCCTCGGTTGACCCATCAGTCAACTGAGGCCCCTGCAACCCTAGGTCATGTAGCCTCACGAACTGCCTATCTTCCTCAAATTTTCCCCACCTTCCCTTGCATTGTTTAGGTTGATTCCTTCAACGATTTTGTTCCACGATTCATGCATTTCACGCAGCATTGATACCTCGATCGAGGGGTCGTTCAGGTGATAAATGGCCTCGATCAAAATCCTCGTATATAATAATAAGTTGCATGTCACCATCATACACTTGCGCTTCAAAATTCTTGATTTTCCTGCTCCCCAAGGTTGCTTGTTACATCAGCTTTTTCACTCTATTGCTTGGCGTGGAGGAAGAGGACGGATGGAGGAGATTTGAGCATCGCCGGAATAGCCAGGTGGAGCTCCACCATGGTTCCCTCCTTCTCAGGTTGAACCTTAGTTTATTTAATCCTTTCTATTCCTAGGTAGCCTAGTTTAGGATTTAATTTCACTTGTTTTCGTGTTTTAATTCGTAAAAATTGAAATTCAAAGTTCACAGGAGCTGAGCTCCGACGACCTTCATCATTGTTTTCGACTATTCCTCAACCCTCCTATATCATCATCACCTTCCCCTTCAAGTTCTGAATGCCCCGCGTACCTTCATCCAACTTTATCCTTGTTGGATCCGGGTATTGATGAATCCATGATTCATCACCTTTATTCTTTTATGTTAGCTATATTTCCTTAGTCAAATACCTGTAAATACCTACTAATTTCATGAAATTATCGTTTTTCATGCATTTGTTAAATATGCATTTTTAACCCTTTTTATATTCAAATAAAAGAATAAAGAAGAAAGAAAAAGAAAAGAAAAGAAAAAATATAAATGATGTATTTACGAAATAAATAAAGGCTGACCCGAACCCCGAGAGAAGGTCTAGACTTGACCTCATCGACCAGGAATAACGTTGGGGGAGGTAGGGTCTTTAATACAAAAATGCAAAAATAATTTGTAAATATTTTTCCTTTTATATTTTTATAAAACTGACACTATTTTATTTATATATAAATTGACCTCAAATTAAATATTTTTCTCAATATAAATTGTAAATAAAAATGTTTTATAAATAATAAAAATAATTGCAAAGTTAAACTATGTATAGAGTAAAAGTATCCACACTCAGAAAAAGCTCTAAAGTAACCATTGAAAGAACCATTCCGGCTCCATATGAACTCAAATTGAATCAAACTTACTTCCATTGTACTCTAAATTAATTTTCTTTAAAATGGATGTGTTTCATAATTTTTAGAGTTACAGTTGAAATGTCGATTTTATAGGGTGGGTTTTGTAATTTCACCATTTATTCATTGTATATATTTATTCATATTATTTTTACACAATGTAAATAATTGTAAATACTTTTCTTCATTATTAACAATAAAAATAAAAATTAAAAAAATAATTTCCTTATCTGTACATGTGTATATTGTACTATATGTATATATTACATGTATATAGCTAATTTTCTTATACAAAAATTACCAAAAAAATAATATCTAATATTAATTAATTAAATTCATATAATTACGAATATTTGATTGTTTTATTTTTTATTTAATTATTTGATTTAAAAACCTACCATATATATAAGATTTGATTTTATACCTTAAATAACCACCATTAACGTGGCTAATTAAATTTTGTAAATTAATTATTCTAGTTATTCTATTTAATTACGAATTTAATTTAAATTTAATTTATTTTATTTAATTAAATACTAAATACATTCCTTATTTGTAATTATTTCCTTTTTTATTTTTCTTCTCCTTTTTTATTAAGCTCCTCCTCCCTCATTTCCTCTTGATCAATTTTTGGTGGAGAGGAGCCCGATCTCCAAGAGCTTCTTATCGCAGAAGGGTGCGCAGCCTCCGAGCCGTCCGGTGATAGTGAGTCGGTCCTCGTCGAGGCCATCATGACTTGTCCGATCCCAAGGTGAGATCCACTTTATTTTCCGTCATTCTTCTAGATTAATTTTAGATTTAATTTCATAGTCATTTCATTGTTAACTTTTTAATCGTAGCTAATTCTTCATCCTGATTTGATTAACCCCAAGAATTCGATTTTTCATCTCACATAGAGATCCCTACATTTCACATTATATCTCTCACAACCTCTCACATCTGATCACATATGGTGGTCGGATCCTTGGATCTATCTTCCATTTCGTCGGATCCACATCCACTCACTCTTCCATGTTTGAATTTTCTTAGATCAAGCTGCCATGCTCGTATCCTCATTTGTATATAAAAAATAATAAATAAATAAAAAACTAAAACTAAAAGTATATTTTTTCTCTAACATTTATTTTGTAGGAAAATAAAAAATGGAAAAATTGTTGTCATTCCTATTTTTTCTAAAATAGTTAAAAAAATGTTTTTCTTTTCATTTATGATTTGCAATAAAAAATAAAAAAATACAAAAAAAGGACAAGAGCCGCCCGTCGTGATTCCAGCAGACGTCGCCCGCCTCCTTGCCACCGCGGTTGCCTGCCCCTCCGCCATCAGTCGTCAGCCTCTCCATGGAGGAGGAGCGTCAGCGCCACTGCGACCTTCGTGGAGCCACATCACCGCCGACCGTGAGCTCCGCCCGTGGCTCCGTAGCTTCATCGCCATCCCCACCTCGTCGCCCGTCATATCCACAGTGGATTGGAGCTCTACCACCAAGCAACACTACTACAGCACTGCCACTAGCCACCCGTTCCTGCTTCCGCTTGTATGGGAGGAAGAACAAGGGGCGACACCACTTTTGAAACAAGAAGAACATATAAGCAAGAAGAACCCTAGAGGGGGATTTTTTAAAATAAAAATATTTGAAGAATTACATTGAAGCCAATGGAGATTTCAAAATTTGCAAAATAACCCCTACTAAAGCCAAGCAAGTGCAGAGCGTGCATTTTACTAGGTAAATTGCGATTTTTATCCTGTACATCCTTTCATGTTATCACTTACTGCAGAAACATTAAATATTTGCAAACAAGTCCTTGTTTTCCAGACTTTCAATTGCTTGATCTTTTTCATGGAAATAAATGTTTTTCTTACTCAATAAATTCTGCAAAAATCATCTTATGCTCTTGTTTGTGTGCCTTTTCATTATATACGAATTTCATCGCATTTTTTGTATTTGCTACTTTAAAAAAATTCAAAAATAGTGTCATTTTATCTGCCTGAATTTTGAAAAATCATTAAAATCACATATTGTCTGAAAAAATAAAAAAATAGATTAGGTGTATATCATAGTCTTTTATTTTCTATCTAATTTTCACGCAATAATTATTTTTAAAACCCAAAAAAATTGTAAAATATCAAAAATCTTAGAAAAATCATAAAAATCTAGAAAATCCAAAAAATATGATCTCAGTCTCTATTTGTAGATATTTGTCTAAAGTTTAGCATAAAATAAATTTTCAGGAGTTTTGGACACTTAAAATATTTTTAAGTTGCAAAGTACTCCAAGATGTGCACTGTTTATCATTTTTGCTCCTGTTTAATTTTTAGAAAAATACAAACATCTGAAAATTATATAAAAATTGCAAAAAAACATTTCAAAGCCTTTAAAACTCAAAAACGTTTTCTCTATATTTTTCTGAACATTTTTGAATATTTTAAAAATACAAAAAGAGTTTGGTGTGTATATTTCTTCGCTTGTGCAGATTATGCCTTATTTGAAAATTAAAAATTTGAAAAAAACCACTAAAAATCCTTTATTTTCAAAATTTTACTACTGAGTTCTTTAATCGTGCTCCTTGTGTTTGACCCTGGTTGCTATACCAGGTAAATAAAATAGCGAAGACCGCTTACATTACTTTTCATTGATTCATTTTTATTGAGTGGCATATTCTTCACGTTGAATTAGCTGATTGATTGAGGTCACAATGACCGTTGATATATTTTGATACTTAACCCTAGTTGATCGGTCACTCATCAGGTATCAACTCTCCTCCATCGTACATCGAAGAGCCTCTGCCCACCTCCATCTTTACTCCTTTCCACTCAATACAACCTATTGCACCTTCATTTTTCTTCGTTGGAACTAACCTTGTAGGTATTGGAGGACAAAGACCCATCTTGGGTCATATTTTGACTCAATTGAAGCACTTGGAGGTTCATTTCTTCATCTACCTCTAGGGCTCATTTCGATGACCCTCGGACCTCTCTAGAGCATCAAGGAGAACCCCACGACCGTCAGGAGCCTTTTTCTCCTAGCCACGAAGCCATACACCGTCCAAGTCATGCAGGGGAGTGGATCGAAGCTCGCCTAAACATGTGTTCTTCCTGGTTCTTCCTCCCCTTATCTCCACCATTGGATTGTCGAGGGGCTCCACTTCGCACAGTTGTCGTTGGATGCACACACCTCTAGTCGTTGGATCATCAACCGTTGTCTAATATCCCGTGGCCATCGTTGAATCGTCGTCACGCAAGGAGACAATGACGTACGTCCAAGTGAAAAGATCCAAACCGTATGCCAATGCCTTTTAGGGTAATTTTGCCATATACCCTTATTCTTTTGTTTTTTGTCCATAAACTTTTATCAGCAGCATAATTTTTTTTAATATTTTGCAAATAGCTCCATGTATTACCTTTGAAATTTAGTTAAGTCTAGTAACTTTGAAATTTAGTTCAAAAGTTTTTAGAAATTTTGCATATATGCCATGCCGTGTTTTATAAATTGCATTTGTACCTCTACCACCATGGAATGAATTAAATATTCATGGGTAAATTATGTGGAGGTCCCTATATTTTGGATATTGGTTATGGATTGTATTTTAAGTGATTTTCATTTACATTTTACTCCCTACCATTATTGTATTTTTATTTTCTCTATTTCCAACATAAAAGTACCATTTTGCATCTAAAAATAGTAGGAATTTTATTTTAAGTGCTTGGTATATTATTAAATCACATATATTTTTTCCATGGTATTTTAAAATATTTTCCTATATTTAAAAATTCAAAAAGATTGCATTTATTCCTTGATTGCATTACAAAATCCATAAAATTGGAAAATGATTTTTAAATTTTTAAAAATAATTCATAATTGCGTTTTACACCTACAGGCCAAAAATCATAAAAATCCAAAAATTGTTTTCTGTAATTATGTACTTTATTTATTACATTTCCTACATATGGAAATTAGTTTTGGAAATTTTTGAGTTTCCTAGCTATTTTTGAATTTCAAAACAAATTGGCCCATTAATTTCACTCACCATTTTCCTATTTTATGTAATTAAAACTATAAAAATATAGCAAATGTTTGAGAAAAGTGACAAAAACAAAGGACATAGCAAAAAAAAGATAAAATATTTTATTTTGATATTTTTAAATATTTATACCTATATCTATAGTTATAAAAGCCTACATTTTAATATATAGCTATAATTTCTTATTTTTTTATTAATATCATTATTACTAAAAATACCAAAAAAAGTATTTTAAACTTTAAAAAATAAAATGGACTATAACTTAGGGTATTTTTTGTTTTTGTATTTTTTTCATATTTATTATCTATCTTATAAATACTATATCTATATATTATATACTTATGTTATATATAAAAGGATAAAAATAAAAATAAAGAACATAAAATATAAAAAGAAATATAAAATATATAAAATTAAAACAAAAATTATAAAAGTAAAAATTCCAAAAGATCTAAATAATTAAAACCCCACAAAAATAAAAAATATATATATAAAAACACTTAAAATAATTGTTGACTTTTTTTGCCAATTTTGTTTTCTATTCTTCGTGCTCCTTGTGTTCGATGCTTTACATACTTGCACTTACACACAATGTTGTAGAGTTATAATAAATTTTAACTCCACATTTTATTATGCACTACTTTTATTTTATCGCGGGTTAATTGTTGTTTGATTCAAGTTTCTTGAGTGGTCGACTCAGCGATACTATATCTTCGCCTTGTGAGGATATTCTAGACCCTTATAAAATCCATTTCAACAGAGATCGGCATCTTCAAATGCATCATGATGATCAACATCAATCGATGTGGAGATTCATAGCCATGGGAGAGAGGAACAATAGCTCCTAAGCACAACATGGGGATGTAGAATCATAGTCTACGAAGGACCTTGCAATTTCGATTGAGGACGTACCAACAACAGATATTCCCGAGCCATTAGTAGACAATAACATTTTACATTCCAAGTTACATTTTAAAGTTCCGTATTTGCAGAACTCACTTTCTAGTAATGAAGGAAAGCATGTTTCGCTATATGATTATGAGTCTTCTTCTTCTTATGTTTCAATCCCTTTCCCATGTGCTCTATGATGAGTCTCCATTTCATCACCTTTATTCTTTCATTTTGGCCTTAAGTCCCTAGCAAAATGCATGTATATATCATTAATTTGTACAAAATAACACTCAATTATTAATATGTAAATATTGTATAAATACTGGTATTTAATTCTAAAATAAAAGAATAAAGGAAAGAAACGAAAAAGAAATGAAGTGTTGAAGACACATAATGACCCTAGACCCGACACCCAGTTATCATGATGACTAGATCGATAAGGAACAAAGTAGAGGGAGATAGGACTGACAAATTGTACGTAAAAAACTCAAAAACTCTAATTATTATTCATCAATAAATGCCTTTTAGGTCCTATTATATTTTCCAATTTTTATACCTCAAATAATAAAACCCTCGACATGAAAGTTGTACCTAAAAATACAAAGAAAAATACAAAATGTATTTCATAACGTAATAATGAATAATGCACCAGGGACACTCAATATAAAAGGCCCCAAAGAAAATTTCCCATATATGTATCTCCTCCATAAATAATCAAAATTGACCAAACTCAACTTTATTGCTCATAAAATTAAATTATCTTTTTAATGAAGTTATTTTCATTTAATTTGGATTTAAGATGCAAAAGTTGACTTTTGGGTCCCTATTGTATTGTATAAATGTATATAATATTTATTATATTCATTCTTTAAATTTCCAGATTTATTACATTTTTAAATGCTTGAAATAATATCTAAAATAAGTATGCATAATAATCATTAAATAAAAACATGAATAAGACATATAAATAAATAAATTTTATAATATATAAGTAAATTATGCATATATAATTCATGTGCATATTTATTTAAATAAGTAAATCAGAAAAATACAATAAAAATGTATAAATGTATAATTAAATCAGTTATGAATATATAAAATATGTAAATACAATAACAAAATACAAAATACAAAATAAAAATAAAAATAAAATATACCAAATACAAGTATATATACCTATGTATATACTGTAAATATGTGCACTTAAAAAATTAACTTGTAAAAATACATAAAATTCATAATATAGTACTACATAAAATAAAAAAACATTTTTATGTTTAGACCTAAAATTAATAAAATCATTTCTTATTTTTATCTAAATAATTTTGGCATTGCCTTTTTCTGGTTGGTCCACGTGGGCCAACAAGAAGGTGTGAATTGTTGACCCAATGGGTCAATTGTCCGGCATCTGCAACTTTATCTTGTATTCAACATCTAGTTGAACTGGACTTAACTAATTATTTCAATATTGTCATGGGTTATATGCCGCATCCATAGGTGCATCGGTACCGACATTAAGCTGGCCTAACTATGCTCTAAATAATGTGTTTTGCTTCTCAGAAGTGGCCGCCTTAGCAAGAATCATATGTAAAGGGTTGTCACATTCCTCTTCATATTGATTCTTATATGGAGGTGTCTTTATTGAATTTTGAATACCTTCATCAACAGAAGGGATGGAATTATATTTTAACAATGTAGATGAAATTAAATCAATCTTACTGAGGCATAAATCATCCTCAGTAAGAAGTGAAGAGAGGAAAGGAATGGTCGAGATATGACCGCTCCTCAAAAAAGAATCATGATATCTCGAATTGAAATAAGGGTCATCTCAAACCTATTGAGGTCCGAGAAAGGAAAGGGGTTGGACCTCAAAAGACGTGATGTTTGGGTGGTTCAAAGAGAGGTTCACAAAATTTGAACAAAACTTTGACCAATTATCCATCTTCGATTTCAAGAGGATGTGTACAAGAGCATGAAATAAATTAAGGAGATCTAGTATTATGATGCACTTAAATGTATTGAATCAACTCAGACAAGATAAATGCAATTCAAACCTATCTTATTTCACCAATTTCACACATGAAGGCCGTAAAAATTCGATTGATTTATCTTGATAATTTTAGTTAGTGAAAGACCAAAGTATAATCACATGAAGCACATGGTCTAATCCTTAAGGATCCATCCTCACTTACTTTACCTGGAGTTTAGTACATGTGTTTGATGAGAGTTTTGCTCGCACATTAGTAAAAGATGAATTTTATTTCAAGTTATGTTTGTCAACTTGCATAATTCAGTATCGATTTTAAGTGTTAGGATACTGCTTAATTATTGTGATTACATAAAATATGTCTAACATTCAATCCCTTTTCCTTAAGGGGATGGAATCGTAAATCAGAATGTAGGAAGAATCAATGATGCATGCAGTCGTTCAGAGATATAACGATTCCCAGCACTCTCCATGTGGATGCTAGACTAAATTATTAATATCTAAGCTATATGATGCAAGTCGAGAAAACCTCGCCCTAAGAAAGAGTTATATTAGTGGGGTAGAATTTAATTTAATTTGGAGCTAAGTTAAACATACTTAGGTGCATCTATTATTAGATCTTTAAGATGAGTGAATCTTAAGATGTTGATTGTGTAGCCTGATTTACGAATACATACAATTAAAATGGCCTAAATTTGACTATTTGAAGTGAGTGACAAATCTAAATTCAGCATTATAGTCAAGTCCTCCCGGTTCCTCAACACAACACAAAATAAAAGAATAAAAAGGCATTTAATTACAATCGCAATCTCTCAAGCGAGAACCATTTTTAAATAAGGCAATCAATATTATAAATATTACAACACAAATAATAAAACAAAATGACTAATTTATCAGGTTTCTATATAAAATAGTTGTTGTAATCTCCACAACTTGAGCTCTAAGCTATTCACCTTCACGATACTTCGGTTACCATCGACTTTATGGGCCCTGCCACAAAACAACTCTTGATTAGACATAATCAAGAGATAAATACCAAGGGAGACAAATAGTCAAAACAAATATAATAACACACAATAAATCAACAAAACTATTAAAAATCGATTCCAACGAATAGTTAAACTAATGACACTAAAAATCACTAAAAAATATCTAAACCGAAATAAATATACTAATAAAGTCGTGTCCCTAGCAACGATACCATCTTATTAATCTATAACCAGCAATCCTAATATTGACTCGTTGTATACATCTATTTAGCAATCAATCAGAACCGAGCTAGAAACTCTACGAGGAATGGCTCGGCTAAAATATCATGGATAAGTCCAGAGTCGAACACATGGACATTATTGATCAGGTTATCTAATTGGTTCCTAAATTATGTAATTAAGCCACTCTAAGTGGTTATCTAGGTCAAGGGTGTAGAATGACACATTATGCATGAGTGAGTTTTTATGGATTTTGTTAATGCAAATATGAGTTATGCTACAAAATGGAACTAAATGCACAACAATATACAAGGCACATGAATAAACATACAATCACAAATGATGCTACGGAATCAATGATTTATCCATTTCAATTATCATGCATAAATGCTCCGAAGTTATACAAATTATTCATCATGTCATCCCATGCCCATTACAATTTAAGTATGGGATTAGTTATCATTAAACAACTCCAAACTCTAAAATGGAGTTAAATCATGTAATAATGTACAAGGCTATTCAAACAAGAGTCTTGTTTATTTTTAATGATTCCAAAGTAAATCAGAGGTTTTATTGCACATTAATTCCATAAGTAGGCACTTTTTAACTCAGTTTAGCAAGTTTAAAAGCCAAAATATCTATCTGGATTTGAATTCATTTTCAACCAGGCATACTATAGAAATTACTAATAACTACATCACATGAAATATCATGAAATGGCCTATAAAATAAGATAACTTTCATAAATGTTGGAATTATGGATCTCAAGATATTAATCATCAAAGTCTGGGGCATATTTGTAATGAAAACTTGACATAATATAACAAAAAGGTCCAAAATAAGGCTTTGATGCTATTTATAAAATCCTCATGGGCATCATATGCAATTTTATTTGTGTGGGGGGTATTAATGGAATTAAATCAAGTCGGTAGGACTTATCTGCAATATATCTCAAACAACATGTGTAGAGCATTTGCTGGACTGAAATGTAAATCTCTAAAATATGGGTCCAAGGGTTGCAAAATACCTAGCCATGTGAGGTTGTGCTAGCTAGGATCGAGGCATGAGGTAGCTTCTGGCTACGTAACATCTGGTGGTGCTTCAGCGCTGGCTCGAGTGCTCCAAAGCTACAGGTTCAAGTAGTGCTTCAGTTAGCATGACGTGGAAGCTTCTAAATCTTCAGATGAATTCCAATAGGAATGGATCGAATGGTGATTGTGAGTCACATTCTTCCGCATCCTCTTTGTGAGGCAGAGTATGAGCAATGCTTCGATGATGAGGATCTTGACTCTTCATCCTCCTCATATGATGCTAAAGGTTCAAGGACACTACTGATGGCTTGTCAAAGAATCTCATCGGCTGAGGATTCCCTGCAGAGTTTTGGATGTTCGTATCGATGCCGGTTGATCGGAGCAAGAAAATGGGGATCAGAGATGCATGTAGGCCTCTGACCATTGAGGATCTTCAATACCTATAGTGTTAGTGTACACAACTGAAGCACAAGGGGCAATCTTGGGAATACTGGAGATGGTCAGAGGGCTAAAAGAGGTGGAGAGAGGCAGAGTACAATTGGGTCCTTCATCTCATAGACAAAGGTTGAAGATCTAAGTGGGTTGAATGAATTAAAGGGTGATGGAGCGAGGGTATGGTCCTGCAAAGATCGGTGGATCACGGCATTGGTATGAATGATCTCAGATCGGTGAGAGTGTGTGAATGCATTTGAAGAAAATAGAGAAATAAGAAAGAAAATAAGATCAAGTAACTACTTGGAATGAATATGAACGAAGAAGATGAATTACATGCCTAGGAATGGAGCTATGTTTCTCCAGGTCTTCGCTTCACTTCGAGGGCTAGCCGAAGAAGCTCCAATGACACTTGATGGGTCTGTAGCAAGGTAAATTCACCTTGGATCTCACTGATGTTTGATTTCCATCATAGCACTTGAATCACACCACTAACTATCACTTCGAGATGGAAAAAGGTAGGAGGTAATGCACAAAGAGGCTAATGCAACCAAAATTGGTAGGTGGAAGCATATTTGAAGGAGAAGGTTGGTGATTCCAAGTGGTTTCCATCGAGTTTTTAACTTCCTCCAACTAGCTGGTCGTTAGATGGGTAGGGGAGTTAAAAGTTAGGCGGAAGAGATGGAGGTTAGGTCTAGAGAATGGTGGTGGAAGTAAACGGATATGGCAGCTAAAGACGTTGGGGTATTAGTGTGAAGTCAGGAGGTTAGAAACCTCGCAACTCTTGGACATCGAGGGGGAAGAGGTTGAAGATGCATGCGAGACATTTGATCATGCGATCAGACGACTCGCATTTGGGTGCGGAAATGATCAGACGACCAGGAGTAAGGCAAAATTAGGTAGTTGTGACGCACCTTGATCATCTAATCAAAGGTCTCACAAGAGTTGTGGTTTGGATTGGCTTGTGATCGTTTAATCAAGATGATCATCCGGTTCATATGAAGGTAGAAGTGAATGGGACCATGTCACGTGGTAGTAGGAGGGGGTGTTACGTAGCTCAATCAGAATTAAAAGGAATTTAAAAATAGTATAAAATCAAAATAAATAAGTTAGAGATCTAAAACAAAAAAGTATTTAATATGAAAGTTGTATATCTTTTTGTGATCTACAACTTACATGTAGAACTCAAAGTGAGAATACATTATATATACATAGTATTATTTTTGTAAGTATTTTTAAGGTATTAAAAATACTTATTTTAATTCATATATATATATTTTTTATGTTGAATATTAAATAAAGTATATACAGCATTAATCTAATTTTATTTGATTTTTAATAATAAAGAAATACATAACATAAGGGGCATAATAATATATTTATTTACATATAATTAGTAATTATTTATAGAAGGTTAATTGTTAAATTGAGTTAATAGTTAATTATTATTAATAAATTTCTTAAATCAGACGGATAAAAAATCAATATTATGATGATAAACTGGAGATTTATCATTGGGGCAACAATGTATTTAGGTTGTATGGGACTTTATTACGTAAAGATCTAAAGATCTATTGAATATCCATTTCATCACCTTTATTCTTTTATTTCGGTATTATCCTATTTAAATGTTGTATATAGCATTAATTTATACAAAATAGTAATTAATAATGATCTGTAAAGATTGTACAAAATATTGTATTTAATCCCAAAATAAAAAAATAAAGGAAAGAAAAGAAAAAGAATGAAGTGTCAAAGACACTGAGTGGCCTAAGACCCCGAGACCTAGTCATCATGATGACTTGGTCGATAAGGAATAAAGTAGGGAAAGATAAGGTGTCTAACTCTATAGAAAACACCACACAGAAACCCTAATTCTATAGCTCAATAATAAGCTTTTGGTACCTATTTTATTTTCTTATTTTTATACTTCAAATCAATAAACTTTGAATATGAACATTGTATATAAAAATACAAAGAAAATACAAAATTGATTTCACATAAAAATAATACACAATGCATCGGAGACACTCAAAATAAAAAGTTGTAAAGAAATTCCCAGACCTGTATCTCCCCCATGCATATTCAAAATTGACCAAACTCACCTTTATTGTTCATAAAATTTAATTATTTATTTAATGAAGTTGTTTCATTCAATCTGGAGTTGAGATGCAAAAGTTGACTTTTGGATCCCTATTGTACTATATACATGCATGAAATATTCATTATATTTATTCTTTATATTTTTATCTTTCTTAAATTTTTCTATACTTGTAAATATTATTTGAAATACATGTCAATTAAAAAAAATAAAATAAAAGCATGAAAATGTATTAAAATAAATAAAGTAATAAATTACATGAGTAAATTATACCTATATAATAAATGTACTTAATTAATTAAGTAAATAAATTTTAAAAAAACTAAAGATATGTAAATTTATAATTAAATAAGTTATAAATATATAAAATACATGTATATAATAATAAAATCTAAAATATAAAAGTAAAATATGCCAAATACATATATATATACATATATGTATATATGTAAATATTAACCTCTAATAAATTAACTTGTAAAAATAAATAAAAAATAGAATAAAATATTACATAAAATTAGTAATTATTTTTTATATTTTAATCAAAAATTAATAAAATCATTGTATTTTTTTATCGATTTTCCAAGGGAGTTTTCTCTTGGAATTTTTTGGTTGGTCCATATGGACCAACCAAAGTGCGACGTTTGTTGACCACCCAGTCAACTGTATGCCCACACTCCCATTGTTAGAGGTCTCGTGACCTCTGACTTTCTCCATTTTTTGGAAGAGATCCAGGGTTTGAGAGCCCCCAATTTCTTCACTGGACCTCTCCCCCTCACCTTCCTCCTTCTCATCAACCCCATACTTCTCACCTACCACTTCCAGATCACATGCCATCTCCCCTCGAACTCATCACCTTCACTCGTGTATAAAGGAAATTGCCAACGGGACCTGTAAAATAATTGGGCAAAAGGTACATTGATTTAAGTGCAATGAAAGGAAATCCACTCCTGTTTGGTGATCTCTACGAGTCATGCTCGTAGGCTTGTGAGATATGCACATGTATTGTTAAAGTATTCAAAATCACCCTAATGTTTACATGATGTTGTGTCTCATGGTATGAGGGGCAGAGGCAGAATCGAGAATTTTATTAAGGAGGGGCCAACTACATACATTTATCATGTATAGTCAAAAATGAAAAAAAAACATTGCCTTTTCAAGTGGTATTTTTTAATGGATTTAATAAGCTCAAATGAGATTTTTAATTTTGATAAATATGCAATTTTATGTTTTGAAATTATCAATAAGTTTAATTTTTCAAATAGATTATTATTTTCAATGGTGATTTTCAATATTTTTAGAGGAAAAAGTCATAGTTAAAAGAAAACAACAAAATGTAGAGATAAGTGAGATCGAATCCCATTTTCTGTCATGCGAGGAAAATTGATATTTTAGAAACCCTTGTTCTTTCTACCACAGTCTAATTCCTTTACCACCAAACCATTGATTACTTTGGGTTGTTCTTATAAAACATAATATGTAAATGTTAAGAAATGATTCATATTAAAAATTAAGAATATTGTGCAAGTGAAATATAATAATCAAGGAGGGACGATGGCCCCTCTGAGATGTATGCTATATCCGCCCCTCGTAGGGAGTCCCATGGGCGGATTAGAAAACTTTTCTAGGTGGGACCAAAACATATATGTGCCCATATCATAAAACAAAAGTGGGGGATTTGTGTCCAAATCATAAGACACGCTATGATGTCAACTATATGATTAAAAAATAAATATAAAAAAATGATAAATAGGGTATATGTGTATGCCAACAACAGAGGCGATGGGTATTAAATTCCATTTTCATATATCAATGATATGTAACCAACCCTAGAATAAAATGAGATGCATATAATTATATATCCCGCATGGCTATACTTCGAGAATCTTTGAATAATGATCAAAGTTAGATATATATACCTATTTTGAATCTCCAGTATTAATGGAATCTGGGTGTGAATACAAGAATATGATATTAATCAAATATGTGTACGTTAATATTAATTTCTAACGACGCACAATGTCCGATCCTAATTTAAATAAGGCGAATATGTGAAATGTTCAGTTGATATCCATATATTGGGACATTTGTGTAACATATAGAATATGATAAATAATTTTTGTACCGATGAATGGATGATCGATGCAGACATAGTCATGTGAACGCTGGAGTGAACTTTGGACTATTGGTGGCATCAAGTCGTCGATGTGACGATGATGAAGCTGTGTTTAGTCATTGACATGTCTGACTGCCAAGATGATGAAATCGTGCCAAGTCTGACATAGTAGACTATCGGGAAGGGGACAGAGTTAGTGAGAGCGAGCACTGCTTGGAGAACATGTGCTTGCAATCACACCCCCAAGGGTTTTTATCCTGTGACACTTGCTATCGCGATAACATTGTTCATTTCCATGTGAGGTGATGGAGAACAAGTTTTCGTGGATGGTAAAGATAAGGTTGGATTGGTTTTGAAAATGAAGCAATAGTACAAAGGGGAGTGGAAGGATGGAAGTTGGAAGTTTGAGTCGTTGCATGGAAATTTGAAAAATTGAGGGAAAGGAATGGTGGGCCTTTACATAAATTTGGAAAATTGGGGGTGGGGTGGGGAATGAGGAGTGGGTTATATGAAATTTAAAAAATTGGGTAAAAATTGGTGAACCCTAAACCCTATAATATTGGTACTTTTGAAAACAGGCGTAAGGATGCTGGAATTGGACCCTATAATATTTTTCCAATTCGAAGAGGGGGAGGAACATGGCTCTTACCCACCCCGTATCTCCGCCCCCAGGGAGCCAAGACGGACTAAACTAGAGGTTGTACACGCATTGTAAATATCAAACATCTTCTGGAGGGGAAAAACACTCATCGAACGGCCTTTTCTTCTCTCCTACGCTACGGTTTTAGAGGATGCACGCACCGATTTTTGTTCTGTGAGATCTGTTTATTTATAAATAATAATATTGAAGTTAACATCTCGTGACAACGAGTCAGAGGAGCAGCATCTAAGATCTTTATTTCAAATAACAGAGGTGGAGGAGGAGGAGGAAGTCACTTGTTTTAATTGGTGGCGAATCAGTGGGTGAGTGAAACCCTAGACGGAGATAACCAATCAGGAGTGGTTTGCTCAGAGGAAAAGGAACGGCGCCAACTGCAACGTGATCATTGACAGGCACGCAAATCTATATATTTTTTCTATATTCTACTTCTTCTCTCTCTTCTTTTCGAGGTACCTTTTTGTGGCAGCACTGTAATGCACGGAAAGTTTTTCGAGGCGGTGTTTGTGTTTTTATTCGATTTTGATTTTGTTTTCCAACGCGGAACGAATATACTGACAAAAGTATATTGTGACACCTTGTTGTGTGGCTGGAAGGCAAGGTCCTTATCTTTTACCGGCCGTCTCCAACTGCTCGCATCTGTTATTTCTGGTGTCACTCTGTACTGGGCTTCTGGCTTCCTTATTCCATTGAGTCAGGCCAAAAAGGTGGACTCCCTTATGGCTGACTTTCTTTGGGCCTATGGCACTCACCATGTCAATTGGGAGGTTGTTTGCCTCCCTAAGCCGGAGGGGGGCTTGGGACTTCGGTCCCTTTGTGCGGTACGTGATGCAATGATCGCATTATGGTGTGGAAAAATTATAGCAGAAGATAATTCTATTTGGGCAGACTATATGCGGAAGAGATACATCAGAGGCGGAAGCTTCATGAATTGCAACAAGTCCCAAGGAGACTCTTTGGTATGGAAGCATATTCTGGATACTCGGCATTTGTTGTGCACCGGAGGTACGGGGAGCGCATTACAGCCTTCGCGGCCTTTAAAGTTTAAAGACGCTTTCGACATGGTTAGGAAGCGTGCCAACTGCGTACCTTGGGCAAACTTACTATGGAATTCGAAAGTGGTACCGAAGCACGCTTTTGTGCTCTACCGTGCCATCTTGGATCGCTTGCCTACACTTGACAAGCTTCATTGGCGTGGTTCCAACGCCAACGTCAATTGCTACCTCTGCCTTAACATGGCTGAAACTGCACATCATATTTTCTTTAATTGCATTTTCTCGGCGGAAGTTTGGGACGGAACATCCTCTGAGCTTGGCCTCCTCTCGCTGGGGTCGAGATGCCTTGTGGGCATGTTGTTTGATGTCTCTAAGATACAGTGCCGTTCCGAGTCATTGAAGACTGCGACTGCACTCGCTGCGTGTGCGTGGGCAATCTGGGAGGAACGCAATTGCAGGTGGTCTGAGGGGCGAACCTCCACCCCCAGGCACTGATCCGACGGATAACAAGCATGGTCCATGTTATTCTTAACTAGCAGTTTATCATTGCTCTAGAATAAGCTTTTCGAAGTTTTTCTTTGTTTTGATCATTTCTCTGGCCTTGAGGCCCAAACGGAGGTGTTATAACCTTCTTGTATCAACACTTTTTTGAAAGTTTTATACAATACATACTTAGCAAAAAAAAATATACTGACAAAAGAAACCGGGGTGTTCATCTTAGGTGGATACAAACACGAACAGATCCGTAGATTCAGAAGTGGAGGAACCGCCATGAAAGTATCCCGGAATCTATGTTCCTAGAAACATGTTTTGATTTACTAGAATCCAAGAGGTCGAGCCGTTGCATCGAGGAACAAGGGAAAGGAATAAGCGAGAGATAAGAGATTGTTTTTTTTTCGGTTGAGGGAAAAGGATTAGGAGGAATAAGGAAAAATAAGGGGTAGTTATTTGCTACCGGAGAGGATAATGAAAAATAATGTATTTATGTTAGATAAGATTATTAGATAAGTGGTAATCATTTTTATTTTCCTTTGCGAGAGGGATCTATGACGGTGGAATAGCAGAGGAAATCTTATTCTTCATTTTGACTTCATGATCAAACTATTGATTATCTATGGAGAGAGAGGAATAAGGTGGATATCTCAAACGAACAACCCCTTATCATTGGTAAGAGCATGTCTTCCCATAAGTGCTCCTAATCTCTTGGTCGTGGCGTCGAAAATACTGAAGAATAAATGGAATTCGATTCTATCTGATTTTTATATGCTAAAGAATGAATGAATATTGATTTTACTGAGTAAATTATCAAAAAAATCCCTGAATTATATATCCAATTTCAGTGGCATACTTAAACTTTGAAAGGTAACAATGTGATACTCAATCTTTAATATTTTTCTAAATGCGGCCCTTGACTATTAACATTTACTGATCTTTATGTCTTTCTAACATTAAATCACATGAGCTCAAAAGCACATTAAGATAATTATTAAAGATTGTGTGCAATATCATTACCTTCTAAATATAAGATATGACATTGAAATCATGTGTATAGTTCAAAGACTTTTGTGTAATTTATTCTTATTTATAGTCCAAACGATTCATCTCGTAGAATCCTAAGCCAACACGTGATTTCAAGTGGAATTAGACCCCCTAAATACACGATTTTGGACTGTGAAGAACACGAAAGAAATTCTTCAAGAACTCTAAGCTATTTTCTCATAATTTCTTGAGGTTTTTTAGAATAATCATGATTAAAAAACTCATGCGGCCTCCATCTAGACGGTTATTTTTTAACGGTCGCAGAATTGTTGAAATCGACCTTATCTGGATTGAGGTCGTAGGAATCTACGGTTCATTCGAATTTCGAATAACATATAGGGATATAATAATGAAAATCCACAGAAGAATTTTCCAAAAAAACAAGAGAGCAAATGAGGCGAGGGAAGCCATGGGGCAACCCTATTTTACCCTATATATATATATATGAAAAAATGGGGCTGCCCCCAGTCACTTTTTTCACAATTTTATTATTTTTTTGTAAAATATCATCATATATATTCATCTATATATCCGTCCAATATGTAGTTCGAGTTCTGTCAGAAACAGAGACTCATATGCCCTCCATCTAGAATGGATAATTTTAACGGTCTAAACATTAATGTAATCAACATGTTCTAGATAGAGGTCATAGGAGTCTGTGTTTTTGATGAAATTTGAATTGCTTATTGGAGGGATATATAGATAAATATACATGGTGATATTTTACAAAAAAAATAAAAATCACCGAAAAATAGTGCGGGAACAACCCGTTGACTGCCCTCTGAGAGTGACCCCATCAAACCCATATATATAGTGACCCTTTCAAATGAGGTGGAGTCTCACCAATATTGTGGTGAGCCATCAACCAGATTTGTCAGCTTACAATTTGACGATTGCATTAAAAATCTTATCTAAAAGGGTATTTCCATCATATTTTTGTTTTTGTAAATTCAAATTTCATTTAATAGATTTGAATGACCATTTAGTACTTTTCTGGATTTGGTATTTTTCAATCATATATTTACTGATCGTTTTTCAATTTTGCACTAAATAAATTTGGTTCAACCATATCTTTCTAAACTTCTTGTGAGTTTTTAAAATATATTTTCTCTTTGTATTTTTGTTAATGAATTTATTTCTCACATTTTTGTTTGTAAATTGGTATTTCTATTTTGTAAATGGGTACATTCATTTTGTAAACTCCATCAAGTTTTTGTAATAGAGTTTATCCTCTTTATAAACTTCGGACTTTTTTTGTAAATGTGTATATTCATTTTGTAAATTTTACGTGAACCTTTTTAACTATATCTTACGTCTTTTTAAAATCACGTAGAATACTACAAAAAAACAAACATTGAGATTTGTAAATAAAGTGAATCAAATGTGAATAAATATGAATGTGATATATGTAAATTAATTATACCATAAAGTATATCCACACCTTGCCTCCCGCGCAGTCTTCTGCCTTGGACATCCATAAGTTACTCTCGACCTTCACTTGCAAATGCAACCACCATCCCCATCCATTTGTATGCACTGCCACCACCGTGTTTCGCCGTTTTTCCATGTGTTGCGACTCCATGCTCAACCAAGTCCACATGCACGGGCTTTCTCTTCTGCATAGCATCATCTTCCTCCGCATCTTCCTCCTCTAGACCGTCTCCTCCACGGATTCCTTTTTCGTTGTCGAGAAGCTTTGCGTGGAGAGGATGTTGGTACGTCGTCGACAAACAAGAGAGAGAGAAAGAGAGAGAGAGAGGAGGTGCATCGCCATCGACAAATCATAAGAGAGGGGTGACAACGCAGCCACTACTGGTCGATGGCGTGAGGGGGGGGAGAGGGTGTCACCATTGGTCGATTGTAAGAGAGAGAGAGTACCGTCGTTTGTCAGTTGAGAGAGAGGGAGAGAAATTTGGTCATAAAAATTGTCACATTTCATATTTAGAATGTGACAAAAAGACCAAAAAGGGCTTTCAACCATTTAAGTAATATAATTAGACAAAGTTATATTTTTAAAATTAATATTGGAAAATTAAAATAGTAATGTATTATAAAGAACTATTAATTTCATAAACTAAAATAATACATTGAGTTAATTATTCATCTTTGTGAATGAATGTATTTTAAATATTTGAAAATGTAAATATAGTTACTTATTTTAAAAATACAATTTAATCTCATAAATTAAATTACATAATGTATAAAATTGATAATATGAAAAATTAAAAATAGTTACGTATTTTAACAATAATTTTATCTTTCATAATTAAATTATATAATAGATTAAATTGATAAATTGAAATTTTAAAAATAGTTATCTATTTTAAGAATAATTTTAATTTCATAATAAAGTTACATAATAGAATAAATTGATAAATTAAAAAAATAACAATAGTTACGTATTTTAAGAATAATTTTAAATTACATGTGAAACTAATTATTCATATATTACATGTTTTAATAATATCTTCCACACAATTGAAAATTTAAAAATATTTACGTACTTTTAAAAATTAAAACTAACTTCATAAATTAAATTACATAATAAATTGAACTAATAATTTAAAATTTAAAAAATATTTAATTATTTTAAGAATATTTTTAATTTTATAATCAAATTATATATTAAATTAATTATTCATCTATGTGAATGTCTTCCACACAATTGAAAATTCAAAAATACTAATGTGCCTTTAAAATTTTAATTTAATTTCCTAAAATAAATTATATAGTAGAATAAAATAATAATTAGAAAATTAAAAATACTTATGTATTATAATATTAATTTTAATTTTGTAAATTAAATTACATATTAAGTCAAGTGTTCACCAAACAATGGAAAATTAAAAATAGTTGCATATTCATCTACATGATTTATCCTTCTAAATGTATTGATCATGTTCTTTTATTCGTAAATCATATCTAATAATCAATCTATGCAATTTATTTTTAGATATGGCATCCAACAAATATTCTTGTTTTACTATCTTGGGATAGAACAGTGAATGCGATCGATGATCGTGTAGACTATATTAGGGGACAAAAATATATGGTTATATTCCCACGTCAGATAACTCATTTTGATATATTACAGAGATTCATTTGTGCTTTAGAACGACACAATCTTGGAATGTATACATGATTTCAAACAAAACAAGGTTAAACCACGATGCATGTACATTTTAAGAGGTTGTTTGTTTCATTTGATCCATGTCGTAGAGCATTTATATTTTGTTAGCCTATTTTAAGTATTGATATAACACATTTGTATGGAAGGTATGCTGGTCATATGTACATTGTCATCGTCATCTATGTGAATCAAGGTTTAATTCCTTGCACATCTGCTATTGCTGAGAAGAATGAGAATATTTCTGCATGGAGATGATCTCTGAATTTGGTTAGGAAAATCATTGATCAGAGAGATATCTGCATCATTAATGATCGGTTTCCTACTTTGAAGGATACTGTCAATGGTTTATTTCCACCAAAAGAGGGATTCAGTCACCGCCATTACGTTCGTCATATGCGTGCAAATATGCATAGGGTTGCACATAGGACTCGCTCCATTCAACATCGATTCTATGATGCTGAGGAAGAGCCGTCCAAAAACATGTTCAATAGCATGATGCCAGATATTGACATTCTCGATAAGGATGTCTTTGAGTTGATCATGTAACAGGATAATGGTGATCAGAGTTACTGGACGTTAAGTCTAGACAACGGACATCGATATGGACATATGACCACACATTTGTCTGAAAGTTTTAACAGAGTCATGAAAGGAGTGTATGGTATGCATGTTATATCAATGAGCTTAATAAAATTTTTTCAGAATTAACAGCTACTTCAATGATCGATGTGATGAATTAGAATGAACAACAATACACTTAACCTAGAAATATGAGGACTTACTTGAGTCAAATACTAGAGAAGTCAGATCATGTCATGTCTGTAGATTTACTCTAACGTGATTTCAAGTGTTGGATCGAGAAGGTTATGCCTATGAAGTAAACGTAAATGGAGAGAAAAGTGATTTGCATGTATGGATTTATGCAAATGAAGCACTTCGTCTGCCCTCATGTAACAGCTACAGCTGCCCGCACATGGACTCATCTGGATAACTACAACCTATGTTCACAATATTATTCAAGCGAGTATTATCATCAAACATATAGATTTTTTTTTCATCCGATCCTAGATGAGCATTATTGAGGAGAAGAAGACAAAACCACCATGTTATCCCCTATTATCAGAAAGAAACCCAAATGACCGGTGCAAGGTAGAATTCGAAACGAAATGGATGAAATGTGTGTAATACCAAAATTGTGTAAAATCTGCAAGCAAGCTAGTCATAACAGATTAAGTTGTCTACGGAGAAATTAAAGAACCGTAGCATATGATAGGTAACATATAAGTTAATGTTTTGTTTTTTTAAAAATGTCTTCTTTAAAAATGTTTAATATTTTTTATTTATTAACCTAACACATTGTTAAATGTAGATGACACATATGGATAGAGTACCGGATCCTGTAGATGCATCAATGTTATACATATAGAGTGAGCATCGATCTTCACAAACCTACCAGTCCGGTTAGTATTTAAACTCATTCGAGTATTTTTATTATTAATATAATAACTTCTCATGCGATATATTATAAATGTTGTGTTGTTATTATGTGTAGATTCGATTTGTTGAGCACAATGAGATATTAAATGAAATTATTCAGAAGAAGAATATAGCGATGGAGAGACTTCTTGAACTATCTGGAGAATATAGTAAACATGAGAAGAATACAGATGTACCATTCCTTATTGACCTGTTTACTAGAATGGTGGTGACCAGAGACTCATACATTTTACTTTTAATTTGGTGAGGCGACTAATACATTACAAGATATGGGGTTAATCAATGGACTGAACGTCGATAGTTTGCCTGTTACTGACCCAGATGTTCCGTCCGGAGGATGGGAACTACGTTGTTTTAGCTTGTTATGTGGTATTCCCATTCGCATAAAGAGTGATAAGGTGAATCTATCATGGATCAGAGATGCCTTCTTTAAAGATGCTCATCCACTACTAGATACTGAAAATGAGCAGGAAGCAACGCGTAGGGTGAGGGCCCTAATTTTTTATCATATCGAGTGTAGTGTTCTTGCAGATAACCGTTGAGATATGGTCCCTCTCAGGTAAGCATATGCAATCCTAAACATAAAGATCTCAATTGATTTACATATTAATAATACGTATTTTCCAAATAGATACATGCTTCGTTTACAGGAATTGGAGGAATGTGCTCAATTGACTTTGGGTGTTGTTGCTTTAGCTCACATGTACGTAGAGTTGGACAGGGGTGCAAATATAGACATGTATAGAATTTATGATTTTTCACAGTTCTACAAGGTATGCACAATTTACTTTATTTTGATTTATTTTGATTAACATGGATGACTCGAATTGTTTTGATTAACATGGACAACATGCAAGTTTTGGCATGAGAGAACATGCACATAGTCAGACCAGTTGTGAGACATCGTATAGGGATCTAAGGAGGATCATTGGCCCTAAAATGGATCGACGTACGGAGTTTCAAGGAGAACGTACATACTGTGACATTAGTATTTTATCGTAATGAGTTGGATACCCAACAGACTCATCAGTAATTATTGAAATAAATTATGCGTTCAATTTAACAATCGAGTTATGATTAACAACTTTCTTATTTACTCAATGCAGATAATTTGGATACCCTACGTCGATGAAAAAATCGCACAACTGCATGAGATTTGTCAAAGCGGTCAATCTATTTGGATGAATATACTACCATTGATATGCTATGATGTGATGCTATGCATTTACCGATCGTGTTATGCATCAATTTGGGATGCGACAATATATCACAGCGTCCGTTGAGGGGATACATGTTATCTCTCGACGAAATAAAACACGAAGAAGTGACATCCTAGATTGGTCGATTTTACATCGACAATACATAGAGCGATGTGAGGAAAGAGAAGAACCGATAGTACTTGAGCATGCAGATGCAAACAATGATGTATACATGCAATGGTACTAGAGCATAACACGGAGGTGGATCCGGACGCAGATTCTACCTCCTACAATAGCTTACTAACCTTATGAACCAATAGAAAGATGACTGGTACATAAACCTACAGTAGCTTACCAACCTCATGGATCAATAGAAAGATGACCGGTATATTTTATATAATTATCTTCAATTTTACGATAGTCTATTGATTCGTTGAATCATAAATTAAATATGTGGATATGATTTTGTAAGGAAGGACCATTCTTGATGACATTAGATGATTAACATATTTGTCATCTACGATGAAGGCGAAAGTTGAGAATACGATTGCATGTTGTGATGATACAATAAACATGTTTTCTTTAGTGTATCCATTCTATCACTATGACCAACAATACATGTCACAACAAGAGCCACATACCATAGGATCATCAGGTTTCGTCAGTTATTTAGAATTAGTTAGTTTTTTTGCCTGACTTATTTTGATAATTATATAATGCAAATCTCTTTAGGTATAAGTTATGTGGGATATAGAGGAGACGGTTCTCAACAACAACAACCAACATTTGATACTTCAGGTTCAAATTTTTCTTTATTTAATGGTCTCAATAATTTAACTTAGATTAAACTTTTTTACGTATTCACTATAATCGAAAATCTTTTAGAATGTCTTATGTGGGTTTCATCGAACACGGATCTCAACAACAACATTCAACAATTGAGACTTCAGTTTGTAATAATTTCTCTGTCTACTGATAACAATACTTTAATTTAGTTGTTCCCTTTTTAGGTATTTATTATAATGTAAATATTTTAGGTATGCATTATGCGGGATTCACCGGAAAGGGATCTCAACAACAACCAATATTTGATACTTCAGGTATGCATTATATTCTATTATCAGGATACTTCAATTTACTTTTTACTTTTTTTATAGTATTGAATATAACCCAAAATTTATAGGTATGAATTATGAGGGATTTAACGAACAAGGGTTGTCACAAGAGCAATAATATTTTGGAACTTTTCTTATAAATGTGTATATGTTAAAATGTGGAATGTTAAGATTATTAACATGTCATGGTGAATGTCTTCATATTTGATTTCTATTGGTTATTTAAATTATAAGGTACACTTCTATCCTCAGGAATCATATAATATCATGTCACAAATTCGTATCATTCTAATAGTGGATATGAATTTGTTCATAAGAAATATTTTACGAAATTGTGATATTAAAATAATTGAAAAAGAATTGGTTCATAAAATGGTTATGCATATGCAGAATCATACTTATCATTTTGAGAATGGGTATGTATATGCAGAATCTTTGAGAAGTGATTTGTTTTGAAAATAAAAATTAGTTACATACTTTTAAATTGACCTAAACTAGTTCAGAAAATCAAAAATATAAGATGACATTTTTAAAATAATTATTAATATAGTTTAAATTAATTGGAGCTCATTACAATGGGATCTAATTTTATATTCAGGAGTATTATCTGAACTAAATTATTTGGGTTCATTATAGTAGGGCCTAAACTTATATTTAAGGGAGAGGGGGATGGAAAGGAAAAAGAGGAAATGGGCTGCCCCCAAATCGACACCTGAGGTACTGATAAATGATATTTTTTTAAATACCAAAATATGTTTCTTATTTAATTAAATATGAGTTTTTTTAATAATTATTTTAAAAAGGTTCGACAAAGAATGTTATAATTTTATTTTTCGTAAATTTAACTTCACTTAGGAGTTTAAATAATATCAAAATTTTACAGTAGTAGTTATATAAAAACTACTTGGAAATTACTAAGCGCAACACGATGAAATATTTATGCACAGTATTGTCATCATCGAGAAACTATAAAGCTTTTGGAGGATTTTAGGTTTGAAATGCCATATCATCCTTACTTACACCTAAATCTCACTGACGCGGTTTTCATCGAGTATCAATACTTGGTATACAGATATTGATCCTTATAAAGTCATTAACTTTTACAATAGAGATCTTCTTTGGTTAACTTCCATTCTTTTGACTGTTTATTTTGATGAGAATTGTTAAAAATGATAATTATTGTACAATAACCAAAGCACATCAATTATCCAATGGCATGCTCCCCATCTACGTCTCTCCCTCCCATGCCTTCCAAAGGGATGCAAACGGCAGATAATGATAAAAAATAAGTGTTATTACATTATTATCTCTTTTTAAATATAAGGATACATATATTAAAGAATATGAAAATGAGGGTATCGTGTTATAAAAAATAGAGATGAATGCAAAGCGAATACATTTCTGGTACAGATATAATCAGGAATACTCTATAAATCAGCTTAAATGTATGTACTTGATTGATTACATATGAGGTAAATGGATTAAATGTATTTATATAACAACTATATGAAATATAGAAAAAGAAGGTATAGAATTATGTTACACATGGTTAAAAAACTCTGCAATGGTATTTAAGTATGAAAAAATATTTAGGAATACATAAACATATATTTGTGGATGTCAAAGTGATATCCATATTGATATCCATTTTGAAACAGGTATGGTGATGGATGGGATACACAATATATATCCACATTCACAATTTGCATCCCTACTTCTTGCTCTTGGGATTCAGCAATCACCATAATTGGATTCTCTAAATGACACTTGTTTCTACGGTGTGATTGGATTGATTCTGGAATAGTTAGGTAAGTGGAGTAATTGGACAGGGGTCACAATGTAAAACGAATAAAGTTTACATGGGTCATGATGTTTTTTAAAAGAAAAAGGATTCCGCAACATATGTGTGCCCAAAAACTTCACCATTAATCACAAGTTACAGTACAAGGCTATAAGTAATCTGATATAATTACAAGCACCAATTCTCAACTAGAGTTCTTCCATGTGCAATAGGTATTGCCACATTAAAAATGCTCCTTACGAAATATCACAACATTCCTATCCAATCACAACGCCCATATAATAACGATTAGAGCAGATCTCTCTTTTTATGAACTCGTTCGATTGGCACAAATGGTGTCCCAAAAGCTCATGTTGCAGTCCATTGCAAGGGCCATGATGGAACAATGGAGATGAGATTTTTACACTTGTGTCCATACCTTTTTTGCCATTATAGTTATCCTCCTCCATCTCTCTCCTCTCCTCAACCTCCTCCTAGAAAAAACAAACACCCTGCATGCATTTCCAATAGCTATATGATCAAACAGGGATCCTCACAAAGTGTAAACATCCTTATAAAAATACTGGAGATTGTAATTACAAAAAAATATATGGGTTTTAAAGAAATATCACCATAATTGTGTTCTTTCTCTAAATCCCCTACATTAAAAACTCTGATCACAACTCCCTCTTCTTCCTTTGACCATATAACCACGTACAAAATATTGCAGTTCCTTTCCCTTCCCTTTCTCCCATGTTCAAATATCATTTTCTCACTAAAAGACCTTTTATCCATGTGGGAACCTTCCAACTCCAAATGCTTCTGCTATCAGCTAAACACCCTTCGAGGTTGAAAACTGTTGGACCCTTCAACATCATGTATGCCTTGCATATTGAGAATCCCCCATCACATTAGTTCCAACTGTCCCTTCCCTCAGTGGGATCCTCTACTCCATCTAAATCATCCAACAACATCCTCAGATCCTCCAACCGTTGATCAGAAAGATCTAAATCAAAATTGGAGGAAAAGGATTGTCCATCCCACAAGTATGCTACTGAGCAGTTCATATCAGTAGCCATCGCCATTAGCCATGGGAATCTATTTCCCGTCACCTCTTTTTCACTCTAGTAACACATATAGAACCTAAATCCAGTACCATCACCCATAATTGGTCTTCAGGAAAGGATGGATCTCTTGTACCACAATGCAAATACCACGTCAAAAAAGTGATGGGGTCCGTCCCAAGTTCCCAAGGTTGGGAGGGTGGAACTAGAGCCATAGATCTTCCTTATCAAAGAGCATACCAAACTATCAGAGTCACCTCATATAGTGTGATCCACTTGCTAACCAATGCCTTGTTCATCTCCTATAGGTTTCCCACACCAAGACCACCATCCTCCTTCGAACAACTAATAATCTTCCAATCTATCAATAGTAGCCCACTCGCCTGCCTAGAAGAAGCCTAGAAGAAGCATCTCATGATCCCTCCATCCTCTTCCAAACACCCACCGACACGAGACTGGAAGAGAGGAAAAAGACTGGGATCACAGATAAAATCGACTGCAGCAACACTAGCCTACCACCCCTAGCTAAACACACAGACTTCCATCTTGCCAGCTTCTTCTCCATCTTCTCAGTCACAGGTATCCAATCACAGATATGCATCCTCCCATACACCAGCGGTAGGCCAAAGTACCAAATCGGTAAATCCCATCATGGAGATTGAATCCATCTTGTGCAAAGCTCAATCTCTGCATCATTCAGGATTAACATCACGAATTCAGACTTATCCCTATTAAGCTTTACCAAAAGACCATCCCAAAGAGATCCAACACATTAGAGAGTCCCCTACAACTCTCTGGGCTCCCCTCAACAAAAAGAATCGTGCCATCAACATATTGTAGAATGAGAATATAAATCTCTTATATTGAGTATCCGCTACACAATCCCCCGATTACCACAATATCAATCAATGATCGCCAACACATCACTCACAAGAACAATGAGGAGGGGGGGCAAAGGGCCCCCCTTCAGACCCCACGCTGCAGCTAAAAATACCCACCTTTAGGCAGACCATTCACCAGAACTATGCTCGATGTAGTCGTTATACATCTCTTCATCCATGCTATCCACCTGTCCGGGAAACCACACCTATGTAATGATGCCCAAATGAACCTACAATCGACGTAATCCTACGCCTTTAAGAAGTCAACCTTCCACAATATTTCTTTTGCCTTTCTTCTACACTAGTCTGCCATAATCTCAGAAGCCACGACTAGGGATGAGCATGGGCCGGGCCTGGGCCGGGCCATATAGGGCCCAGGCCCAGGCCCATTTATAATATTGGGCTTTGGGCCGGGCCTAGGCCCACTAATTTTTTTGAAGGCCCAAGCCCAAGCCCAACCCAATTGTTATGGGTAGGGCCTGGGCCGGGCCGGCCCATGTGCCATAATATCTCAAAAATAAATAGGGCTTATACTAACTCAAAACTTATGAACATGTCCAAATAATAGAGAGTTTCATAGTTATCCTATTTTTTTGGATGGATTTGGTCATATCTATGATTCTATAGTATCTAATGGAAAGAGTTTCATAGAGATATTATATAAACATGTCCAAATAATAAAGTAGAAGCAATCAACAAGGCTGATGGCATGCAACAATAGTAAACAAACAGATTGAAAACAGTTAAATACCATGTTAGATTATACTTTTCAAATTGATTTCTAAGAACTTTTTTCGCAATTGTCATCCTTATTAAAAACTTAACACCAATGCCAATATCCAATGTAACTTACAACAAATGAATGTAAAATAAATCATACTATTATGACCGTAAAGGGCAATTGAGAACTGAGAACTATCCTTACAATGGGGTGAACGGCGAGGAATGAGAGTTGCGGGAGGCGAGGAGGTTCTCTCGAGGGCGGAGCCGCGGGTGTGCCTGGGGGAGACACGGGTGTGCCTGCACTGCCTGGGGGAGCCTCAACCAGCCGCACGGGGGGAGGCACGGCCTGAGCGGCTAACCGCTGCCAGCAGGCCCGCAGGTGTGCGGGGGTCGGGGGGGAGGCGAGGCCGCAGGCCCATTAGGGACCTACAACTGAGGGCGACAGGCGCAGGGGCTGAGTCGCTGAGAGGGCGGCTTGAGCGGGGAGGAGGGGTCGCTTGAGCGGGGAGGAGGTGGTGCGAGGCTGAGCGGAGCGGGGGAGGTTGTGCGGGGGAGGGCAGGGTTGGCGCAAGGCGGCAGGGAGGGAACGAAGGGAGCGGGGCCGCGGGGGAGGGTTTCTGGATTGGGAGGGTGCTGGGTACCCTAGGCCTCTAGCGGCTAAGTATAAAAAAAACACTGACTAAGGCCCTCTAGAGGGCATTTTGGGCCTAATTATGGGCTTGTCAGTGGGCTATGTGGGTCGGGCTAACGGGCCTATATCTAGGTTGCTATGTGGGCCGGGCTAGGCCCGAGCCCAGCCCAATTATTAAATGGGCTTAAATCTTTGGCCCAAGCCCGGCCCATAAATAATTCGGGTTCGGGCTGGGCCGGACTATGCAGATCGGGCTTTGGGCCGGGCTGGGCCGGCCCAACCCAATGCTCATCCCTAGCCACGACCACAGTATTCATAAGTTGTCTACCAAAAAAGAAAGCACTTTGAACCGGTGAGACAATTCTACCAATCACCCTCGGAGTCCAAGATCTTCACCATAATAAAGTAAACTGCATTTGAAAGAGCAATGGACCGTAAGTCCTCCACCCTGTGGATACATCCTTCTTGGGGAGCAAGAAGATAAAAGACTTGTTTAACCGCTCAAACCCATTGTTACTATTGTCAAATTCCGCCACCACCTCCATCAACTCCGCATTAATCACCTCCCAGAATTCCCTAAAAAACCGAGGAAATTGTCTGGTCTAGGAAAACCATCTGCGTTCAGGGTAAAAACTGCTTCTTTCACCTCTTACACGCAAAAATATCTTATAAATAATTCACCCTCCTACATAGAGATGGTATTCACCCCAACCCCTATCTACCTAGACCCAACGTGTGTGATTCACATACTCATACTCTGAAAGTAACCCGTAACTGCCCTCACGATCTCCAACCCTTCATTAAAAACCTCCCCCCGACCTTAATCGAATGAATCATGTTCCTCTGCCGCCTCCCATTTGCCACCACGTGAAAGAATCTAGTATTGACATCCCTTCCTTCAGCCACTTCTATCATGACCTCAGCCTCCATTCCAACTCCCTCTTCCTATCCTCCTCCTTAAGCACCCTCTGCACACAATCCCCCTTCTCATCAGTTCCTCTTCCTTGAGGTCCCTTGCATATTCCAGCAAGTCCATCCTTACCACCTTACCCTGGGCTTCACATCGCCTTAGCTCCCACTCAGCACGAGAAACCCTCCAAAATGTCAAAAGTATCTACCGAAGCGTCGCCATCTTCAACGCGAGTTTGGCAATAGCCGACCCCTCCACCACTAGATCCATCCAAAAGCAGATGACCATATCACGAAACTGTCTCCCAACATCCAGCAATGCTCGAATCTGAAATACGAAGACGAATCATGTCTTCTACATGTGTCCAAGTATAATGGCAAATGATCCGATCTCGACCTAGGAAGAGAAGCAACCACTGCCAAGTTGTACTGCTCCAATGCTTAAGCAAACATTAGAAATCGATCAATAAGTGATCGAAAGTAGGATTTCATCCAAGTGTATTTACTATTTGTCACATCATTGTCCTCCAAAACCAGCTCACCCACAACCTCTGCAAATAACCTGGATATAGGATCTTGAGCACCTCTACCACCCTCTTCTGCCAGTACAGAGACATTAAAGTCACCTCTCACAATCCATGTTGTTGATCCCATATGCTCTCGCTGCCAGGTAGAAGTTGAGAAGGTGGATCGCCTATTTTTCTAATGTGCGGGCTCTGAGGAGGCTTGGAATATGCTTGAAAATCGAAGTGTTTTCCACGAGGATGTCTATGAATTCTAGGGCTCCATATGCCAGAGCTAGTATGGCACGTAAAAGGAAAGATCAGAGTGTGTCTCTACGGTGTAGGAGATTTAGTTAGCACGGAATGGTGTAATCTTTTGATATGAGAGATTCTATGTTGAGAGTGTCGTGGCACGTACTAAGGGCTATAATTGAGAATTGGAACTTGTAATTTTTTTGAACGTGTACCTGGTGTACTTGCATGCAATTATTAAATGTGATCAATGGTGAACTTTTTAGGCACACACCTATACGGTGGATGCCTTTTTTCCTTTCAAAAAAAATATTATTTTCCTACTTTCTAACACCTTTCTTTCCCCATTTCCTTTCCTTCCCATCCTCGTCAAAAATATAGTTTAATTGATTAGTTTATGCAAATGCATCCATAATTTTGTTTCTAAAAAAATATTCTGCTAAAATTTTCTATTATGTTTTAGCTAAAATACAAGAATGATAACAATTAGGTCCTTTGACAATTTAAATTTCATCAGAATAAATCTTTCGGTAGAGCCTCTTTGATGATTCTCTACTCAATCTATCTTTTTGAAAAGAGATTTCATCATTCGTGCTTTTTTTAACTCATTCAATTTTAGTTATGCCATCCCCCTTTTGAATATCAGTTGTTCCCATGACATGCTACAGTTTTATCACATGTATCCTTCAGGAAAGTTGCCATCTATTCACCTCTCAAACGAACATTAATATTAGGGAGACATGAGTAATTAGAAATAATACTTAGGGGTAATCCCATCTATCAGCTCTTGTGCTCCCTCCAGTCGCCTCCCCCTCCTACCCCCTACAACACCTTCCTCCTCTGCCTCCCACCTACACCCCCTCCAAGAGTCTTCCTCTTCCACCTCCCTCCCCCTTCAGTCCCCTCCATGCCATTCATGGATCCCTGATCGCGAGCCATCAACAACATGATCTGAGGCCACCTCCTCCACTCCATTGTCACTCATATGTGCTAGGGCATGATTATGCTCCACATATCATCGACCTTTGCCCAGACTCCTCTCATGGAGTCGCCACCATAGCCACCTGCAACTAGCCCTCGCGCCACCATTGCATGTTCTGACCAACATAGTTAAACCCCGAGCACCATCACTCACGACCGCCCCTCGCCGCTACCTATGACAAAGTGATGCCGCCCAAACTAACCCCATCTCATCCTAATGGGTACGCCCTGGTTTAGAAACCAAGGGGACATTGCCCCACATTCCCATCTTTTGATTTTACGAGGGAAAGCACTGATCGAAGATGATGGATCTCCCATCGAAGTAGCTAGAGATGAGCCTCAACCGATCATCATTGTAACCACCAACAACTACTCACCAGATTTCTCGCCTTTATTTTTTACCTGTGAGGTCAGGGTCGGTCTGGGTGGCAAAGGACAAGGTTGAGGCAGAGTGGCTAGACAGAAGAGGAGGGGAAGTGTTGGTTTTAACAGTTATGTCTCTTCTTAACTACACCATGGTTTGAATAAAACATGATTTACTTCAACTCATTGACATTCAATATAACAGAACAATAGAACTGATAATAGTGCAAGAAATTTTGCACAACCGATATTCCCAAAAGGTGAAGGGCATAACTGAAATTGCGGAAACAAAGATGGCGTAAGTGATAAGTTTTTTTTGAAAAATTAGTCATGAAAATGATGTGATTTGTTTAATCAAGGTTCTTTTTTTATATATAGGCTCCAATAGTTTACAAAACTTATCCTCCGCCCCTGAACAATTTCACATCCGTACTCATCCCAAATAGGGATAATATGTACGCAAAAAAAAACAAAGAAGATATTTCCCTACTAATTAAAATACCCTCTTCTGCCATCAAATTTACAGTCGTGCCACTCCCATGCTACTACCACTCTGCTCGCTACATATACCCCGGCACGCCTCCAGTTCTCCTCGAATGGAGTAGAGTTTAGAGGAGCGGAGAGAGAAGGAGAGAGAGCATCCCACCAAAACCCTAGACCTCAAATTCATTCAATGGGGTCGGCGCTGCTTTCCGAGCTTCTGGCGGAGGTCCTGATCCCTGTTGCGGCCGTTGTGGGCATTGTCTTTGCGCTCCTCCAGTGGCTGCTGGTGTCCAGGGTGAAGCTCACCGCGGAGCGCCAGGGGCAGCAGAAGCACAGCTACAACGATCACCTCATCGAGGAGGAGGACGGGGCCAACGAGCACGGGGTAGTGGAGAGATGTGCCGAGATACAGAGCGCCATTTCCGAAGGTTGGCCGTTTTTTTTCTGTTCGACCCTCTTGCTGATATAAGAAAACGAGTTTTTTCTGGATTTTTATTACATTTTTCTTTGTTGGGATCGCCGTTTCGTGGATTTTGGTTTGTCTTTGCTCGGAAAGGTGCGATTTTTTTGAGCTTCGGTGGTTGAAATCTGTGCAAGGGGATGGCCTTTTTCTCCTTTTTTTATGCTGGAAGAACTCTTTCTTTGTTGTTGGATTTGCTTGTTGCAGTGATAAGTTTTGGAAAGGGCCTGTGAAAGTCATCAATTGATGGGTATTAATGCCGTGTCTTTATTAACCTGCTCGTTTGTACAATTCCAGTTGGTTGGTATTTCTGGCGATAGTAGTGTGAGGCCTTGGAGGCTTTGAATTGTGTTTATGAACTTATCTTTATGACCATTGGAGTTAATGATGTGAATTTGATAAGAGATTTCAGAATGGGAAACGTGGTTGGTTTTTGCTGTCATATCATAATCTTAAAATGTCCTTGTGAGATGCTTATTCTGTGATCTTAATTAGTTAGTGCCTCTATGTTCATTTGGTTTAACTATCATGCCGTGCTGGTGATCACTATACCCGATCAGGAGACAGGAAATGGGTTGATTTGAGCATATATTATTGAGAAAAATGCAGAGATGTATAAATGCTAAATTAATTAATTTATAAATAAAATTAGAGCAATAAATGGAAAAAATAGTCTACTATATCTCAAGGAAAAATCTATTATTTTCACGTCCATGCTCGATGGTTGTAGTTTCTGCTTCCTGGGGTACACGCTTTCTCCCGTCCCGTTATTTCCGTTTCTTTAAATATTGTTGTGCCACTGCAACTAAGGTGTGATTTTGTGTTGATGAACAAAAATGCAGGGGCTACCTCTTTCCTTTTCACAGAATATAGATATGTTGGGATGTTCATGACTGCTTTTGCAGTTCTCATCTTCCTCTTCCTTGGCTCTGTGGAAGGATTTAGCACGAAGGACCAGCCTTGTACTTACAGCAAGGATAAAACTTGCAAGCCTGCTCTTGCAAATGCTATCTTTAGCACTGTTTCTTTCTTGCTTGGTGCTATTACTTCCTTATTCTCTGGTTTCCTTGGGATGAAAACTGCGACATACGCTAATGCAAGAACGACCTTGGAGGCAAGGAAGGGTGTGGGAAAGGCTTTTATTACTGCATTCAGATCTGGTGCTGTCATGGGGTTTCTTCTAGCAGCAAATGGTCTTTTGGTGCTCTATATAGCAATCAACTTGTTCAAGCTCTATTACGGGGATGATTGGGAAGGCCTTTTCGAGTCCATCACTGGTTATGGACTTGGTGGATCGTCGATGGCTCTCTTTGGGAGGGTTGGTGGAGGTATCTATACTAAAGCTGCTGATGTTGGTGCTGATCTTGTTGGCAAGGTTGAGAGGAATATACCCGAGGATGATCCTAGAAATCCAGCTGTAAGAACTCAGCATTTTCATTTTCATTTCATTTGTGCTTATTTATTAACTTAGTAGCTGCCTACAACTTGTGTTATTCTTATTTGGGATTTTTTAATTGTTAACTTGTTTGAAATCATATGTGTTACTTTATTAGGTTTCAGAGATGACGGTAGGTGCATTCATTTCAACATTTAGTTACAAGAGTTGATGTGCTTTCGTTATAAGAATAGGAGGCCTTGACCAAGGACGGAGTCAGAAACTTTTTATAGATGGGGCACAACCTAAAAGAATCATTTATGTATTGATTATTCTATTACTAGCTGAGAAGTAGAGTAATTATGATGCTGTAAAAAATGACATAATTTGATTGAGCTTCCATATTTTTGGTTTTTATGTGATTGGGACATATGTAAGAGATTTGGACTTCTTTTTTGGAAAACCACTTCATTCTAACTACATATATGTAAAATTATGGACATCAAATAAATCAAAATTCATAGACTCAAAATAAATCAAGTGTGACGATGGATTTTTTTAGCTTGCAACAACAAAATTTACATTTTCAGAAGCCATATAACTTTTCTGGTCGATGTTGTGGTAAATTTTCATTGCCACAAGTCATATATATATATATGTGTGTGTGTGTGTGTGTGTGTGTGTGTGTGTGTGTGCGTGGGTGCGTGGGTGCGTGCGCGTGCGTGCGCGTGCGTGCGCGTGCGTGCGCGTGCGTGCGTGTGGGTGCGTGTGGGTGCGTGTGTGTGCGTGTGTGTGGTAAAGCATTATAAAAAATGCTGCAACAATGGTCTATGACATAGGATTTATAATGATATCAATATTTTTTCGACTATATATTATCGTCATATAACATTCATTGCTAAATGCAGGCTAAATAAAGATTGTGGCAATGTATGTTTGTTATTACTACTACTCTAGTTATAGATAATATATCGTTTCAGACGAATTTATAGATAAAATATCCCATACTCTGTGACAACAAAAAATTCGTGACAATAGAAATAATCGATAGCTAATTATTTTCGATCCCGTTATTTATTACTTCAATTGCAATTTGTTGTAGTAATAAAATTTAATATAATTATATATTGCAGTAAGATTTTGAAACTTGTTCCAATAAATAAAGCTTCAAAAATTAAATGTGTTATGAGAATAATAGTACACAATCGATACAAACTCAAACATATTTAGATGACATCACTACTGAAATTAGAGAACTTATAAAAGAAATAAAATCATAAATTAAAGTAAGATATAATCCTTTTTTTGATTGAGAGAGGGAAAGAGATAGATGAAGGAGAAATGTAGAAAGAGAGATGTGTAAAGAGAATATGTGGGGAAAGCTTCGCAGATGAAAGAGCGAGAATGAGGAAGTTGTAGAAACAGATCATAGAGTTACCATTTTTTATTTTTTTAATTTATAAATTTGATTAGTATATAAAAAATCAAATTAACACTATATATTTAACATATATAGCAATAATACATAGAAGATTACCTAAATTCTGGGGGGGGGGGCATGTGCCCCTCCATGCCCCCCTCTAGATCCATCTATGGCTTTGACCTTGTTTAAATGTGTGATAACGTCTCGTTGTCCTCAGATAAATGGACTTTAACCCTTACCTTATCACTGAAATTAACCACACAAGAATGAGGGATAAACTCAATTATCCACTATCACACCTTATTCCTTATCCTACACTAGAATGAGTTACGGCATGAGGATTAGATGATTTCGTATCTACCTCCTGTGGTATAATAGGCACATTTGAATCTTGATAGAAACAAGCATATGTTTCGAACCCTTGACTATGTGTAACACAAATACTTCAGTTTGGTTGCCATACATATGCAAAACCCTTGAGATACTTATGCAGGTAGCGCGAGAATAATGGTTGTTCCAGCGTCTTGAATGACGGAAACTCACTTGATGGTTGTGGGAATCTTCGTGGATCAACATGCACGAAAACACACACGATTGGATATGTCTCTCTTTATTGTTTGTATATTTTGTGTAATTAAGATGATCTGAATCCTCTTCTACTCCTGCACTTCCACTACATTTTGACTGGTTCTACAATGCATCTGAAATTCCACTTATTAAACATGGCAGGTGATTGCGGATAATGTAGGTGACAATGTTGGTGATATCGCTGGGATGGGCTCTGATCTTTTTGGCTCTTACGCTGAATCATCATGTGCTGCTCTAGTTGTTGCCTCTATTTCTTCTTTTGGAATCAACCATGAATTCACACCGATGTGTTACCCCCTTCTTGTCAGTTCCATGGGAATTCTTGTGTGCCTGATTACAACTTTATTTGCTACCGATTTGTTTGAGATAAAATCAGTATCAGACATCGAGCCATCCTTGAAAAGGCAACTCATTATATCCACAATTCTCATGACGCTGGGGCTTGTCGTAGTTACTTGGACCTCTCTCCCATCTTCCTTCACAATATTTAACTTCGGAGCTCAAAAGGAGGTATCGAGATGGTAAGTTGGCTGTGGATTATCTCCGCAGAAACATTCTCTTTCATCTTTCTAATAATGTATTCATGCTTTGACAGGGGCCTCTTCTTCTGTGTTGCGGTTGGCTTATGGGCTGGTCTCATTATTGGGTTTGTGACGGAATATTTTACCAGTAATGCTTATACGTAAGCGGACATTACATTAAAACATTGTTCTTTCCTATTGTACGTATTGAAATATTGATGTTGCTATTCACTTTTATTTGTTTCTTCTGCAGTCCCGTGCAGGATGTTGCTGATTCCTGCAGGACTGGCGCTGCAACGAATGTTATCTTTGGTCTGGCATTAGGATACAAATCTGTTATAATCCCAATTTTTGCCATAGCTGCCAGTATATTCGTCAGTTTTAGCCTTGCTGCAATGTATGGCATTGCTGTTGCTGCTCTGGGTATGTTGAGCACTATTGCAACCGGATTGGCTATCGATGCTTATGGTCCAATCAGTGATAATGCTGGTGGGATTGCTGAGATGGCTGGCATGAGCCACAACATCCGTGAGAGAACTGATGCATTAGATTCTGCAGGAAACACTACAGCTGCGATTGGGAAGGTATATCTTGCTATAGATAGTAATTTCTTTGTATGTTGTCAATGCCAAGTTTGAAACTTCATGTATTTATCATTGTTACATGCAGGGCTTTGCGATCGGTTCTGCTGCTTTGGTGTCCCTAGCCCTCTTTGGGGCATTCGTCAGCCGTGCTGCCATTTCAACTGTTGATGTTCTCACCCCCAAGGTCTTCATTGGGCTGATTGTTGGTGCAATGCTTCCTTATTGGTTCTCGGCCATGACCATGAAGAGTGTGGGAAGCGCCGCACTGAAGATGGTCGAGGAAGTCCGTCGGCAGTTCAACACAATCCCTGGTCTCATCGAGGGAACTGGAAAGCCCGACTATGCAACCTGTGTCAAGATCTCCACCGATGCCTCGATCAAAGAAATGATTCCTCCTGGTGCCCTTGTCATGCTCACTCCGCTTATTGTTGGCACTCTCTTTGGCGTGGAAACTTTATCCGGAGTCCTTGCTGGTGCACTTGTGTCCGGCGTTCAGGTAAATTTCAATTTGTATATTATATATATGTTCATTCACCGCATTGTTGGTTGGTAATTTTGCATTTGATGCATGAAATACATGGTAATTTTTCCTTGTGAGTAGATTGCCATCTCCGCATCGAATACCGGGGGAGCGTGGGACAATGCCAAGAAGTACATTGAGGTGAACAGATTTTACTTCGCTACATTGAATTGTTATATCCCATTGCATCATACTATCTGGTACTAAACTTGGTACTCATTTGATGTATAATATATTTGATTTTAACACGTATTTTATGTGGAAAGGATTCTTCAAAGTAGTTTTTTTAATAGCAAGCTCGGTAATTTTGGGGGTCCGGATAGGTATCCCCTCACATTAGCATAAAGAAAGACATTACAAGGATGCACAAATGAGGCAGGTAGCCTCTACATAAAGATGCCCAGCATGGCCTTAGGTAATGCTAACTACTCTATAGACAACATGGCCTAATAACTAATTATTATATCCAAATCTTCCCATTTTCTTCTTCTTGGTCTTTCTATACTTTGAAGTTCTCTTCTTCATAGCTTCCCATTTCTCTTGAAGTTTCAAATTAAACTCAGGGCTATAATTCTCAGAGCTGTTGCTCTTGTGAACTTCACTAAAGCCTGCATCTGATCCCACTCGATCTTTTTGGACATCATCACCAGAGAAGGCTTCATAAAGGTTGAGATTCTTCAGACTAGCTTGCCAAAACCTTAGGAGAAGGTAATTAACGCAAAAAAAGCATCATTATGATTCTGCGCGTTACCCAGATACAGACAGATAGTGTACACTCCTAATCGGATCTGTGTTGGATGTTCTAAGCGTAATCATCAAGCTCTAATCACATTGGTAAACTAGATCACATGCTAATGTGTTCCATCGACTTCAAAACATGAAAAAAATCCAGTAGAAGTTCTTATGCAGGTCTTGTTGATTTTGCCCTACCACTTGCAACATTTTCTATAAAGTATGATTATTACAGCTCATGGCTCCTTTTCCCTGCACCTAGTGAGATGCTTCTGTAGTGTAGATTTTATGTTGCCTTTCTCTATATTATATATAAACTGCTTCCTTTTAGAGAATTTCGATTGGTATCAGATTCCTTCTACTACACTATACCTCACATGTTTTTTCCTGGTGGAACCTCTTTGTCCAGGCTGGAGCTACCGAGCATGCGAGGACACTCGGTCCCAAAGGATCCGATCCCCACAAGGCCGCCGTTATTGGTGACACCATCGGGGATCCGCTCAAGGACACATCTGGGCCATCGCTCAACATTCTCATAAAGCTCATGGCGGTCGAATCGCTAGTCTTTGCACCATTCTTCGCCACTCATGGAGGTTTGCTGTTCAAGATCTTTTGATCATTGGGATGCTAGCAAGTTTGCTTAGTTTTCTCAAGTTATGTGTTTACCCTTTACAAAAAAACTAACATATCTCTATGTATCTTGAACGGCATGTAACCATCTCTCTTGAGGCTGGAGTGGTGATGGCCGCCAAGTTTTTCGATAAAATGTGATGATGATGGCGACAATGAGCGGAATGCTCATGACATTTTTGTGGCATTTCAGTTAGGATGAGAGCTGATTTTTGTCCGTGGATGTAATCTTTGGTTTGATTGGGTAATTGCAGTTTGTTTAGATGGAAAATAAATATTTCAGACTTAAGTTTGCTTTTCTCAGAAAAAAGAGAGAAAAGAGTTTGCAAATCCATTTCCATGAAAATGGATTTCAGTGTTTGGCACTAAATATAATCATAATATGTTATTGGTTATCTTGATCACTTTTATGCATTATTGAGGGTGTGTGCTCGATCTCCTACTTGCAGCAGGAGTTTTTCCCCCTTAATCATCTTCCTTCTTTGTCGATTCATTCTCCTCTTCCATGCAAACATTTAATGTTATTTTAGTTACTAAATATTTCTGGCATCTACGCCCTTCACTTGCTTTTTAACTAGCAGCTCATCATTCAATAAGTATAACAGTACCCAATTTCCAATAAATGTGATGGTTACCTATGAAAATTCAATCAATCTAATCTTTTAGCATCCGGGTCTAATTTTAACCAATAAATGCCATTTTATGATAACGATTATCTTCGATAATAATCTTAAACATAAAAATAAATATTTTTGCTCTGGTTGTCATTACATTATGTTGTATTACAGTTAGAGTTTAATGGGGCTACCCTTGTTGGCTGCCCCCGCGCCGTTTTCGGCGTGTTTTTATTTTTTTTGAAAAATATCGCCATGTATATTCGAATGGCATATATGAGGGATATAGGGATAAATATACATGATGATATTTTTCAAAAAAAAAATAAAAAAACGCGTCGAAAACGGTGCGGGGGCAGCCATTGTTGGTTGCCTCAAGGGGGGCAGCTCCATTAAACTCTAACTGCAAGAGTTTATTGGGGCTGCTCCCTTGGGGCAGCCAACATGGCAATCTAGTCAGTTAAACCTTCATATTAAATGGTTTCTCATTGGAACAACAGTTGGAAATGACTTTTATCACTACAGATCAATTGTTACTATACTACTTTCTTCTCGTTTTCGCTATATGAGCTCTTGTTGTGCATATGAGTGCAAGTTACTTACAAGGATAAAAGACGAACTAAGGCCTTTGTTCCATTACAATGCAATAATGAGACTGATCCTTAAGCCCTTGTAGAAGAGGAAGGATCGTTGGGATAGGGTTTGACTGTATTTCATGTTGTTGACACTGATGTTCTCATTCGACATTGTATAACACTTATGATATCCCTCAGTTATGTGTGTGAAATGTGTTAGCTTAACTCACGATGAGGGAATATATTGTGGTCGCCATACGTATGGTCAACCACACCATGTTTGAGCATGCATGAAAAATTATGTGGAATGTACCTTGTCTACAATGAGGTCGCAAGTATGTTGTCCTGTGTGGCATATATCATGTGATGGTCGTCACTGTGATACGATATGCGACAGAGTAGGTTGATAATGCAATCATTTATAATATAGTAGATAACATTGTTGTTTACATACATCTACATCCAAATTGAAGCAACTCAAGTAAAATAATTAATGACAAATCATAGTGTATATATCATTAATTTCTCATAATAAACACTCTGAAAACTACTCAAAATACAATATGAAGTATTGCATAATTATTGCATTTAATTTCAAAAATAAAAGAATAAAATGAAGAAAAGAAAAAGAAATGAGACACCATAGGTGTTGAGTGACTCTAGACCTCGAGACCCGGTCATCAGGATGACTTGGTCGACGAGGAATACAGTCGAGGGATATAGGATAGAGAAACTATACAGAAAATACATAGAAAACCACACACAAAACACTAATTTAATTGCCAAAATATTGCTGTTTAGGATCCATTTTATTTTATTATTTTTACACTTCAAAAAAATAAAAACCCCAACACAAACATTTTACATAAAAATACAAAGAAAAATACAATATTGAGTTCACAAAAAAATTAACGCACAGAGTGCTCGAGACAACAAAATAAAAGGTAAAATAAAAACTTCACATATATGTATCTTCTCCATATTATATTAAAATTGACAAAATCACCTTTAATTGTATGTAACTTTTAATAGGTTGTTTAATGAAAACAATTTCATCGAATTTGGAATTAATATGCAAAAATTAGGTTTTAGGCTCCCATTGTGCTATATACTGATAAACCCTAAAATCTTCCCTTTAATAGTGTGGAATTAACACTCTCATGTCCTTGTAGTCGGGCTAAAAATGGCTCTGATTGATTTTTCAATTAAAAATAAGCGATCGAATTTATTTTACTTGGGCAAGCTCAAGGTCGAACTCAGGGACACGAGCCTCTTAAGCACTTATTTAGATTCCTAATACTCAGATGAAGTGATTAATTTAAAACTAATAGGTCAACACACAAAAATCAGAAAAATATCTACAAACCCTTGCTAACCATAAAAAATGCAAAATATTTTTGAAAAACCAAAAAAAATAATTTTTGTTCTATATTTTGATATACATTATTTTGTACATATAAAAGTTAGTTTTGAGAAATTTTCAACTTATTAATACTTTTAATCTCAAAATAGTTAGACCTATTTTGAAAATATCTCTATTTGTATATTTTGAACTTTAAAAATGTCTAAAAATTAGCAAAAATACCTGAAAAATCATAAAATTAGAAGAAAACAAAAAAAGACAAAATCATTCTATTTTATAAATTTTGACTATATTTACTTATATTTATTATTAGAATACCCTATATTGTATTATATGCAGATATATTGATATATAGTTATTATTATTAATTGTTATTATAAAAAAAATCTATAAATATTTTTTATATCTTTTAAAAAGTAAAAAGGACCGTACTTGTTGGTATTTTCTGATTTTGTATATTTATTTTAAATTTTATATTATATAATAGTTATATTGTACATATTACATAGGAAAAAATGGGGTTGTCCCTGCCCCATTTTTTCTGTATTTTTTACTTTTTTTGCAAAATATCACCATGTATATTCTTCTGTATATCCCTCCTATATGTCATTTGAATTTCATCAGATAGAGAGACTCATATGTCCTCCATCTAGACCATGTGATTTTAACGGTCTAAAAATTGATGTAATCGACATGTTGTAGATGGAGGGCATATGGATCTATGTTTCTAACAAAATTCAAATGGCATATAGAAGAGATATATAGATGAATATACATGTTGATATTTTTAAAAAAATAAAAAAAAATTTGTGCGAAAATGGGACGGGGGAAACCCCATTTAACCCTATTACATAATATACCGATATGTAGTGATATATCCTTTATTATATATTAAAAATAAAAAAATTAAAATCAGAAAATCATAAAAAGAAAATAAAATTATAACATAAAAAAAGAATATAAATAATTTATTTAATTAAAACCCGAAAAAAACCATTGAATAATTAAGTAAGTGATTAGTGTATATTTATATATTATTATTTATCCACTATTTATTTATAAATACTAATCATTGCTACATCCACTTGTTTCCTGTGTTCGGTACCCTACTCTGCTTGTCACTATAAACAAATTTATTGTATGTTTATAATAAATTTTGATTCATACACATCTGTTTTCATTGCTTTATATTGTTAATTTAATTATTGAGCTTCGCGTCGGTCACTTCAACGATAGTGGTCCCACCTTGTGTAGACCAAACGATCACTCCGCTCTATTTTTTAGTTAATCAAATGGCACTGTTGCCGGGGAGCAATGGAGTGCACCCCTTTGTACATTATACTGCTTAGTTTTCTTTTTATTTTCTGCTATTTATTTTGATAATTATTTCACTATTCTGACCACTTGTTTCTTTGTTGATCTTTCTTGTGAGGGACCATGTGGCGAAGGTCGCTTCTTAGGAGATGGATGCACCTGATTCACGAGGAGATTAGTGCTTCTGCTAGTGTGCTAATTGGAGAGAGCATGAGAGTGGAGCAAAGAGAGAGAAGGATAAGAACATCCTACATAGTTTTTATTTTATTTTGTGAGAGAGTGATTTTGATTTATTTTTGTAAATTAAATTATAATAATTTTCGACTTTGTACGCTACTGCATTCACGAGGTCCACTATCTGTTCACTTGGGGGGTCTCATCGGTTTTTCCACGATTTTCTCCGCCTTTATTTGTGTTTCACACATTATGAGCTTTCTGCCTTTATTTATTTATTTTCTGTGATTAAGCCCCTAGATTTAGGATTGTTTGAATTAGTAAGCTAGGTCAAAACCCCTAATAGAAGCATGCACATATAGTCTCTTACGCTTGGATCTAGTCAAGAATTAATTGCTAATTACTCAAATTTGGAACTAAGTGCCGTGATAGAATAGTGCTTGCAGGACTCATTGTGGCAGGAACTGAAAAGGCTCCAAGATCGGACACTTGGAGCCATTTTTGAATGATTAGTATTTGATTCTTCCCGATAATGGCAATTCTTGTTTAGGACACTTTATCACTTTGCATATTATACTTGTAGTATATGTTTATATATATTCTGTTTTACATCCCGCATGGAGAGATCTGGGAAGCACTGTAAGTCTCCTTACTATTCATGCATCATTTGATACGAGAGTGGGATTTCCACTCTAGTATCCACTTGCATTGCTTTTCCGTCTTCTTTCCCTGTGTTTATATCACTTAGGATAAAAAAGAAAATAGAAAAAAATCATTAGGCGATTTGCTCTGAAAAATACTCAAAAAATTGAAAATCAAAATAATAAAACATGGGGATTGCTAAAAAAACTTTGACCTTAATAAAAATCGTAATGGTCATCATTATTTTGAGTTCACACAATGCTTATTATTTTCAGGTACATTCTAGACCAAGTGAGGCGCGACCCCCTAAGGATTAGAGCCAAAAACCCGATATGTGGTAGCCTTGATTATTTCACATGTGTGTAAAGTATTGGCGCTTCTGTCATACGTGGGGAAGTAGGGCCTTGTAGACGATGATGTTCCTGCCTCGTGTGGAGCATCCTACTTGGTTCGAAGTATTGATCATAGGCCAAACCCTCATAAGGGTTTCTATTTCATTGTCCTCTAGTCGAGTACCTCACTGGCAAGGGAAGTATTAGTTTCACATATTGGCTTCCTCTCTCTATTTTGAGATCAAAGACCTCAAAGTGAGCATATCACATGTTATAAAGGAGGTGGAAGAAGTACGGGACACTTTCTCGGCAGTACACACACTCCTATAAGGATTACACTCATAAGGACTTGTTATAAGATTTTGCCTGAATAACAAAAATAAGATTGAAAAGATAAAAGTAGCTGAAATGTTAGGATTTTACCTGTGTTGATTTGGTGAACCTAAAACTTTTTTGGTGTTTGTTTGATTTTAGTTAAGTTCAAAGATCAATCCCATACATTTGTACCTTTTTCACTTTCATTTGTTTCATTCCTCATTTGACCCTGCTCAATTTTGAGCCTTCTACTATTTTGCATTCCCTTTATTCTTTGTTTATCACGGTATCTTTCATTGATTCTTGATCTCCCTCTTCATCGTTGAGATGGCGACTTATGGATGGTTTAGTCGAGACTCAACCGACACTTATATCGATTCCATGTAGTTGCCTTCTCCAATAATTTGGGGCGATGCCTGAGAAATTGGTTCGAACTCTACAAACCGATCTCTAGACTCCCCGCCTTCTTCAACAATCTAGGATCACTCTTGTTCCGAACTCTACCCATTTTGGATGGCAACTGATTTCACTCTTATACATCACCATCCTTAATGAAGTTATGTGTTGACCTCAACACAGAACAATTCTCTACGTATAGTGATTCAATACAGACTGATCAGGACATTATTCCATCTGTAGATGATGAGCCTGATCTGGAGCTAGAGATTTTATCAGATTCAGAAACACACATGGCTCCCACAAGAAAAGAGAAGGGACCACAACACCTACAACATCCTCCATAGTCAGAGTAGGTCCATCCAGACAATAACGCAACGAATGCCCAACTTCTCACCTCCATTCAGGAGATACAACAACACACTGACTAGGCATTGGCCCATGTCACCTTACAGGATATGCTCAATGATCTTAGGAGAAGGAGAAAAAATCTAAGAGGAAGAAAGAGCAGATGGAGGCTATAAAGGAACGATAGATGAAGCCCGAGCAGATAGTCCCAAGCCCACGCTCAAGGAGACCTAAAACCCTGGAGCAGGCCAAATGACCGAGTGGATCCAAATCCCTGTGGTCCATGCACACTTCAAGTTGAGGCCTCAACTCATGGTGCTTCTTCCTACCTTTCACGAGAATGCTAATGAAGAACGTATATTCTTCTACAACAATTTGCTCACATCTATGGTACAACTCACCACCTAACAAATCGTTAGGTGTAGTTAAAATGATGATGTTTCCATTACCCCTTGCGGACAAGGTGCTTCGTTGGAGTAGTCATCTGGGTAAAGTCGTCACCACTTGGGAGGAGCTGAAGTCGGCCTTTCTCCACAAATTCTATCGTCTCATGCAGTTGAATTAGATGTGTGCCTGCATTGCCAACTTCACCCAATCTACCCATAAGTTTATTCATGAGGCTTGGGAGAGGTTTACAAATTTGCAAGGAAAATGTCCTACGACATTCCTTGGATCAGCCTAGTCCAACATTTTTTAAGGACTTACCATTGAAAGCCAGAAGCCCATCAATGTTACATGTGGTGGGTCGTATTCAAAAAGAACGAGGATGTTGTCTGGAAAATCTTCGAGGAAATGGCTAAAAGAGAGGCTGCTTTGTTGTCATATCGTGCATATCAATGTCATCCATACAATATTTAGAAGCCAGTGCATATGGTAGCATCGCACGAGCTGAACAAGGACAAGAGCTCCAACTTGAGAATCATAGGGATCCACCTGTCCAAAGTGGACATCATAGATTAAAAATCACAAGACCTAGAAAAATTATCCATGATCGAATAGAGGATGCAAAATATGAATAAGTTGGATAAGATCACTAAGCAGTTGGAACTGCTGTTGGGTACCATTAGCGTCAGCCAGTCTGTGTCTGCATTGGCTTCGACTCCTGCAGAGACGAAGGAGCCCTCATCACCTCAGCCTCCTCAAAAAAGTCCATCTCAGCCAATGGTTCAGCACTTGTACTATGTTCTATCACTAATCCCTCATCGTCTCAGTAACTTGTGGTTTACTAGCCCGAGCTCTAGACCTTACCAGATCCATGCTCTCCTCCACTACCTCTCATTCAGGAGGTGAATGGAGTATGGAGCAATGATGCACAACTAGCTCATTCTGGTAGACAACAACATGGCTAGTGATAACTAGAACTTTTTGAGGGTCTAATTTGGTCTACACAAGGTGAAAACCACACTGTCGCTGAAGCGACTGCTTACGAAATCCCAATTAATCAATAATTAATCCACAATATGTATGAAGCAATGAAAAGAAAAATAAATGCGGAGTTAAAATTTAGTATAACTATACAATGGATTGTATAAATGTAATTATTGTAGAGGTCGAACACATGGAGCGAACGGGAGAATGGAGGCAAATGAATGCACAAAATCACGTGCTTCTTGTTGTCTATGTGTTTTTGTGGGTTTTAATTTTATATATTTTTTAATTTCTTGTTTTTCTCTTTTAATCATTTTTAATTTTATATTTTTATTTCTTTTCATATTTTTTGATTTTTAATTTCCTTTTCTTTTAATTATCTAATATAAGGATATATAAGGGTATATATACAATATAGGGTAATATAAATATAAATACAACTAAAAAACATAAAAATTGCATAATTGAATATTTTTTTTGGTTTTAAATATTTTCTTACTATTTTTGTGCTTTTTAAATATTTTTTCTAATTTTTATGGATATTGAAAGTAAAAGATAACCGAAATCAAGGATTAAATAAATAAGCAGAATTGAAATAAAGATTAAAAATATCAAATAATGTCAAAAATTCTTCAAATAGATTTAATAGATAAATATTAATATAAAGAATATTAGAAAATATAATTTTTTTAGATTTTTTATATTTCTAAAAAAGATTTTGAAGCTTTTTATATTTTTAGTGATTTTTAGATGGAGGCTTAAAATACATAAATAACCAAAAATATATTTGTTTTGGGAATTTTTCAAAACATTTATATATTTTTTGGTATTTTTAAAGCCAAACAAGGAGTAATTGTGCTTTTTTTATTTTCATAAATAGGAAAAATCCTATAAATTACAAATAAAAAAATGATGTGAACGTTAGTGCAACCAGGAGGCCTATTTTTTTGAGATTTTTTGGAACACGGGTGATAGTTTTAAATAAATGATAAGCATGTATAAAATCTAATGGCCTGGAAAGGGTATAAGTATAATATAAAATAAATACGAGGGCATTTCTGCAAAATGCCCACCAGTTTATAACTACATATGAAAGTTTTAGGACCAATATTAAATACAAAAACTTAAAAGGGCCTAAATACAAAATGTCACCTCGTGTGGGACGACACGTAAAGTGACATGGTCAGGATCTAAATACATATAGAAATAAATACATGGGCTGACTTGCAAATATTACCAAAGTTTTTAAACTAAAAATACCACATACATGACTAAATTGCAAAATACCAAAAATGGGAGATAGATATTTCAAATTACCCCCTATAGAGTGCGGGAACGAATGACGCTGATCGAGTCACTTATTCTAATTCACGATGATGGTTCGAACAATATGGCTCAGATTAGATTATCCTTGATATCTGACGACACTGGTGCAAATTATCCAACGACTCCTGTGCGAACTGCTTGTCGCGACCTCAATTTCGGGCCGTCGGATCCTCCCATATCCAGATCTGGTTACTCAGTAATAATTTATTCAGCAATCACAACTAACATTCAGAAACAGTATGCAAATACAAATACTCAGAAGGAAGTATATCAACACTTTTCCATTCACAAAATAAAGTTCACATGATACATTATCCCACTATAACCATTTACAAGTACATCATCTTGAAAGGAAAATACATAAAACGATTACTAACTGCCTTACAGAGAAAAGCTACTGTGGCTAGTTGAATGACCACGTTAGCTGGCTGGATTATTAAAGTCCTTACGATGGCTCACCGACACTTGTTGTGTTTTCCATAAATCATAGGATAACCATTAGCGAGTGCTAAGCAACAAAGAAGAGAAAAGTAAATAATTATGTATTTTTTTTTCAAAACATGATAACACAAAAAGATTCATTTATTCTGATTAGTTTAAGTCATATTCCTTCAATTCCACATCAGGGATTAGTCCAAGTTAACCCCACCATTCTTGGACTCCGAAGCTGTGTATACTTCGGGATTGGAGGTTGCGTTGAAATGGTGAGCTTATGTTGTCTCACGTCGCCTCAACCAATCCTTCAATACTACCCTGACAATTTTCCTTTTCTTTTATTAATCAGGGTCTCAAACCCTCAGCTCGGAAAACAAAGGAGCACACCGTCTTCGAGGACCCAGTTGCTTAAATCTCAAGCTAACATTTAATCATATAACCTAGCAGCTTTAAATACATGTTATCATAAACCAGCTGCTATTGAACCACCTGTGCCTCCACATGACACGACCATATCTTCCGTCATTCAACCTGAATATATTAACTCCCGATACCACGTTGCAAATCATTCATTTCGTGCACATTTATCATAATAGGGCAACCCTGTACCACCTAGGTAGGGCAAAATCAATACAAGTTCCTTCCGACAAACCTACATGTTGCATGCCCGACCTGTAGTTCTACTCCCAGTCATTCTTAAAGTAAGATACAATCCTTTATCAGGATCCAACTCAAAACACATCAATTCCCATGATGTAATTCCTCCGTTAAGCTTCATATTTGCATAAACATAATACTGAGTATAGACTTACACATAAATTAATTTATATATTTATAAAATTATATTTATGCCCATTTTAAATTCTAAATCCTAACTTTCTGAGCCACTACATCCATTCGATGCTTAGACCTTATTTTAATTGAAATCACAAAGCAACTTTTCATAATTTCTCAAAAATAACCAAATTAGGGTTTTTTGTAATGAAGAACATAAAGTAAATAATCTCAACAATCTCATATGAAAATCCAACAACAAAAGGAAGGATTTCGTTACCTAATTGAGCTCTCTCTTGCATATGCAGTGCTTTATTGTGATTCGTTTTGAAAAAGGATGATTTACAACTCCTGAAACGATCGAATTTCATGTTCGTATATAAAATACTAAAAACATGCTAAGAACGTGAAGAACAAATGAAGAACATGAGGAACACGAAGAATACATGAAGAACACAAAGAACACAAAGAACATATTTTCTCTTAAAATTTCGGCAGAACTTCCCCTTATATACAATGATATTTCTAGGAAAATTTCGGTAGAGTTTCCCCTTATATAGGGACATATTTCTATAAATATTTTGGTAGAGTTTCTCCTTATATTGGGACATATTTAAAAGAAAAATAGAAAGAGTTTCCTCTATAAAATCATTGAGAGGAAAACAATAATGAATATGAAAGAATATACTCAAACAACAAGAGATGAAGAATCGGTAGACACCACGCGTCTTAGGTGAGTGAATGTGTGATGAATCACGTGGCCTCAATGACATGCATAGTCGCCCGCACCTAAGTAGGGTATTACACAGATTTCTCCATCAAAACAACTGTAAAAGTAGAATTGAAAGAATGAAACCATAAGCGATGGAGAATCGATAGACACCATGCATCTTAGGTAAGTGAAAGTTTGACGAATCATAGGGTTCACTGCCAAGCATAGCTGCCCACACCTAAGTAGGGCGTTAAAAAGATTTCTCTTCGAACCACAACAGAAAATGAATAAGAATGAAAGATGAATCAAAAACATAGCTTGGAAGAAAAGAGGATGAATCAAAAGCCTAGCTTACGAAGCAAACTAAGAGAGGATCATACTTTCCTCCTTCTCATTCTCCCGGTATCGCTTCACTAGTGCTCTTTCTCTGCCTCCTACTTCTTCTCCCGACCTCTCAACCCTAGCCCTTTGGGTGGTAGTGGTAGTGGAAATCGTAGAGAATGAATGGGTAGGGGGCTATTTATAGGCTTCAGAAAACCGCTAACCATGGTTAGAAAATCATGATTTAGACCTCAACTACGGTTAGCGTCCCATGATTTTGGCCCATGATTTTGGTCAAAACTTATCTCAAACTTAGGGCTTAAGTTAGAGCATTCTAGAAGTTTCTAGATTCGCCAATGATGCTTAATTAACTTTCACTAATCATGATTTAACCTTCGCAGCTTATGCTTAACTTTTACTAACCATGATTAGTATTTGCTAATGATCATTAATGATCCCCAATCTATCATTAGTTTCTTTAACCGTATTTAAGTAGTCTTGATGATGGTCATTACAGGTTAATGACGTCTTAATCCTCTTTACTTCTCTTTCTTCCGAAAATCATAACAATTCCAAACAAAGTCCGATTTATATGAAACAAATTCTGTTGGTTTTCCCTTGATGAGCTGGATCTTATGATATAGGATCCGAGAGAGACCAATTTCAAGGCTTTACAATTATAACAAACTTAAAGGAAGTCTTGTCCTCGAGACTAGAAAAGCAGGCATAACAACCTTAAAGAGGATTGAAGCCATAACAACCTTATAGAAAATGAACGCCATTTCATTTATAATGAAGATATACACAATACATAGTGCTGTCATTAAAACAAGTACAAGTATTTTTCACTCATTTTTACCTCAGGTTCCCATGTGACTTCTTCAAACTCTTGGTTGTGCCACAACACTTTAACTAGAGGTACCTCTTTATTCCTCAACTTCTTGGTATCCCTGTCAAGTATTTGCACAGGTATTTCTAGGTATGTCAAGTCTGGTTCAACATGCAGATCATCATATCTTATCTCATGCTCAGGATTCGTAATATACTTTCTCAGATTTAATACATGAAAACATCATGTATTGCTGAAAAATGTGGAGGAAGTGCATGTATATATGCCACTTTTCCAATCCGTTGAATAATTTCAAAGGGACCCACGAACATGGGTACTAACTTCCCATGCAAACCAAACCTCTGAACTCCCTTCATAGGTGATACTTTGTGTAATACAAAGTCACCTACCTCAAACTCAAGGTCTCTTTTCCTGGTATCACTATAGCTTTTCTAGCAACTTTCAGCAGCCAATAGTCTTTTTCGAGCAAGCTCTACAGCTTCCCGTGTCTCTTGCAGTCTATTTGGATCATAAAGGTTCTTTATCCCGACCTCTTGCCAACACAAAGGAGCAGTACACCTACATCCATAAAGTGCTTCAAATGGTGCCATGACAATACTTGTATGGTAATTATTGTTGTATGTGAATTCTGCAAGAGGCAAATGTTTCACCCATAATCCTTTCCATTCTAAGGCATATGCTCGTAGCATATCCTCTAAAGTCTGAATCACACGTTCTGATTGACCATATGTTTGTGGATGATATGATGTGCTCAAGCATAGTTGTGTGCCTAAGGCTTTCATGAAGTTCTCCCAATAGTGTGAGGTGAATCGTGAATCTCGATCGGAAACTACTTCCTTTGGGATACCATGGAGGCATATCGCATGTGTAATATATAACTCAACAAGCTGACCTGTAGTGAAAGATAAACTTATTGGAATAAAGTGTGCTACCTTGGTCAGACGATCTATTATAACCCAGATACTATCTTTACCACCAGTTGTCTGAGGTAAGCCAGTGATGGGCAGATCGAGGATCGAGGTTAAGTGATATAAAAGATTGTTGCAACCTCAATCACCCAATCAGACTCAACGAGAAGAATAAGACCACAAATAAGGCAATCACAAGCACAAAATCTAATGTAAGCGGTGTCCGCTATTTATTTAACCCGGTATAGCGATCGGGATCGAACATAAGGAGCACATAAATGAACGAAGTACTCGAGATCATCACACTAAATACAATTTTTGTTGAATTTTGAATTTTTGCAATTTTTTATATTTTTTTTCAAAATAGAAAGCAAACATACAAGGCAATACGAAAGCTAAGGGACAAGGAAGCCTTTACAAATATTAATAAGACTAAAAACACACAAAATTCAGAAATAAAAATGTTTTTATATTTTCAAATATGTAGATGTTTGGTGATTTTATAGTATTTTTCTGATTTTTATATGATTTTATAAAATTGAAACAAGCATAAAACAGGAAGAAAATGTACAACATGGACTGTAGGTCAAATTTAAAATATAAAAAATGCCTAAATTCCTGGTCGTAACTTTTATGATAAAGTAAATTAAAAAGTCTAACTACAGGAATGAAATCTCATTTTTTATTTTTGTGTAATTTTAATGATTTTTGCAAGATATTTTGTCTTTGGTGATTTTTAGGATTTTTTTAAAATAAAATGCAACAAAAATGATATTGAAATGAAAATAAATTAAAATAAGCACATAAGAATTTTTATAGAATTTTTCAGATAGTTTTATATTTTTTGGTATTTTATAAAATAGACAGACATGTTTTTAAGGGTTTTTGATTTTTAGAAAATATCAAATAAAATTAAATTAAGTCATAAAAATTACCATAATATTACACATTAGCAAGAGCTAATGGTTATTTTTATGGAATTTTTGGAGTTTGTTTAATAATTATTTGATTAACAACAAGGGACATAGGATGTAGGGACCTATTTGCAATTTCCAAAAATGTCCAGAGCAAACACTAAGACATACAAAAAGTCCAAGGGTATCGGTGCAAAAAGTCCACAAAATAAGCACACATGCTCAAATCACCACACGCAGGGGCATGAATGCAAATATAGAAAATATTTCATTCTAACCATAACCATCAAAAAGTGCAGCACATTTCTTGAAAAAACACCACGAAATCACGTGAGTGTGCACATGTATCCAAACTCAAAGGACTAAAGCGCAAATACTGGAAATCTAAAGGATTAATTTGCAAAAAGTTTGAACTACAACTTTATTTAACAATCTTAAAAGTAAAGCATAAAAACTGCAGGGAAACAAGTATAAAATACCCTTGCAGGACACGTGCGAAGCGCATGGGGGACATGTGGTGAACTCTGGTGGATGGTGGAACGTGCGGTGCGGATCTCCTCCTGTGTTAGATCTGATGCCCCAGGGATTGTAAGGGACGTGGGGCGCAGATGCGTCAGGCGTCGGATCCAACAGCCTAAAGGTTGCTTCGGTTGGCAGCTAGGATCAGATCTGGCAGAAGTGGGCCAATCCAACGGTGGAGAGGGGACCTGGAAGAACAAGGCCCCGACGAACTTCACTAGAGCCTCAGATGGTATCCTCGACTCTGATGATCGATCGGAAGGTACCGGCAGGGTTGTGGAAGGCACCCGCATCGAGTGAACAGATTCGATGAAGAAGCTACCGGCCGGATGTGTGTGGCGGTGGAGATGGACATGGAGCTACTCCGACGGACCCTCTGGAGGCTGGAACTGGGATCCCTGCATGCACGAACATCTACAAAGGCGAGGTCGACTCGGGGCAAAGCTCTGGTCAGGGTTATTTGAGCGAAAACATAAAGAAACGAGATGGGGTGGGGTTCGATCTCCGGTGAAGGTGGTAGAGGAGATCCGGGCCTCAATCTTGACCTGGTAGTCGATCCTAAGGGTTATCAGGCTAGTGGAGCGTGCGTAGAGGGTGATCGAAGCAGATAGATGTGGATATCGAGGCTCCGACTAGCTGGTCGGAGCATGTGAACGTGTGCGGGACAGACAGATCGATATGGAAATAAAATGGAAATGAAGGGTACATGGAGGAGGGAGCGTGTTCTAGAGCTCCAAGCGGAGGTGGTCGGCGAGGTAGTGGCCTCAACCAAGCTGTGGAAGGCCGAGAGGTTGAATGCGGTGACGGTCGCCGACCATGTAGCAGAGCTTCATCTCCTGACCACCAAACTCCACTCCGAGGGGCTCCTCCGGTAGCTGTCATTCAACCTGAGGTCATTAGGGGTGAAAGAAGAGGTGAGGAACGAGCTGCGCTGTAGTGGAGGCGGAAGAGAGGCTTTATAGGATTCCCAGGAGGCTGGAAGACTCGGGTGAAGGCACGCAACCATAGGAAGATCCGTGCCTTCCTAGGGATCTGCGAAGGTCTTTGATCCAAGGAGAGGCCACGAGCGAAGAATCGGGGCGAGGGGTGGCATGACCCAACTGGGAAAATTGGGAGAAATTGATCCGGCAAAGGGGGTCGCGTCGGGTCAAGCCTGGAAGAGGGCGTTGACCCAGGTCAACAAAGTGACTTGGACCAATCAGAAAATAGGAATTTACATAATACTTACAAATTCAATAAAAAATAATAAATGATTTTCAAATAAAAAGTGTATAAAATGGAAAATGTTTATTATTTCTCAAACTATTTTTCTGTGATTTTTATTTATTTTTATGAAAAATAAATTAATCTTTATACAGTATAATGTATTATATACATGTATAATCTACCTATGTATTTTGTACAATTATTTTTATTTTGTTATTTTTACACAAATACCCCAATTTTTATATTTTATTTATTTACAACATAACTTTTGGAGTATAAAATAATTTTTATTTTATTTTTATTCTTCATTTATAGGTATATAATAAATAGAGAGTGAAGGATATATACATGTATTTTGTACAAGTGGGAGAATAATTTATTTTTATTTTTATTTTATTTTTACGATTTTTATTTTATTTGTAGACTATATACAAGGAGGTAAAAAGAATATTTTATTTTTATTTTGTCGAAAATAATTATTCATAGATATAAATGATATATACAATATAGAGTAGGCCCTATCTCTCTCTACTTGTTTTATTTGGCGATCAGGTCAATGTTTGACCTTCTCATGGGATTCGGGTCACTATGTATTTATTCTAAATATCTCCTTCCTTTTTCTTCTCCTTTATTCTTTTATTTTTGTACAAATACATGCTATATATATATATTTAACATATGCATGCCAAATGCTAACTTATGGTATTTACACTTATTTACATGATGCTTTGCCAACATAAATAACTAAAATAAAAGAATAAAGACTGAGAATCGTGGATTCATCACCCCCTATACTTTACCTTTGCTACTCCCTTAGAAAACACTTATTTTGAAAAAGAAGCGAAAAAGAAAATAAAAGGAAAGAAAAAGGAAGAAAATCAAGGTTGCTTATTAAACTTGTCTTCATTAAATTGAAATATGGAACTCGGTTAGACCTTTGGATTATTAGTTTGTCGGGACCTTATTTGGACCTAAGTTTAATACTCAAAAACCTCTAAGTTCCACTAATCTATGGTCAAGACTCCTCAATAATCCAGATGTGAACAAGTTTACATACACAAACTTTAATGACCATGAATCTTTTCTTGTACGGTGTAAGTGATATGTAGCTCCCCACCTCAGAAATGACAAAGAAGCAACCCCCCTTAACAAGGTAACTCTAATGGCCTAGTCCAACAGTTCTTTCCTCGAGGAGCAGGGTATTCCCTTCTAAGTTCAAGTTCAACCGGCTTAAGAAGAGGGGAAAGAAAAGAATGGACCATGACAAGTGTAGCCATGTATCCTTGGGAGCCCAACCAGTGTAGCTAATTCCCGTGCTGCAAGCTTCGTGAGATGAGAATGGGTAACATAAGCTCTGCTTCATTTGGCTATTTACACTCTGACATGCATTTTATTTTCAATCAGGCTTGTCCACTTTTTTTGGAGTTTTTCTTTCTTTTGCACATTTTTTTCGATGTGCATATGTACAACATATCTACATGATGCAACATATATACATAAGGAATTTTTCCTCTTGAGTTAGTAGACTATCCCTCTTTTGGAGCTTTATTGCAATCCACAACTCCTGTCTTTAGACCTCAACACCACCAGACCAAGTTGAGGCGCACTTCCTTCCCTAAAGGAAGACGAGAGGTTCTGCCTAGAAATACTACCCTCGTATGCTATCCCAAGCCAAAGGAAACTACCTCCTCACCACCTCATCCGTAGAGAACTATGTGTAAGGTGCTGGTGCAAGTAAAGCCATTATCTGTGAGAGTCATGTGTGCATTGTTAAGTGTTCTACTTAGTCTCATCAAGATGATATGTGATCATAGCCTAGTGGGCTTAAAGAATTAAGTCACCAATGGACCTGAAAAGTCTTAACCACAAATTCTATAAGGTTCCTTTTAGAATTAGGTAGATTAAATCAACCAAGATCCATTTTTCCAATTTAATTCCAGGCTGGTTTAAATGTCAACTATGATTCAGAAGAATATTCAAATATATACAAAAATCTTTTTATGCGAAGTTTCTGAAAATGTGCAAAATTTTTAAAAATGTTTGAATGTATGCATGAATGCAGAAGTTTTGCAAACTATTTACAAATATTTACACAAGAGTTTTTGCAAACTTTTATTTTTGAAACATTATTAAAAAATTTTGTACTATATACATAATTTTGATACAAAAATATTTACAAAGATTTCACACACAAAACATTTTTACAAACATTTGTACAAAAATAATTTTTATAAATAGTCATGTATGTGCAAGAAAGGATTTTATGTTTAAGAAAAAAAATGAAAATTTTGTGGTTTTTAACTAAAGAATTTTCTCCATTTTATTTATTAAAAAACTCACACAAAGTACGAGTTATGGCTAAAGTATATATGTAATATATACGTCACCCCCTATACTAGCTTGAACGATGTCCTCAGAGTGAACAAAGAGCGATGAAGAAGACATAACTGATGCTTAGTATAGGGAAGTGAAAAGAGAGGCTATACTACAACAACAAATCAAAGAATAGAATGAAGAGGACTCGGTGATTCCCCCTGTACTTAGGATCAAGTAATCGTAAGTATAACAGACTGTACACAAAGGTAAAACCGTGTGAAAGGTTGTACATGGTCTACCTTCCCTATACTTAGGGTCATATATCCCTAAGTATATGCCACAAAATAGAGGTAAAAAGAATAAAAAGAATAGTCACAAGTCTGACCCCCCCTATACTTAGGGTAAAGTACAACCTAAGTATAGCGTAATCACAAGATGCAGATGGGGTGTTAGAGGAAAGAATGAGATGATATGGACATCTGGATCTATACAAGGCGGGAGACAATGATAATCATGCACGAGATGCAACTGATGTGAGTCAAAGACCACATTACATGCAAAATGAATCGGGGCGATGTCAATGATCATGGCTCATGATCTAGATATGGTTAGAGGCGCTGGCCGTTAACATGAAAGGTGGACTTAGATGACATCTCAGATATGTCGATACTACCATTGTCATGCACCTTTCGAACCAGGTATGGTCCTTTCCACTTACTTTGCAATTTCCCTGGAAATAATCGAAGCCTGGCATCAAACAACCATACTCTTTGATCTGGCTCAATCTGTTTATGGATGATATGAGAATCATTCCATATCTTCACTCGCTCCTTGTACTGAAGGCTGCTTGAAAAGGTTGTGTCTCTAAGTTCCTCCAAGGCTGCCAATTCTGCCTTTCTTTGATCTCCTATACTCTCTAGATCCAATAATAATCAGTGACAGCCCATAGTGACTTATGCTTGATCTCAACAAGTAAATGGCAGGGCGTGCCATAAATGAGACGAAATGGAGATGTACCTAAAGGAGTCTTGAAGGAAGTCAGATACGCCTACAAAACCGAGTTCAAAAAGCTATGACCAATCCTTTGGTCTGGGCGGACTACCTTCTGCAAGATCATCTTGATCTCCCTGTTCGATACTTCAACAAGACCATTGGTTTGAGGATGATATGGAGTGGCAACTCGATGGTCTATGCTGAACTTGTTAGCAAGGGCCTTTACCTTGTTGTTGATAAAATGAGACCTCCCATCAGATATCAATACGCTAGGCACCCAGAACTGTAAAATGATATTCTTCCTCAAAAATTTGCAAACAATCTTAGCATATGTGGTTCAGGGGCGTCCAACCTCAACCCAACGACTCACATAATCAACAGCCAACAGAATGCACTCAAATCCCCGACTCTTAGGGAATGGACCCACGAAATAGATTCCCAATTCATCAAAAACCTCACAAAAGTGAATGGGTTACACCGTCATCATATCACGCTGTCCACAAGTGCCCATCCTAAAACATTCAGTACACCTTTTCACGAATTTATCAGAATCCTTGAAAATGGTAGGCCACCATAGGACGTATTGGAGCACTTTTTGTGCTATTCTCCTCCCAGAATGATGTCCTCACGCCTCAAGATTGTGGCAGTATGTGAGGACGTTGTGGTGCTCCTCCTGAGGAATGCACTGACGCCAGATACTATCCCCTCCTTCATGATAAAGGATGGGATCCTCCCAGTGGTAGGACTTGGCCTTCATAAGGAAGGTCTCCAGTCACTGCCTAGGCCAACCTTGTGGAACTTTATTAGTAATAAGATAGTTCACAATGTCGGTGTATCATGGGAGGGAGGCGATAGCAAGGATCTCCTCTTCTGGGAAGGTCTCTAAAATCGGATCAATCTGCTCAGATTCCTCAAGATTCTCCAATCGAGAGAGATGATCCGCCACCACATTCTTGACTCCAGGTTTATCCTTAATCTCAATATAAAACTCCTAGAATAGAAGGATCCATCTAGTCAGTCTCACTTTGGCATCCTTCTTTGCCATGAGGTACCTGATGGCGGTGTGATCAGTAAGAATAGTCACTTTAGATTCAAGAATATATGATCTGAATTTGTCCAAGGCAAAGACTACAACTAGCATCTCTTTCTCTATGACAGTGTAGTTCCACTGTGCGGCATCCAATGTATGGATAGCATAGTGAATGTAAAATGACACTCCATCCCTACTATGTCCTAGCACTGCCCCTACAACAAAATTGGAGGCATCTGTCATGATCTCGAATGGGAGAGACCAATCATGCGGCTGAAGGATAGGAGCCTCAACAACTAAGCTCTCGAGAGTCTCAAATGATGCAAGACACTTATCATCTACAATGAACTTGGTGTCTTTTGTTAGCAAATCAGTCAACGATTAGGCAATCCTGCTGAAGTCATGAATGAAACGTCGGTAGAAACTGACATACCCTAGAAAAGACCGTAACTATCACAAGTTGGACGATAGATTGAGTTTCCTGATGATATCCACCTTGGTCGAATGAACCTCCATACTCTTGTTGGAGATGATATGACTAAGCATCGTCCCTTGAGTTACCATGAAGTGACTCTTCTCCCAAGATAAAACAATATGGACTTCTATGCAGCATTGAAGAATGTGATACTAGGTAGTCAAGACAAGTATCAAACACATCACCGTAGATCAAAAAGTCATCCATGAAGACCTATAAGCAGTCACCCACCATGTCCAAAAATATGGACAACATACACCTTTGGAATATTGCCAGGGCATTATATAGACCAAAGGGCATCCGTCTGAAAGCATAAGTTCCAAACGGACAAGTGAATGTCGTTTTATCCTAGTCCTCATGCGCTATTGCAACATGATTGTATCCAGAGTACCCGTCAAGAAAGCAGTAGTGACTCCCAGCTAAACTCTCTATAATCTGATCAATAAAACACAACGGGAAATGATCCTTCTTGGTGGCATGATTCAATCATCTGTAGTACACACAGACCCTCCAAGAAGTGGGTACCCAGGTAGCTATCTCCTCTCTAGACTAGCTCACAACTATAGTGGTGCCCGTATTCTTGGGAACCACATGTAATGGACTAACCCACTTGGAGTCGAAGATGGGGTAGATAAAATCGACGCTTCACCATTCCGATATTTCCTTCATGACTACCTCTCAAAGATTAGGGTTCAGTCATCGCTGGAACTCACACGATGGCTTGGGATCCTCCTCAAGATAGATATGGTGGGAGCACAGAGCTAGAATTATCCCTTGGAGATCAGTCATACACATCCTATCACCTTGAGGTTACTTTCAAGAACCTTCATCAAACGAGATTCTTGCTCTATAGTCAAATCAGCTGAGATAATGATTGGGTACATCTCATGCTCTCCCGCAAGGAATCTATACTTCAGCGAATGCGACAAAGGCTTCAATTTAGGACAACTGGGAGCTGGTAAGTCTGGCCTCTGAAAGGTCTGGATGAATGCAACCAGATCTGAATGAGAGAACTCTCGCTGATCACGCAAAACTGGCGAAGATGACCCTGTTAGTGTATCTGTATTCGGTGCTGGCACGGTCTCCACCCTCGCTATTGGCTCTGTGGAAATCAGAAAAGGTAATAAGTAATCAAACTCTGCCCAATCTATATCTGAATCCGAGGGATCAGAATCACAATCACAAGAAATATACTCTGCCTCGCTATCCTGAACACGGTCTGTAGCCTCGAATATATCCTCTGCCAAGAGTGTGCTATCCAAACTCTCCTCTACTGGAATTTGTGAATCTGATGGTGAGAGAAGGGCTCGTGAAACGGGGTCAGACCAAGTGGCTTCATCATCAGTGACCACAAATCGCACTCTTGGTGGATGTCTCGCTCTACCTCTGTCATCTGCTCCGTGTCACTGCACTGCTCTGAGCAAGCTGAATCTCATGCTCTGGTCTCGTCGATCATCTCTATTTGTATACTCTCTCCCTCAATGTGAAAGTACACCTTCCCACTCTCTTGCTTAGACACCGCCTTAACCGTGGCCAAGAATGGTCATGCTAAAATGATTGGGGTATCAGTCACATATTCGAGGATCGCCATGTACAACACAACGAACTCCACGGGGAATTTCAGGCCCTAAATTGTGACGACCACTTTCTTCAACAACCCCTTTGGTCTCTTGATAGATCTACCAGTAAACTGAAGGACTGTCCTGCTCTATCGAAGAGGGCCAAATTCGAATCGGCCGAGTAAGGCTACCGAAAGGAGGTTGATAGAAGAGCCACTATTTAATAGAGTACAGTTGAAACTCTGCTCATGAATATGGCATCTGACATAGGGAGCTCCTGCATCTGGCCTTTTGGCTGGTAGACGGTTCTGGATGGTGAAGCAAGTGGCACGGGTCAGCACATCGATTTCTATTTGGTGGTTCCTCTTCTTCCTATGGATAGTGGTCTTCTCTCTCAAGTTCTTCTAGAAGAGAGGCATGTGCTCAAGTGCCTCCTGTAGAGTCAGCTGGATATGGAATCTATCGATCATATGCGATCATATGCTGGCTGAACTCTAACTACTGATCTTTGTTTTTGGATTTTCTTATTTATTCCCCTTAGCCAAACAGAGTGCTTGGGGAAGGAGATGGATGGCCCCTCCTCAGATAGAGGGCTAGGACGAGGTTCCTACTGCTGAAAGGGAATGGAATCCACACAAGTATCATCAATCATCACATATGGACTTGAAAATGAAGAAACCTTTCCTTTATTATTTTTTTCTATTTCTCATATAGTCCCAGGATACAGAAATTGGAGAAAACACTGCTGGAATAGAAGGGGTGGCCTCAGTACCACCTGCAGCATCAGGAACTACAACATCAACACTGCATTCTGGCTCAACGTCATGTAATCTGGTGGCATCAGTACCACCCTATGCATCTGGAAAAACGATGGCCTCAGTACCGTTAGCTGGATCAAAATCCTTGGTGGCGTCAGTACCACCGTCGCCATCATCCTTAATGGCATCAACACCACTATCCACCTCGTCTAGTGCTCCTACATCCTCGTGGTGTTGTCGCTCAGACGAGGTGTTACTGGCTGGCATCCTACCGCTCTCAAGTGTAACAAAGTCAACATCAAACGTATATGAAGCAATGCCACCCAATGAATCACTAGGAGTGGTGGTTTCTGTAAACAGTACCTGCTTAGATTTTCTTTTCTGGTTGTTCGGATTGGACTTGATCTGAGCCGGTATGAAGGCCTTAACCACAATGATCTCCCTCATCTCCTGACGAAACTCATCCATCTCCCGCCTAAAGGATGCCTGCTGGTCGGAAAGTAGGCGTGCTAGATCATCAAGTGCTCGGTTCTCTTAGGTTGGCCCATGAGAACCGGACGGGTTGCCTCTCTGAAAGTGAGGCTGCTGCTGGAACTGATGAGGGGAAGGCTGTTGATGCTGCCTCCATTGATGTCCCTGTTGGTAGGGACGAGGTCCCGACTAGTAATGCTGTTGCTGTGGTTGGTGAGGGAACTGGGGATGCTGCTGTGGCTGGCTGAACTGTTCACCCTGAGATGGAGGCTATTGTTGGGATGAGGCACCTCCGGTCGACCACCTAAATCCGGGATGATCTCGGTGGATCCCGAGCTACTATTGGTCGTACCAAATCCCATTGACTTCCATGAATGGCTCCTACTCCAAGGGGGGTGGAGGAAGAATAGTCAGTGGCTGATCCTGCTGATACACCACCATCTGAGTGTTCTAAGATGGTGATGGCTGAAGGTACTGGTGCTGCAGCTGCTGTAACGGCTTCACCTGGATGTGGCGAACTTGTCTGTACTAGGCCGAGTGCTGGGTCGAGCTGCTGCTGCTAAGGTTAGCTCGTGACCAGAGACGGTGATGAGAAGTCATCTGTGCCTCCTGGAGACACATGATTTAGGTCTTCAGGTCACTCAAAGTCTGTACCAAGTGATCGATCTGAGTCAAGCCCTGGCACTGCTTCTTCTCGATAATCTCAATGCAGTCCAACTTCTCGTTGTTGATGCCCATATCAGCTGCTGGCGACTCTGCCTGTGCTGCGACTGCTGAAGAGGTGGATGGACCTGCATCGACTCGTACTATCCTCTGATAGGACACGACATGGGATGGGGGCTTCCCCTGAGTGTAGAGACATGTCTGGGACATAACTTTGTAGTTCTCGGCCATCTCATATATGTCCCAGACCTGGTCTTCGTCTTTGGAGAAGTAGGAGCCCCCATGATCGGTCGTTGAGCATGTGATTTAATTTGTTTTCATTGTAATACGTGTACTAAGTGAATCAGTCAGAACCGAGAGAAGGATCTCCGTGAAGAGTGTCTTGACTTTAATTTATGTCCCGGACAAGTCCGAGGTCGAACATAGGGAGGCAAATGAACAACTTTAGGTTAATTCAAAAATTTAGATTTAGGTTTCCAATGCGTATTTTTTTATTTTTTATGCAAAAAGAATGCAAAATGCACAATGCAAAGTGAATTAAGTTACTAAGAAAGCATGCAACTTAGCCAAATTTGTTTAATAGGAAATAAGTCCAATTTAGCCAAATTGTATTTTTCCTAAAATCCTAATCCAGTGATAAACACAAAACATATTTTTTTTGGAATTTTAGGATATAAAATGCAATAATTGAAAATGCACACTTTTTATGGTTTTTTTCACAATTTTTTACACAAAGAGAATGCAAAAATTATGAATAATTAAATGGAATTAAAACATGATGCAAGGAATCTACACTTTTTTTTGGATTTTTCGGATGAAATATGATTTTTTCTGGATTTTTTAATGAAAATAGAGTGACAGTGAGTAGCTAACAAAAAATATACATGTTGTTTGTCTTCTTTTGTAAATTCCCCACTATTTTTCTTCTTAATATTTTATTGTATTTTAGTAGCCTACTTCATTTTATTATTTATTTTCTTTAATTTCCATTCTCTACAATAACCACCAATTCAACTCCATTATTCTGCCATTTTAATAACCTCCATTCTACTCCACCTCCATTCTAACCTCCATTTTTCTATTTTTTTGTACACATCCCAACCTCCTCAATTTGCACTTGATTAGTCTTTATGGGAAGAGAGCCTACTTCTCAGAGTTGAATCGGTGACAACGACGCAACCGCGAATGAGCGATGATAGCCCTCTCTCTAGTGAGATTCGTTGGCTTCTTGGCTAACATCGCAGTCGCAACCGTGCGCTGCTCGAGCTCATCGCTCGCCAACTATTTGAACAAATATCGTACTTCTCCTGAGCACAACATAGGCGGTCGCTTCCATCCTAGGTAATTTCCTTTCATTTCATCATCATTTTTATTTTTTGCATCTTTTCATATCACACCACCACATAATCACCCACACACCTTCATTTGTTTATTCCATCCTCACCATCTCCACACCATTTTTTATTTGCATTTCCTATTTAAAAAAATCAAAAAATTAAATAAAAAAATCCATCAAAACACAACAGTAAAAAAATTTTAAAAATCAATCAAAAAAATAACACAGCAGTGGCCGACCCCCCACCCCACCGCCGGCCATCGCTGCCCACAAAGCCAACGGGTGGCCCCCCACCCCACCGCCAACCACCTGCTGCCACCAACGCACCAATCCCTCGTGCGTGGCCCCGGCCACGATGTATCCCTCCACGCCACAGCCGGCTGTGCGGCCAGCGCCTTCCTCTATCGCAGCCTCCTCCTCCACCGGCCTGCAACCGCCGTCAGACCATCGCCCCTCCTCGCCATGCAAGCTCCGTCGGCAAACGCGAGCCCTACCTACCTTCGCGTGACCACGTGCGCCTGCCCTCCCCCCTTGTTTCCCAATCTGCGCTGTTGAAGAAGAAGGTGCTTTTCATAATTGTTTTTATTTTGTGAAAATTTCATATTTGTCCCATCAAGTTATTGTAATTACAAACACGTCCATTTGCTTAATTTTCTTTTATGTTGTGAATTCTTTTTTTCATAAATACCCCTGTGTTTGTATATTAATTTGGACATAGTTTTTCCATCATTTAGTTTAATAAAAATTGATATTATGTTGAACAACTAATTCTTTTCCATCTGGATATTTATTTGTGTTTTTATGAGTTATCGTGAATTAAGTAAAATTGTTCAAGTGAAATTCTGTATATTTTATTAAATATGGACTCTTTAATTCATATATCATTCACCGTTGCTCGAACAAATTCATAAAAATCAGGAATGATTCCTTAAAGTGCGTTCTAGTTACTACCCAAATTTCATCTTAATTGGATTAACCTTGTGCCTTAAATAAATTATAGAGTGATTTTAGTAATTTATGTTTATTTAATTCCACAAACATTATCTTTACAAAATTTAAATCTCATGTATTCCTTAAAAAAATATCTTTTTGAGACAATTATCACTTCGTCTAATTTGATAATGTGGATTTATTAAGAATTAATTACTCACTACCACTCTTTTTTCATTAAAAAATCCATAAAAATTCATAGTTTGTCCGAAAAAACCAAAAATAATATGTAGCTTCCTTACAACATATTTTAATTCCAATAAAATGTTCATAATTTTTGCAGTTTGTTTGTGTGAAAAATTACGAAAAAAATCCATGAAAAGTATGCATTTTTTATTATTGCATTTTAATTCCTAAAATTCCAAAAAAAATATGTTTTGTGTTCATCACTGGATTAGGATTTTAGGAAAAATACAATTTGGCTAAATTGGACTTATTTTCTCTTAAATTAATTTGGCTAAGTTGTATGCTTTCTTAATAACTTAATTCACTTTGCATTGTGCATTTTGCATTCTTTTTTCATAAGAAATAAAAAATACACATTAGAAACTGAGATCTAAATTTTTGAATTAAACTAAAGTTGTTCCTTTTCCTCCCTGTGTTCAACCCCAGACTTGCCCGGGATATAAATTAAAGCCGAGACACTCTTCACGGAGATCCTTCTCTCGGTTATGGCTGATTCACTAAGTATACGTATTACAACGAACATAAATTAAATCATGCGCTCAGCAACCGATCAAATGGCAAAGTTGTCGGGGAGGCAAACGTCTTAGAGATTAATTTAAAAAAGTTAGATTCAGATTTTTACATACTCGGGTAGTCTGAACCCCGAGCCACTTGTAATTAAACCATTTTCCTCTCAATTAGTTCTCTACATATTTTGTATATATTTTGTTTTGATATCTCTAATATAAATCTTATTTTCCTTGTGAAGGCTCGGTGGACTTGGAGTGCATCAGAGGTCGACGGACGCGACGCGCGCCGACTGCTGAAGAGAGAGGATAATTCAATTTATTTTCGAGAGATTTTTTGTAAATTTCTGTAGTTATTATGTTGTAATAATTTAGGTAAAATTTTCATTTATAGCGGATCTTGTTTAAGAGCTCGTGTTTGTAAAAAGACTTGGACATTATTTTGTGGTGTCGAGACCTGTTTCACTCTCCGGTGAGGGTGGGGCTCGATTTGAGTGGGGAATTTAAGGATTAGGCAAACGGTAGTTTAGCATCAAATTTGTTTGTGCCCATCGTAATGTAGGACACACATATCTTATAAGATTTACATATCTAATAAGATTCATAATGAGACGCACATAGATATGTACTACTTAGCTCAAATTAAGTCAATTCTTCCCCGCTAATAGTATAATGTTTAGGTGTGGTTCTCTCGATCTGCATGCATTTAGTGTAAACTTTACAAATTCAGTTTTGCTTAACGCATGGAGAGTGTTGGGATTCACTGTAAGTATACCTTCTTCTAAGCATGCATCATAGTTTCTCATTTGCAGTCTGATTTCTGATTTCCCTCTTGTTTTACAACTTAAGGTCAAAAAGGAAATTGGGATTGGACGATAGACGTGCTTTTCTTATCAGATTAATTTCAAGTGATAACCTAACTCCAAAATTGGGACTGAATTGAGAACGTCTATTAAAAAAATTGGAATAAAAAGAACCTTGTTCACGGGTGCATAAAGCCCTCATTGTTTGATTTACTTGCAAGTGAGAGAGAGACGACCCTAGGATAGAGCCAAGCCAGGATTTCTTACATACTACTGGTTCTTTATTTTTAGGCGATTGGCTACTTTTGAGTGAGGAGTACAGGTAGTCGTATTATATGGTCCGGACTTCCTTAGTAGATTGGGAGATTCAGAGGGTGCCTTAGTCCTCAAGGAACGGGTAGCCATATTTATACGGTTCGTACTTACTCCTATACTGGCTGAAAGTAGATCCAACTAATCGTAAGAACCAAGCTAGACTGTAGGAAAATACGGGCACCTAACAACTCGTTAATCTTTCCAATATTGTATTTATCACCAACTAAAATTGACCAAATAATTTGGCCAAACCCTTACGGCCATCACGTGTTGAGTTGGTGAAATTGAAGGTTTGAATTGTGTTAGTATAGTCTGAGTTTACTCCGTACATTTATGTGCACCACAGAACTAGCACCTCATTGAATATCGTGTTCTAACCATTTCTTTTGACATTGAAGATGACCGGTTGAGGGGATATTTATTTGGACTTTGTGAATCTCTCGTTGAACCCTCCAAGAAGTACATCTTTAAAGTTTCAGGCTCAACTTGGACCAACCTGGACTCATGACCCTCTTGATCCCAGGATCACCCTCTCGGGATGGTTACTCAAACCATTCCCTTTCTCTCTTCCCACCTCATCAAGGAAGACCTTCATCTTGGTGAGAATATCTTGATTCATAAATCCTCTTCTAATCAAGAATACATTGCTGATTCAGGACCTAAAGAAGATACAGGAAAAATGCCTCCAAAGAAGAAAGAAGAGTAAGAAGAACACCCCGAGGACCTGATGAGAATGGTACTAGCCAGATTAGATGCATTTGAGAAAGAACACGCATTACTGAGAGCTTAGTTAAGAAAGCTCAATGTTGGGGTCGAACCACAAATGGATGCGGCATACAACCCCGGACAGTACAGAATTCGAAACTACTTGAGTTTGGAAGAACCCACACTAGAATTGAAGCCACACTTTCTGAACCTGATTCCACACTTTAATGGGAATACTTCTGAGGAGCCCAATGTATTCCTAAGATACTTTGAGCTCATATGTGCTAACCTCATAAATCCTAATGTTAGCCAGGATTATATTAGGCTCACAGCCCTTCCATTTGCCTTGGGTGGCAAAGCTGACTATTGGGTAAAGAACTTGGGAGTTACAGTCACTACTTATGCCCAGTTCAAGGAATTGTTTCTAAAGAAGTTCTACCCATTGAGTAGGACTAACATGATGAGGACGTGCATTACGAGTTTTTCCCAGTTACCCCATGAAGCCTTTTGTGATGCTTGGGAAAGATTCAAGGACATCCTGCAGAAGTGTCCATGTCACAATCTAGATGATAACATCTTGGTCCAGTCGTTCTTCACTGGTCTCAACCCTTAGATGCAGGGTTTAGTGAGTGCTGCCTGTGGAAGCATCTATACATTACGAGGATCGGATACCGTCTGGAAGGTATTCAAGAAGATGGCTGAAACTATCGCTCACAGATAGCTAGAAGGACTTCTACATCGTCCCCTGGTTCACTCTTATCTGGAGGAGGAAAGTCAGTTGTAGTTGATCTTTCTCAGGACGTGATCCCTAGCATGGGACTCCTTGCAGACAAGCTTACAATAGTCGAGAAGATCGACAAGTGGATTGATTAATTAGACCAGAGCATCTCCAAACTTCTAAAACAGATGGAGGAGTTGACTGAGAAGGTATCTAAGATAAGGATACCCACCGTGATTGCACCCTCTGCCCCGTATATCGAGTTCACCATAATCAGGAGCAATTGGTGTCAGGGCAACCCCAGCCGTGGGAGCAGGACCAATCATATGCCCACCCTTTCCAGCAGCCACCTCCATTAGCAGATATAGTTCAAGAGGAACCTCCACCGGTTTGGGAGGTGAATGGATTATGGTATACTCAGGACCCTGCGAGGCAGGGAAGTACGGGAGACCGACATATCTATCAGCATCCCCCGACCTTTCACAACACCGCATTCACCTCCGCACCACCTCCTTTACAGCAGAGCCTTGGATTCCAGCCACCCCAGCAGCAGCTGTAGCACTACCAGCAGTATGGCTGACATGGCCATTACCAAGCGGGCCAACAGGGACTGCACTGTAAACAGATACCCCAGCAGCAGCAACAATAGAGGCAGTATCCCGGCCAGCAGGGCCAGTCTTCTCGTTCTTCTTCCCAATCTTATCCTCTTCCTTCATCGTCTGGTCCCGTGGATATACAGCAATATATACTCGACGAGCTCCGTTCCTATCGGAACGAAATTCAAGACTTACGGGTGGATGTCAACTGCCTGTCCAGATGATGAGACGAGCAGACTGCACCCTCTACCTCGATCCCAGCCTAGGTTCAGGCTAACCCCAATAGCCTGAACCGATCTAGTTCTCAGCAGCACTTTGATCAGGTATACTATTCAACATCTCCTAGATCTGAACATGAGATTCTTTCATGTGACGAGGCTAATCATATGTCACTCAGGAGCAAAAGGATAGTGACCGTACCTAACTGAGCAAGGGACACGAGGAATGGCATCTCTAGATCTCTACTTGAGGAGTCTTCAGAGGACGAGGAGGAGAGGCAGCATATTCTGGAGCCCCATCAGCACCATTCGAGGATTTCTACTCAGAGAGTCGAGAGGAGGAGGAGCGCGTGTATGCAGTATCGGCAGCATGGATACACATCTGAGTCTACGGAGGACCTTACATCTCCTGTTGTGGCAGATATCACTTCAGTTTCTATCCCACAACCTATAGTAGATAGTTATGATTTTGATTCCATGTTGCATCAAAAAGATTCTTGTATAAAGAACTATGTTTCCGTTAATGCCAAGAATGATCTTTCAGTTCATGATTCAAACTCTTCATCTTCTATTTCCCTAGCTTCAATCCCTTTCCCCCATGCTCTTACAGCAGGATAGCGCATCAAAAAGATTCAGAAAGATGACCCTGATATGGCACGATTTTGTAAAGAAAATATCATTGTAAAGGTGTCATTTGACGAGTATGTGGCTAACCATCCAACATTCCAAAAATAACTTAAGGTGAGACAAACACCTACAACGGTAAGAAGGAAGAAAGAGAACCAAAATATAAAGACACACGTCTTGTCAGTAGCTACAACTTATTGTCTCAAGAATCAGACTTTACCAAGGAAAAAGAGATATATGGGTGCTCACTATGTGGAGAGTTGTATTGACGACATTGTGTTTGCACGCACACTCTTGGATAATGGTTCTTCATTCAACTTACTTCCCTTAGCATTATATTAAAATTGGAGTTGGTACCACTTCACAAATCTAGAACTTTACTCCAACTTGGAGATCGTTCAGTGAAGAGGCCTAAGGGAAAAGTGAAGAATTCGTTATCTCGATTGAGGGGCAAAACTATCAAGTTGACTTCATTGTCTTGGACATGGAGACCCCCAATCATTGGAGAGAATATCGTATTATTCTCAGGTGGCCCCTCCTTAGGACCGCAGGTGCAGCTTTCGATTATGATATGGGAATGATGAAGTTCCATTCTCCGGGAAGAGAAGTGAACCTTGAGATGAAGCAAACTAAGTGTCAGCAACCTGATTCAGAGAGTAGCACATAGTACTCATCGTCAGAGGTAGATTGCAGGATGATTAGAATGGTTGGGACTTAGGGACATGTTCCTTCAGGACAGAGCGAGTCCCTTTCATCTGGAAAGGACACAGTGGAAGATGCAGTTTGCCAGGTGTTGTCTGATCTTATGAGAGATGCATCTACCTATTCCCATGATGACATAGAGATCCATCTGGAACTGTCAGTTCCATCCCCTTCAGAACGATCATGGGACATAGATGTTGAGTCGGACGCGACTTTGGCTAAACTACCGCGTTTCTTTGGTGATCCAAATCCCCATACTTTTGATTTGGTGGAAAGTACTACGCAGCTTAGCCCACCTTCATGCAGCATGGAACTGGATTCAGATTCAGTTTAGCCAGATTTGCTTGATGACACCACATTGCCAGAACTAAAATCACTACCTCCTACACTCAAGTATGCCTCTCTTGTGGGACCCAAAGAGAGATACCATGTTATCATTATCTCAGATTTGACTTTAGAGCAGGAGTCTAGGTTGTTAGAAGTCTTAGAGAGGAACTGCAAAATAATAGGCTGGACAGTGTCGGATCTCGTGGGGATCAACCCCGCTCTCTGCTCGCATCATATTTTTACTGAGGGTAATGTGAGACCTTCCCGTGAGTTCCAAATGAGAATTAACCCAAGTCTACAGGAAGTACTGAAGAAAGAGATTGAGAAATGGTGCAAAGCAGGATTTATATACCCTATTTCTGACTCCAAGTAGGTGGCCCCGCTTCATGTTGTCCCGAAGAAGTCAGGAATTTAGATGGTCACCAACGAGGAGGGGTAGAGATCGCGGCACAAGTACCCATGTCATGGCATATCTGTGTTGACTACATGCGCCTGAATGTTGCGACCAAGAAAGATCACTTTCCCTTACCTTTCATTGATCAGATCTAGAAGAGACTCGTAGGGAAGGAGTTCTTCTATTTTCTTTCGGGTACTCAGGCTACAACCAGGTAGGTATAACTCCTGAGGACCAGGAAAAGACCACAATCACATGTCCATTCAGCACTTATGCTTTTATGCGCATGCCATTCGGGCTCTGCAATGCCACGTGCACATTCCAGCAGTGCATGATAGCCATATTTGCCGAGATGGTGGGAGATTTCTTGGAAGTTTTCATGGATGACTTCTCGGTCCATGGTAATTCTTTTGATACATGTTTAGCACACTTGGACCGAGTCCTCACAAGGTGTTGAGAGGTGAATCCGGTACTCTCCTAGGAGAAAAGTCACTTTATGGTGACGGAGGGTATTGTGTTGGGGCATGTCATCTCCAAAAGAGGAATGGAGGTTGACCCTGCCAAGGTGGAGGTGATCAAGAAACTCGATCCACTTACCAATGTGAAGTTAGTGCAGTTATTCTTAGGGCATGTTGGATTCTATAAGAGATTTGTTCAGGATTTTTCAAATATCGCCTGCCCACTGACTGAGCTCTTAGGGGAAGACACAGAGTTCATTGTAGATCACATGTGTCTGGAGGCCTTTGAGCTCTTGAAGAGGAAGATTTGTACCTCGCCCATACTACAAGCTCCTGATTGGTCTCTCCCCTTTAAGATCATGACTGACTCTTCATATTTTGCTATAGGAGCTGTGTTAGGACAACGGTGAGAGGGGATCCCATTTACAATCCACTACGCGGGCAAAGTATTATATCATACACAGAAGAATTATACAGTGACTGAAAAGGAAATGCCCGTTGTATTATGGGCCCTCGAGAAGTTCAGGTCATATATTTTGGGCTCTAAGGTGACAATCTACACTGATCACAAAGCTATCTGATATTTAATGGAAAAGAAGGATGTGAAGGCACGTCTTCTTAGGTGGATTTTACTCCTCCAGGAATTTGATTTGGAGATAAAAGATAAATCTGGAGTGAAGAATGCTGTGGTTGATCATCTTTCTTGGATTGAACTTAAGGATTCTCCTAATTATGAGCAGATTAGAGAGACTTTCCCAAATGAGTCAATTTATGTTATTGACTCACTCCCGTGGTATGCCAACATGGTGAACTATCTTGTCTCCAAGAAGGTTCCCCATGGTTGGACTAGGAGCAGCATTGAATGACTGAAGTCGGATTCGAGGAGATACCACTGGGATGATCCTTTCCTTTTCTTCGAAGGACCGGATTGTGTTTGGAGAAGGTGTATTCCTTAGGAGGAATTACAAAGTGTCCTCACATATTGTCATTCACTTGAGGCTGGAGGACACCATTTGGGAAAGAGAACCGCTCACAAATTACTTCAACGTGGATTGTATTGGCCGACCTTGTTTAGAGATGCTATTGATTTTGTACGATCGTGCCCGATTTGTCAAAGGATGACAGGGACAGTTGGATAGAGAGATGATATGCACATGCAACTGATGATTATTTATGATATTTTTGATGCATGGGGAATAGATTTTATGGGTCTTTTTTCCAACAGCCAAGGACATGAGTATATATTGTTGGTGGTTGATTATTTATCTAGGTGGGTGGAGGCTATCCCAATCCAAACTGCAGACAACGAGACTGTCTGTAAGTTTGAGTCTATACAAATATCTTCCATTTTCCACATTATTTTATTTTCTTATTTTCTTATTTATTAAAAATCCAAAAAAAGTTAGTCTAATATGTAAATATATGTCCTTTGAAAAAAAAAATATTCAGCAACTCTGGAGTTGGTGTATTCCGGACACATTCACTTTCAGTCAAGGATTGAGGATTTGAAGACACTTGATTTCTGAGATCTTGAGAGACTGAGTTAGCCAGCCTTAGTCATTAGGGTTTTGAACTTAATAATCCACACTTCCCTAGTTTGAATATTTGAGCGATATATTGCACTCTTCATCTCTACCTTCTAAAGAATATGATTTGCACATCACTTTCACAACTGCATGATTGAAGAGATGAGTTGAGTTATCACTTGAGGAACTAGGATTGGTGATTTGAGTTTAGACCTGATTTAGTGATATTCGAGGATGGGATAAAGTTAATTAAGGCTTCAAGAAACCTGAGTGTCAGAAAACCCTAGTCAATATGTGAACAATTTCGCATGCTATCGTTTTATATTTACCTAAGTGCAGGGTGTAATGAAACATAAATAATTTTTGATTAGTGTGCGCCAATTTTTGATAAAAGCAATGGAGCTAGCAAAACAATGAAATTAAATTCGAGAGAAGTTCTCTCATAAAAAGAAAAGCTATGTCATTACAAATACAAATTCAAAAGATCTTCCACCAAGGCAAGCTCTTCCAACCATTTCAAAGTGTCCACCTGGACCAAATGCTATTAAGACCAAGGAGTTGGGATAACACCCAAAAAGGACTCTACATCGTATAGTGATACAAGTCTAAGTATCGAAGGTATCTTAGATACTCAAAAGACACACACCCAGGTGCACTCCTAGGAAAACAAGTGCAGACAACTCTGAATTCTCTTGATGGACACATTGATCAACAAATATAAAATATACATGTCTTTAGTAATAAAGCACTCGAGATGCCCCTTGTTCCAATGTGAGGGAGAGAAAGATATACACAATCATAGGCCCTCCATCATCTAGTCATCCATCTACACTTTCAAGTCTGACAAACTAATGAGACGGTTGATTGAAGCAAGAACTGACTTATTCCATATTGTTGAGGATTAGGTCTAAAGGAGAGTCTTGTGGACTAGAACCTTGGGTGACATCTTGACTCGACTCTCAAGATTGTAGTACACTAATTATCATATCCATACATTTTATGTACAAATAGAGAGTGTGATAATTAGAGAAGTTGGATTCCTTTTGACTAGAGCATGGTTGAGCCCAAAATTTTAGGATCACTCAAATTGAGGGCTTTCGATAAATTGAGCCTTTAAAATTCACATGCATTGTCAGGAACTAATCCATCTCCTTTATTCTTTAGATGCTCGAGGATGAACATAGCTTAAGTATAGGCGTATGATGAATCCCTACTGGATCATCATAATTCTCTCATATTATCCTCTAAAAATAAGAACCTCATGAGAAATCTTCATTATTGCAGCATCTTTGTCAAATAAACCAATCACCTATAACTAACACTAACCCTAATTTTATCATATTTAATCACTAACATTTTTTATTTTCTATTAAAAATCATAAAAAATAGGTTAATTATTGTATATATTTATTTTGACTTTAGAAAATACAAAGAAAATATAAAACCCTTAAAATAAGTGTTTTAATTCATTAAAAATTCTTGCAAAAATTAATACTTGTACAAATGACTTCCATTGATATATTTGCATATCACACCTGCATCTACATGAAGACCTAGAATTTGAATCTAATCACTCATTATTTAATCAATATTTTTCAATAAATAGATGAAGAGGCTTGTGTCCTTGTGTTCGACCTTGGTAACTTATCAAGTAAAATAAGTTCCATATATTCGTAAATTGTTATTTTTATCGATCATAATTTTCCTCCTATGCTACAATTCTTTATTATTAAAGAGGCATTTTTCAGCTTTCATCAAATGGCACCATTGCGGGGGACACATCGCATCTTTAAAAGAGGTCATTCCTACAAAATGATATTTTTGGTGTTACTCTATGTACATAGAACACCTTGATTTGGGATTTTGCAATTTTTTGTGATTTTAAATAAGATAAAAATTGAGAAAATTTACGAAGGCATACCCAGCAGTATCAAAAGCCAGCATATCATCAATACCAATCATACCACCAGTATGCAGGTGCTTCTTATGACCAGTATCCTCCTCCTTAACAATTTCATCAGCAACAACTCCCTCCTCCTCACCATGATTCCTATAATTCCCAGCCCCACCACTACCGTTCGTAGGTGGTCAACACGTTGATTCATCCGAGGTTGCTCTAGTGAACCTCGCACTCGACTGATTATCAAGGGCCTATTAGAGATGTCCTAGAAGCTATATGAGCTCACTGCCACCAAGACGCCTATTCCAGCACAGTTTGAGGAGAACCCTAATAATTTCAAGCGTAAAGAGCAGGCAGTTTGTGATGTTTCAACCGGTCTGTTAGAGTCAGATATTTCAGATTATGCTTTGTCTCATGCAATGACTCTTAGAAGCGGCAGAACTTTGCAGCCATCTACCATCATCAAAGAGAATAATAAAGCAACTTTTGCATCAACCAGTCTATCAGTAGTGCCGGGTGAGGAAGAAGATGATGGAGCAGCAACACCAGCCACCATTTACCATCACCATCAAGAGAAAAAAATCCAAAAATAAGCAAAAGGAAAATTCAAAAAAAGAATGAAGATCCTAAGACGAGACGAACCAGCAATGGAGAAGCCAACACCGCCATCAAACAATCTAGAGTAATCCAACGAAACCCAAGCTCATGTGCATAAATTTCGCCCTATTTTGCATGATGTCCCATCTGCTAGCCAATCATATGCGAATAAGTATGTAATTAAGAACACGGAATTTTTCTCTATGGATGCTCCATTTCCTTCAGCAATGAAAAATACCAAAAAAATAAACATTAAAAAATAGCATTATCCGACCCTTCATTGGTTGAAATTATTGATAATCTAGTTCTGAAAATACCTCTCGTGAAGGACATTAACTACATGCCAGTTGTCAAGAAAGTATTGAAAGAAGCATGTACCTCCAAATGTCCAAACCACAAGATCAAGCATAGTAGAGGCGAGAAACGCATCTTGACTGTGGCCACCGTAAATCTAATCAGTGACCTCCCACAGAAAAAGAAAGACAAGGGAGAACCCAACATCAGATGCCAAATTTTAGACTAAGTATTTGAGCAGACTTTGTTTGATAGTGGGTCTTCAATAAATATTATGCCCTCCTCACTACTGCAATTAGGCTTGGACCACTTAAGTCAACAAGAATGATCTTACATTTCATAGATCGATATGTACAATGGCCCATAGGAATGTTGGAGAATGTTATCGTAACTATACAGAACTTGAAATTTCTAGTTGATTTTGTAGTCCTAGATATGGACTCACCTGCATCGTAACTCTAGACCCCGATCATTCTAGGATGATCGTTCCTTTGCACAGTTGAGGTGGTCATCGACTATGGGTCTAGGAAGGTCACCGTCTGCTCCAGCTCTGACAAAGTTATTATGGATATGTTCAACGACCCAAAACCGTATCGAAAGGAGAGAAGGTAGACTTAGCAATTCAAGATTGTGATATCATTTGATATTAGCGATCAACAAATCTCTCTGGATGATTCCTTCACACAAAAATTCCTCTATTCAGAGGAAGACTTGGATAACATATTCCATCCATGCTTCCTTGCCAGCTGGGAGACTGAACCAGAATTCGAGTCATTGAGCGGCATGTTCGAAGAAGATTCAAGCCATCTCGAGTAGGAAGACTTCATTGCAGACATGTTCGGTACTTTCATTTTCGATCCAGGAGTCACAGAAGTGGACTGCAACTCATTTAAATTAGCCGTTCATCCAGCTTCCAGCAAAGTTTCTGAAGTAGCTGTAGAGCAGACTCAACAGATACCAGAAATCAAATTTCTTCTGGTAGGTCTGAAGTACACTTACTTGCGGGTGAAGAAAATATGTATTCGATCATCATCAGTAGTTGTTTAACATCAGATCAAGAATCTCAACCTCTCGGGGTTCTAGACAAAAATGCAAGGCAGTTGGTTGGAGCATATATGATCTCTACGGGTTAAATCCAAGTCTATGTTTACACCACGTTTATCTGGAAGAAGATTGCAAGTTGTCCTGATAATTTCAAATAAGACTAAATCCGAATTTGCATGATGTGGTATTGAAAGAAATCATGAAGTGGTGTGAAGCAGGGTTCATTTACCCCATCTCCGATTCCAAATGGGTGAGCTCCCTGCATGTAGTGCCAAAGAAATCAGGCCTTAATGTTGTAAAGAATGATTAGGGAGAGGACATCTCCTTCTTAGATGGGTACTCCGAGTACAACCAAGTGGTGATATCCCATGAAGATCAAGAGAAGACAACTTTTACCTTCACGTTCAACACCTGTGCTTTCCAGAGAATGCCCTTTGGCCTCTATAATGCTCTAGCAACATTCCAGAGGTGTGTGCTCGCCATCTTTGCCAACATGATTGGAAGTTTTCTCGAGGTCTTTTACAATGATTTCTCCATCTATGGTGATAGCTTCTATTCTTTTCTTCAGCACCTAGACAAAGTACTCCAGAAATACCGTGAAGTCAATCTTGTACTATCTTGGGAAAAGAGCCACTTCATGGTTATAGAAAGAATCGTATTGGGCCATGTCATCTCCAAGCAAGGCATGGAGGTGATGATTGCATTATATATGGATATGATATGCTCAAATTACATGAGAAACCCTCTTAAGGATTGATGTATAAAAACCAATTTTGCATAATTTGCATTCTATTTATCCTATACACACAACAAATAAAACCATCTTAAATTACACATAATCAATGAAATCAGAAATCGACAATTCATGGTTATATATCCGGATAAAATATTCTCAAAAATCTCTATTGACAAATTATTTAAGGATTATATGTGTTATATTTAATACTGAGATGAATAATCATCCATAAATAATTATCTACATTAATTGAACAAACCATATTTATTACAGTAAAGGAGAAAATGAAAGTGCATTGAGTTTATATATATATATATATAGCATTGAATTTAATAAGAATCCAACACATATATTTATTCAATTTGGCTCTACAAATACCTATCAAATTTTGTTGGAAAGAAAAGGGGAGGGAGGTTAGTATAAAATCACCTCTCTATTCTCATGCATAGAGCCCCCACGTACAACACATTTCCCATGCAAAGACAAAAGCCACCCATGCATACCTCATTCCCCATGCACGTGGGTGGCTCTTCCCAAAATCATTAACTCTCTTTTATTTCTTTGTTTACGGGAGGAGCTGCCCACGCCTTCTATAAAAGGAGACGTCTCCCACGGAGGCTTCTCCGGCTAAATGCACTCTCCCTCGACGCATATCCCATCCTCTTCCCTCAAGTCTCTCTCTCGTCCCAGACTCCCTTCCTCCTTGCACCTACATGTAGCGACACCGCTAGCCACGACCTCCTCTTCCACCTTGCACGGCCAGCATCTCCTCTGCGCACTCCGGCTCCATCTCCAGCACGACTTGTGGCTAGCAACTCCAGCCCCCTAGCCTCCTCATCAACCTACAGCCAGCAACTCTTGTCCGCGCCCCTCAGCCAACGCATCTCCTCCGTGCACTCCGCCCTCGTCTCCGGACTGAGCCCATGCACGCAATCGGCGTGCGCACAACCAACCCCAATGTGTTTCCTTTTTCGCCCAAGTAGCCATCTACGTGCCATCCTCTCGCGCAGCGTAGCCATCTAGCCACCCACGTGGCTATCTTATAACATGAAACATCACCTCATTTCTCATGCATCAGTGTTCCTCACGTGCGGTGTTCTTCTTCCCATCAAACAGCTTGTGCATCAGTCTCTACGATCGTTGGCGTCGCCCTCGTCTTTATTTCGCACTTGGATAGAGAAGCATTCTCTTTCTCATTTTTTACATCTTCCTTGCATTTTGCTATATTGGTGGCTCTTGTTTAAGTTAAATTTTGATGAAACAATTATTTGGTAACATCTTTTATTTACTCTAGTTTATTTTTTACCATATGCATCACAACTCTCATATCTTTAATTATATCTTGAAATATTGCAAATAATTCTCAATTTTTCCTTACTAAGTTGTGATTGTGATTCAACCCTCATTTTCTCACTAAGTAGCACCCGTATCCACATTCGTTTACTCTAAGCTGTAGGAAACATTTTCACCGTAGATTACATTTTACCGTCAAACTTTTTTAACATAATTTCTCTTCCATCGCAATAGATCAAAATTTTAATTTTTTTAAAGAAGAACAAAAATAGTGAGTTTGTTTAGTCCTTGCGGATACAAATCTCTACTTGCACTATACATCTCATATATTTTCATCAAATTGTAGTTGTAATTTTATTTGTTTGATCCCTATTAGTCGCAGTTCACAACGACATTGCTTAAATTCATATTTTAAATCGTGAAAAATCTTGTCAACTTTTCGGCGTTGTTGCCAGAGACTAGGCAACATTTGCAATTTTTCTCTTCATTTTTAACTTATTTTCGATATTCTAATCCATGCAAATTTTTTATTTTTAGGTACTTGAACTCCGAAAAAGAAAAAAACGAAGATTCATGAATTTTTTTAGCGAACTTGTAATTTGTTCTAAGTAAAAAAAATTGTAAGATTAATTTCTCCCTCCTTCTCGAAAAGCTCGCCATCAGTTACAAAATATTATGGATTTAGTGCCAGAAGTGCAGGCACTATGAGCTTCCTTTTCACTTATGAATTTTTAGATTTACATTTCTTGCATTTGTTTGAGCAACCGAAAAAAATTAAAAAAGAGTTCTTGATTGTATCATCTCCGTAGGCTTGTACCTATGTGATAATCTAATTCAAAGACCACCAAAAACGTCTTGATCATATAAAAAGATAAGCTCGAAAGATCACCATAGTGATCCGAGCGAAAGCGGATAAATTTGAATGCTTGTTTGGTCGCACGTGGTGATTGACAAAACTCACAAAGCACATAGAATCCTAGGATAGAGACAAACAATCACTGATGTCACATGGTATTACAGAGAGAAGTCATAACTCCTTGACGTGTTGGGTACAGGTTCTTGCAGGAAGAACAGATCTTTGATCTGAGTACTCACCTAGATCCCCCAGTCGGATGAGGACATCGATTTCTCACAATCTACCACAAACACCTCTTCATTAAGGATCCTTAAATCTCTGGTAATATTTGTTGAGCAACTAACTCTAATATCGAAAAGATAACGGCATCTGCGGTAATTTATATGGAGTTGGTGAATCAACAAATTTTTGTGTTTGTGTTGTGTATGTTGATGGACATGCAAGCAAACGGCGAACCATTATGTAATAAATGTTATTGCAAATATCATTTCCCTCATCTGAAATGGAGAATAATTAATTTGCATAATAGGTCCTTTAGTAAAATTAGGGTTACGTACCATAGCCATCTTAATGATCATACAACTATTGATTCAATAATTGAATCATAGAGGCTTGTGCTTGGATGAATATCTAAAGAGTTAGATTGAGGACTTATCGAGCACCGTCAAATGATTATTAAGAGACGATCTCCATCCTGAGGAGGAGATGGAAATCCTCTCTCTGAAGGTTGATATCTAACCAATCTCTTGATGCAGGTCCTCTGCACAAGAATAGAGATTCGGACATGTTAGATAAGTTAGGTCAAAGAGTTGACTTAACGAGATCGAGATAACAAAAGACCTATGTCTTATGCTATCACGATATAGGCACACATCCTCTGACCACAGACAGATGTGTTACTATATATCTGAGTATGTACATTTGGTAGACCAATAGGTTAATGACCTAATCAAGGTCTATACGCCGATGCTCTAGTGTGCATGCAAGGGCATATGAGTAATACAATCTCTCAAAGGGATCATACATGTTCATTACTGAATCGGAAGACATGTGCTCACTCATGAGATATTGGGAAGAATCAAATTCCATGCACGGTCATCTCACTTTGGAAGCTTGACTAAATTTGGACATTTCATCAATTGCAAGTCTAAAGTAGGCTTCATATACAAGTGTTGTATATGGACCCTCGAGGATCTTCCTATAAGGGTAAGACTCGTTAATGTGTAAATGGATCTTCAAGAGAAAGAGGGAACCTGATGAGAAGGTAGAGACCTTCAAAGCACGGTTCGTAGCCATGAGACACACAGGAAGAGAAGATATTGCTTGCGATGAGACTTTATTCTTCAGTAACCATGCTTAAACCCATCGAACTATTGCTAATTGTTGCTAAACAACTTGACTTTTACATATTCAAGATGAAAGTCGAGATGACATTTCTCTATGAATACCTCTTTAAGGATAGTCACATGAAGTAGCCCGTAGGTTTCATGATTGAGGAAAGTAAGGTGTGCAAGCTAAGGAAATCCATCTATGGACTCAAATATGCTTCTTATAGTTGGAACATAAGATTTGATGAAATTATTAGCGTATGATTTCAGATAGAATCTTGATGAACCATGTGAAGCTTAGTGGGAGTGTTATTGTATTCATCGTGCTAAATGTAGATGATATCTTAATCATTTGGAATGATGTAAGGATAATAATAAGTGTTTTATAATATGGTTGTTTCATATCTTGAGATATGATCTCAAGGATATCTTTTAGATCTTAGTTCTGAAGGTGTTCAGAAGCAAAGAAAAGAGGATATTGTACACCTTGGACTTGTTCCATTTTCTGGAAAATTCCAAAAAAGGCCTCTTTCCCTTAAGATATGGTAATGACCTATCTAAAGGGATAGCACCTCAAAGAGCTGAGGAAGTAAATGCTAGAACTACTTGCCATTGTGCATCCGTTACGAGAAGTCGAGTGTATGCTAGATGTGTACAAAGGCCAGATGTCTGCCATGCAGTGGGAGTAGTACATTGTTACTAATCCTACTATGGAGATAAAACACTTGATTGCAGTAATGACAATATCTTCAAAGATGATGAAATTTAGAGATAGTAATCTTACAGTCTTATCTTCAAAAGTTTAAGATCTTATAGATAGTGATCTATAAGGTTCTTAATTGTAGATACCTTAGAAGATAGTGATCTCTAGGAATAAAGGTATTCTGATGAGGATTGTGGGAATGCTGGTTATAATAATTATTGACAAATGGTGTCAAGGACACTATAACTGCTTCAACAAGATTAAGTATTGGTTGCATAAGATGCAACATTCGCATTGGATATGAGCATTGTTATTAGGAGATACGCAAGTGTCGTAAAAGGACTTGGCATAATCTTTTGGGAATAGAGTGGCGGATCAGATTACCTATCTATTTTTCTAAATAGCTTATGATTGTCACATGAGTGCAGGTTTAAATGATTAGCCCATTAATGGCTCTTTGGGCTAGTGGGAGATCGTTGGACATGCGAGCCCACGGCGAGCTACTATGCAATAAATGTTATTGCAATGAAGAATATTTAATTTTCATAATAGGTCCTTTAGTACAATTAGGGCTATGTACCATGGCCATCTTAATGATCGTACACCTGTTGATTCAATAATTAAATTATAGAGGATGGTGCTTGGATGAATATCTAAAGAGTTAGATTGAGGACTCATCGAGCACCGTCAAATGATTATTAAGAGATGATCTCAAGCCTGAGGAGGAGATGGAAATCCTCTCTCTAAAGGCTAATATCCAACCAACCTCTTGATGCAAGCCCTCTGCATAGGAATAGAGATTCAGAGGTGTTAGATAAGTTAGGTCGAAGAGTTGTCTTAATGAGATCGAGATAACTAAAGACCTATGTCTTATGTTGTCACGATATAGGCACGCATCCTCTGACCAGAGGCTGATGTGTTATGATATGTATGAGTATGTACATTTGGTAGACCAATAGGTTAATGACCTAATCAATGTCTATACGCCGACGCTTTAGTGTGCATGCAAGGGCATATGAGTAATACAATCTCTCAAAGGGATCATACAGGTTCATTACTGAACCAGAAGACATGAGCTCACTCATGAAATATTGGGAAGAATCAAATTATGTGTACGGTCGTCTCACTTTGAAAGCTTGACTGAATTTGTAGGTTTTATATATACTTTTAGAAAGTATATAATCAAGGCCTGTATATGATATATGCTTGGAAAGTATATGATCGGTAGCGACTCCCAATAGTCAAATAAGACACTTAATGATAAAACCATGAAGTAGACAGTGTCAAAATTATCTAATACTTTGGGTTTATTCTAGGTCTTCCAGTATGCAAGATATACAGGTATTGGGAATACCTGCAGGTTATGTGATCATAAACGATTGTATAACAATGACGCTTCCATTCCTAGGGAGTGATGAAATGGGTCTGGACTTTAGTGACTCCTCTCAATGGAGAAGTAATATGATCTTGGTCCAAATGTTAGATATTGATCTGAATATGATTCGGACACGATAAGAAGATTAGATTTGTGGTCTTGATTTAATCAAGCATCTATGAGAGGTCCACAAGATCTGGATTTGAGATGTGATCTCAATATCCATGTCACTATATTGGGAACAGTACAATCGTCACGTCCTTCTCCTAGTATCTGCAGAGCAAGCGCATTATCCTTGAAAGAATTTATGGATAATTTCATTGCTATATTATATATCCGAGCATTGAGAAAGTTGATAATTAAATGTGATTTAATTATCTTGAATAATAAGAATTGTATTCATATTATAAGGATAGTTAACTTAGATAATTAAATGTGATTTAATTATCAAAGATGTGAATAATGTGAATGTGATTCATATTATTTAGGAGCATGAGAATAGAGATCCGAGATGATTAAATATGATTTAATTACCAAAGATGTGAATAATGTGAATGTGATTCATATTATTTGGGAGCATGAGAATAGAGATCTGAGATGATTAAATGTGATTTAATTATCATGGATATGAATAATATGGATAACACTATCCATATTAATCATATATATTATAAATATGATTTATAATATATAAGAGAGAGCTTTTTGTAATTTACATTTGTTAATTAAATGTTGATAAGAATTGGATTCACATTGGACAATTAATTGAAAATGTAATTCATATTTATTTTGGGTTGTTAATTGTGATTTGCAATTTTCGAATGTCAAGATTACAATATTCACAAAATAATTATGAATTATTTTTGTAGAGTAATTTAGAACAAGTTTTGTTGTAAATATTGGGGATTTCCATGGAATAATGTAATCCCATCAGATTACATAAGATTCCCACCAACTCCTATTAGGAAAAGGTGAGGCAATCTCCATTCCATAATCTCCAATACATTATTGATTTAATTTAGAATTTAATTATATTGATTTGTCTATATATATTTAATCTTTATTAAATTAATTGTTATATTTTTTACAATAAAATCTTGGACATTAAAAGAAACACAATTCAATGTGAGCCATTGGATTTGTGTTGTCTATGGATTGAGATCCATGGATCCTGAAACCATATATAAGAAAAGGCACCCCTTGATCTTCTTAATTTTAAAAAGTTTACAATAATTCTCTCTCTCTTTCTCTCTCATTCTCTACACGCCTCTCTCTCTTTTTCTTGTGGCTGTCCATCATGGAGCCCTAGAGAGAGTCACTCATCTTCGCAGCGTCGTCGTTATGTTGTCAGATGTTTTGTTCGTGGATCTACATCTCTTTCGGTGCACCTCGCTTGTGAAGAAGACGTCAGATCTCATGTGATGAGATCAGGAGATTCATTGCTTGTATCATCAACATGGATTACGAGAAGCACGTGTTTCATCAACGTGCTCGCAAGCGTCTCCTCCGACGGATGGGACTTGAGACATGAGGTCTCTTCGTTTAGTGACTCGATCGAAACCACGCTTCAAGAGGTAACCCTAATACATGTTTGTGATTTAGATGAAATGATCTGAGAAGTGTTCTTGGATCATGTGGCTTCATCGCATGAAAAAAAAATAATTTCCGCTTCCTCGAGATACTAGTGCGACTAGTCTCTCCCAATTGCATACGATGCGATCCACACGCTTCCAAGATGCTCTTAAGGATCTTTCCATATCCTTCATATGCTAGGTCGTAAATCTTTGAAAAATCAATTGCAACAACCACTAGATTACGACCTAATCTATAAAACAAAACCCCATCCATCTTGTTAAAGTGAGAAGTATGAGAATTCAGCCAACTCCATGGGAGAAGAGAATCGACCAAACCTCATGGATCTCATTCTGCAATAATTACAACTGTTGAGAGAAGAAAATACAACAATCTTCCACACCATAGCACCTCTCATCCGACCACCACCTATAAGTACACATTACAACTCTACGGCAGAAGATTTAGTCCATTGGGTACAAATTCCACCTGAGGTAGGAGACTTACAAAGCCAGCATCTCTCTCCTTGATACCAAAATACTATGGAAATGAGAGTGAAGACCCTTTCATACATGTACAAGACTTTCGATCTGCCTGTGACACAATGAGTATCCCTGAGGTAGAAAAAGAATATATTTATATGAAAGCATTCACTTACTATCTGAAAAAATGAGCACTCCAATGGCTCTGAAATTATGGAACCCCACTTACCTTCTAGGACGCCTTAAGAGAGCTCTTCATCAAGAAATACTTCCTAATAGGAAAGACAAATGCCCTGAGACAGACCATATCATCATTCACCCAGAAGAACAAAGAAACCATTCATGAAGTATGGGAGCATTTTAAAGAATTACAAAGGAAATGCCCTCATCATGCAACCCCCAAAAATTAGTTCCAATATTTTATGAGGGCATAGACACATCATTCAAAAGATTTATCGATGGCTTATGTGACGGGAATTATATTAGTCGCGATGAACATTTTGTATGGACTTTATTTGAAAACATGGTAGAAAATTCGGTAAATAGCTCCTCCATTGAACAATACAGTAGCCACATAAGACCAGTCAATTTAGTCAACCAAGAGAGATCCACCAGTGACTCATCCAAGCAAAATCATGATAAATGGGAAATCCTCTCCAAACAAATGGATCTCATGACCCAAGCAATCAATAACTTGACTCAGAATAAAGTCCCAAATAACATTTGTGGGGTTACTTCTAATCCCGACATTCAGGACTTTGGCCATATACCATTCACTTATGACCAAGAAATAACTCCCGAGACTGTTAACTAGATATAAAGAAATCAAGGGAGGTCATTCTCATATATTCAAAATTCAGGATGGAGAGAACAATCGAATACTGGGTGGAACGGACAACACAATTACCATTTTCAAAATCTAACCATCCCAAACAACAGACGGGACCTCCACTAACTCAACTCCCTCGGCTGTGAATTTTGATACTCTCACCCCAAGCTATTTAATAGCTTGCTGCATCATAACAACAAGCAAACCAATCCCAACAATAAGTCAGTGCTGAAAATGTTCGGCAATTTGCCGAGATCAGGTCTTAAATCTCGGCACTATTACGTCAACCACTGCCTAACCCCAACACCAACAAGGCAACCTCATCTGGATTACTCCAAACTCCACCACCTACTGGGTCTTTCACTTCACCCCCTAGATTTCAAAATCATAGTCAAGTATTTTCCACACCCCAAACATAATATCAAGGATTTTCTGTCCCACCTCAAAAAAAACAACAATTCAACCCAAGGGAATGTTAGCAATGTAAGCCCGAGGCGAACCATTCCTACAATAAATGTTATTATAATTAATGATTTATCAATAAAAGTTATTTATTATGTTTCACTCCCTTTCTGATATTGATTGAATGAATGCACTATAAGGTCCCTCCGTACAATAATGGTTATGTACCATGGCCAACTTGATAATCATACAGCTGTTGATTCATTAATTGAATCATAGAGGCTGATGCTTGGATGAATATCTAAGGAGTTGGATAGAGGACTCATCAAGCATCATCAATGATTGACAAGTAGTAATCTCCAGTCTGAGTGGGAGATGGCAATCCTATCTCATTAGACTAATATCTGATCGACCTCTTGATGCAGGTCCTCTGCATGGGAATATTGATTCGGAGGTACCGATTAGTTGAGTCAATGAGTTGACTTAACGAGATTGAGATAATCAAAGACCTATGATGAATACTGTCACATCACAGGCAAACATCCTCTGACCAGAGACAGATGTATTGCTATATGTCTGAGTATGTACATTTGGCAGACCAATAGGTTGATGACCTAACCAAGGTCTATATACCGGCGAGCTGGTGTGCATGTAAGTGCATATGAGTAATATGATCTCTCAAAGGGATCTTACAGGTTCACTTGTTAACCGAGAGACATGAGCTCACTCATGAGGTTTTGGGACTGACCAAATTCCATGCATGGTCATCATGCTTTAGAAGCATGATGTGAATTTGAAGGTAAGATATATGCTTTGTGAAAGCATATGATCTGTACCATATCCCAAGAACCAAGATTGAGAAACTTAGTGATCAAACCCTGAAGATGACAGTGTAAAAGTGATCTATATCTTCGGGATGATCATGAGTCTTCCAGTATGTAGGATGTACAGGTATTGGGAATACCTGAAGGGTGATTTGATCATAAATGATTGTATAACCATGACGCTTCCATTCCGAGGGAGTGATGAAACAGGTCTGGATTTTAGTGACTCCTCTCATTAGAGAAGTGACCTAATCTTAGTCCATATACTGGACATTGATCTGAATGAGATTCAGATGTAATGAGAAGATTAGGTTTACGGTCTTGATTTAATCAAGCATCTATGAGAGGTCCATGGGATCTGGATTTGAGATGTGGTCTCAATATCCAAGTCATTATACGTGGAACAATACAATCACCCCATCCTTATCTCCAAGTATCTGAGGAGAAATAGCATTGTTCTTGAATGGTTCAAGAATAATTCCATAAGATCTAAGCAATGAGAAATCGATAATTAAATGTGATTTAATAATCATGATGTATGAGGAATTCTCCAATATAATTAAATGTGATTTAATTATTATGGATAAGAATAATGTGGATAGTAATATCCAATTATTCATAATATATTATAAATGTGATTTATAATGTATTAGAGAGAGCTAATTATAATTTATATTTGTAGATTAATTATTAATGTGTATTGGATACACATTGTCTAATTAATTGAAAATGTAAATTATATTTTGTTTTGGGTTGTAAATGTGATTCACAATTTTCCAATGTCAAGATTGCAATATTCCTAAAATAATTGCGAATTATTTTTGGTGAATAAAATCCCATCAAATAGTTATTGAAAATAAGTAGAGAGAATCAAGGAGATGTGCAATCTAATGGGAATCCATGAGATTTCCCTCCCCATATGGGAAGGAGGTGGTGGCACCAATTCCTTTATGGAATTGGTGACCGTCCACTCCCTCTAATGGGGAAGGTTGATCTCATTTGTATTTTCACTCCTTATTTGATTGGTTTAATTTGGTATTAATATATATTTGATTTATCAAATATATTTAACCAAAATTAAATCACAAGTTGTTGGCTTTTACCAACAACAATCTTGACCATTGGATTGACATAGATCAATCTCATCCATTGATTTTATATGTCCCATGGATTGAGATCCATGGATCCCAAAACCCTATAAATAGAGATGCATACCATGCTCTCTCTTTACATGCTATTGTAGCACATCTCTCTCTCTCTCTCTCTCTCTCTCTCTCTCTTTCTCCATACTCGACAGCCCTCTCTCCTTCTCTTCTTGGTGGTCGTCCACCATATCTTGGTGGAGAGAATCGTCGACGCCCGCGCCATCATGTTGCTGCTTCAATGCTTTGCAGTTCTCCGTCTACTTGGAGTGCTTCACTCACGAAGGAGACGTTCGATCTCGTGCGACGAGATCAGGAGCAACCGTGCTTGAATCATCTTCTTGGATTGCGAGGACACCACGACTCATCCCCACGCTCGCAAGTCGTTACTCCGACGATCGGACTTGAGACAGGAGGTCTCTTCTCTTAGAGACTCGATCAACCACGCTTCAAGAGGTATTGCATTATACTTGTTGTGGTTATAGATGAAACGATATGAGAATGGTTCTCGGATCATGTGGTTTCATGAATACAATTTTTTAAATTCCGTTGCACCGAACAAATAGTGCGACTAGTCGTTCTCCATCGTATCTGATACGATGATCACGCATCCATGATGTGCTTGAGGATTTCTCCATATCCTTCAAGTGGTATCAGAGACAGGTTGACGGTTTCGAATATGATTCGAAAACCGAGGATGACTTGGGTTCGTTAATGTCGCGAAAGTTTTTTTTATCGCATTTGATTTCGCAGATCTGTTTAGTAAATAATTTCGGCCATGTTTAAATGGTTTAAACACGCATTATTTACATAAAGTTTGTTCCCCATTAAACAAGGAAACCATAGAATCTGAGTTTGCGTAAATCGAATTTCGTATGCTCGAGATATGGTTGTTTTAATGAACATATATGCACTGTTGCGGGAACAGTAGATTTTAACATGATTAAAGAGTTAATTACTGTTATCGTCTGCCTCGAAATGCGTAAAATATCACTTGGCTTCTGTCCTAAATCAAGTTAGCAATCTATGAAAATTGAGTTTGTCTAATTTGGATTTAAATTGATTGAGATATGTTAATTTTAGTGAGTAGGGGTCACTGCTGAAATTACAATCCTGATCTAGAACCAAGTGATTGTCAATTAGTGAAATTAATTGTTAATTTCGTGAAATAATCTTGAAAAATATTTGTGAAATATTGGAAGATGATTATTTACCTAATTGACTTGGCCTCAACCAATTAATTGATTAAGATGTGATCTAAATCATAATTGGAAATCACAATCTTCAAACTTGATGCTTGAATAGGATTTGGGAATTTGTGTAGCAAATTTCCTTATAATAAAAAATGTTTTGATTATTACTATATGGTACAATTTCGGTTGAAAAATCGATGATCATCTCAAATACAAATTGATATATCTGGCATTATGTTTTCCCGAGGTGGATATGGTGTCTAGTCGGAGAGCATCGGGGTTGCGGGTTGCAACGTATGTGGTCCGTCCCACTCTCGTCGGTACTGGCCATGACAGCGGTATAGACTGTATAATGCCGGAGAAAATCAAGGTGTATTTTCTAATTATTAAAATTCGAATTAACACGTATTTTGAGATGTTACCATATATATATATTCAAGTAAAATAATCAAGTTTGATTGATTGAATTGGATTGATAATTAATTTAATATGATTAAATTGATTATGTCCAATTAAAATACTCTAATATGATTAGAGTTATTAATTCCCTGGGAAGAATTTATTATTTGAATGTGATTCATAGTAATTAATTAAATTTGAATAAGAGATGGAGGATCACAAAAGTGACATCCATGGTCTCCCGTCAAGGCGAAGAGTTTCGTCGCCAGATATTATGTGTAGGAGATGCCTCTCCGAAGTGACAGCTCCTGCATATGATCCATTTGGATCAGACTCGTCGCTTCTCGAAAGAGTAAGGACGTATGCGTAGTGACCCCAATATCGAGTCCTCATATTATTGGGGCGATATTGGATTGCGCATAGCGAGTTGTATTCCTGTTGACGGTTGGTTCAATTAATGACGGGTCAACATCACCTTAGGGGTGGTGGGCCCGGGTATTAAAGACCGAATTGGGAAATGCAAGTTGGACTTGCAAGGCGGAATGTGTTCCCGCTTCTCTTCATTGGAGCCATAAGTTCTCATATTTATGGGATATGATAAAGATAAAGAGGAGATCCCAGTTCTTGCTTGAGATATATCGGTAAGTATATCTCCTACTTTGAAAGTGAATTAGGGAATAAACTTTCATAGTTGATATAGCAAGACTAATTTGATTTAAAATGCCTTAATCAAATAAAACTAAATTGAATATATGATTATATATGTTCTAATATAGTGCATTCTCAATTTCAGAAAATGAAATCCATGAATTCACTGAGCAGGCTTCTTGAGGTCACCGGCCCAAATTACTCGGATTGGATCCGTAATTTGGAGCTTGTTCTCTCCACAGAGCGCATAAGCTATGCGCTCTGTGAGGACAAGCATGAGAACCCTAAATCCAAGGAAGAAAAAGCATTTAATGACAAGTATGATGAAGATCATGTCTTGGCTAGATGCTACATCTTGGGTTCTCTCTCCAATGTTCTTCAGAAACAACATGTGAAGATGAGTACTTTCCAGGAGATCATGCAGAATCTAAAGGATATGTTTGGTGACATTAACCACACCCAGCGGTACAATGTTATGAAAGACCTCATTCGCTGCAAGATGCAGGAAGGAACTTTGATATGTGAACATGTACTCAAAATGTTTGGGTACTTGTCAGAGCTGGAGACTCTTAGGGAAACAATGGATGCAGACATGCAAGATGACTTCATTCTGCTGTCGTTGCCCAAATCTTTCAATAACTTTGTAGTGTCGTTCCACATGAACAAGCTGGAATTGACAAGCGCTGCTCTTCTTACCGTATTGAAATCTGCAGAAGATGTGATGAAGAAGGATGGTCCCACTAGCAGTGCAATGGTTGCACATGTCAAAGGGAAGAGCGGTCGGAAGCATGGTTCTCGGAAGGGCTCGGCCCAGAAGAGAAAGAAGAAGGGACAAAGTGTTGGCTCTTCTTCCAATGCATCCACTCTTATGGCATCGAAGAAAACCGACGTCTGTCACCACTGCAAAAAGCCGGGGCACTGCAGGCGTAATTGCCCGGATTACCTGAAGTTGATCGACAAAGGTAAAGCCCCAGCAGGTATGAAATCTACTTTTATCATTGAAACTAGCTTTCTCGTAGGACGAGAAGGAAGTTGGGTTGTTGATTCTGGTGCTTTTGTTCATGTGTGCAATTTGTTGCATTTGTTTCAGGAAACTAGAAAACTTGAAGAAGGGGAGATAGTCATCCAGATGAGATCTGATGCAAGTGTTGCAGCAGTCGCCGTCGGGACTTGTCGGCTATCATTATCTAGTGGTAGAGTCCTAGTTTTAAAGAGTGTCTTTATGTACCTGAAGTCAGGAGGAACTTAATATATGTATCTAAGCTAGTTAGAAGTGGATATTCATTCTTGTTCTGTAATAAATTAGTCATAAATCATTATGATAAATATATTGCAGATGGCATTTTGACTTCTTGAGGACTCTATGAATTGTGCATTAATGAGAATGTCATGAATGTTACAACTACTAATAAAAATCCTAAACGATCCAGGAATAATGAAAATCATTCAAACATGATTTGGCATAAAAGGCTTGGTCATTTATCTGTTGATAGGATCAATAGATTGATAAAGGATGGACCTTTAGATTTTCTACAGGTTTAATCTTTACCTACCTGTGAACATTGTATTCATGGTAAAATGACTAGGATGCCTTTCCGTAACAAGGTTACTAGATGCGAAGGTATTATTGACTTAATACATACCGATGTATGTGGTCCCTTCAGTACCGTGACTCGAAATGGATATCGATATTATTTGACGTTTATTAATGACCATTCGCGATACGGGTTTGTCTTCCTATTACGTCATAAATCTAAAACCTTTGAAAAGTTCAAAGAGTTCTAGGCTTTGGCTGAGAACCAAACTGATAGGAAGATTAAACGAATTCGATCTGATCGAGGTGGCGAGTACCTCTCTGATGAATTCAAGGAATACCTCAAAGAGAATGGAATTGTCTCCAATCTCACTACTCCTGGAACTCCCCCAACTTAATGGTGTTGCTGAAAGACGCAACAGGACCATCATGGATATGGTCCATTCAATGATGAGTAAAGCACATTTGCCACTTAATTTCTGGGGATATGCAGTGGAGATTGCAATATATATCCTGAATAAGATTCCTAGCAAATCTGTACCTAAGACTCCTCATGAGCTCTGGTATGGAACCAAACCTAGTGATAAGCACTTGAGGGTTTGGGGCTGCTTGGTCCATGCAAAGAACGTAGACGCAAGTAAGCTGGAATCTCGCACTCGTGAGTGTTACTTCATTGGGTATGTTAGAGATGGTATTGGACACCAGCTCTATGACCCTGAGACCCAAAAGATTTTTGTCTCCAGAGATGTGAAATTTTTGGAGGATGATTTCCTTAAAGGTCAAGATAAAAATGAAGTAGAGGAACTCATTGAATCCCCTGAGGATTCTGAGCTTCCTAGACCAGAAACTGAAGAAGTAAATAAAGATGAAACACCCATACCTCTTCGAAGGATTTCGAGGGTGGTTGCACCACCTGAAAGGTATGGATTCCATGTGTCAAGTGAAATTGACAATGATCCTACTTCATTTGATGAAGCACTCGCGGATCATGACATGGATAGATGGATGCTAGCAATGAAGTCAGAAATTGACTCCATGCATAAGAATGGTGTATGGACCCTCGAGGATCCACCTAAAGGGGTAAAACCCATTGGGTGCAAATGGATCTTCAAGAGAAAGAGGGGACCTGATGGGAAAGTAGAGACTTTCAAAGCACGGCTCGTAGCCAAGGGCTACACACAGAGAGAAGGCATCGACTACGATGAGACATTCTCTCCTATGGTTTGCTTAAATCCATCAGGGCATTGCTGGCTATAGCCGCATATCTTGACTACGACATCTGGCAGACGGGCATTAAGAAGGCTTTCCTCAATGGATACCTCAAGGAGGATATCTACATGGAGCAACCCTAGGGCTTGATGACTGAGGATGGAAAAGTATGCAAGCTGAAGAAATCCATCTATGGGCTCAAGAAAGCTTCTCGTAGTTGGAACATCAGATTTGACAAAACCATAAAGAGTTATGATTTTGTGCAGAATCCTGATGAACCTTGTGTATACAAGAAGCTTAGTGGGAGTGCCATTGTGTTCATCGTGCTTTATGTAGATGACATCCTTATCATTGGGAATGATACAGAGATGATGAACAGTGTGAAGATTTGGCTGTCCCATACCTTTGAGATGAAAGATCTTGGAGAAGCCTCTTACATCTTGGGTCTGAAGTTGTTCAGAAATCGGGAGAAGAGGATATTGGGATTGTCACAACATGGATACATTAAGAAAATTCTTGAACGATTCCGTATGGATAGTTCCAAGAAAGGATTCCTGCCCTTAAGACATGGTATCCACCTGTCTAAAGGAATGGCTCCTCAAACTATTGAGGAAAAGAAAGCCATGGCTGGATTCCCTTATGCATCAGCTGTAGGAAGCTTAATGTATGCTATGACGTGCACTAGACCAGATATCTGCCATGCAGTGGGAGTGGTAAGTCGTTACCAATCCTGCTATGGAGAACAAAACTGGAATGCAGTAAAGAACATATTCAAATATCTAAGACGGACGCAAGATTACGTCTTGGTTTATGGAGATGGTGATCTCCAAGTCTTGGGATATACAGATTCTGACTTCCAATCGGATATTGATGATCGAAAGTCGACATCAGGGTTTGTGTTCCTGTTGAATGGTGGTGTTTTGAGCTGGAGAAGCAAGAAGCAGGACACTACAACAGATTCAACAACAGAAGCGAAATACATTGCTGCATCGTATGCTGCAAAGGAGGCGGTGTGGTTGCGCACGTTCGTCCAGGAGCTGGGTGTAGTTTCCTCTGATACTCCCATCCCGCTGCTCTGTGATAACACGGAAGCCATTTCCCAGGCGAAGGAACCCAGATAGCATCAGAAGAGAAAGAACGTAGAAAGGAAATACCACATCATTTGGGAGATTCAAAAGCGTGGTGACATCATCATCACCAAGGTGGCCTCTGCCGACAACGTTGCTGATCCTCTTACCAAACCTCTAACACAGAAGGTTTTCGACCGCATGTAATGAGTATGGGTTTAAGGATTGTTCCTGAATGGTTTTGAGGACTAGTGGGAGATTGTTAGCAATGTGAGCCCGAGGCGAGCCATTCCTACAATAAGTGTTATTGTAATTAATGATTTATCAATAAAAGTTATTGATTATGTTTCACTCCTTTTCTGATATTGAATGAATGAATGCACTACAAGGTCCCTCCGTACAATAAGGGTTATGTACCATGGCCAGCATGATAATCATACAGCAGTTGATTCATTAATTGAATCATAGAGGTTGATGCTTGGATGAATATCTAAGGAGTTAGATAGAGGACTCATCAAGCATCATCAATGATTGACAAGTAGTGATCTCCAGTCTGAGTGGGAGATGGCAATCCTATCTCATTAGACTATATCTGATCGACCTCTTGATCCAAGTCCTCTGCATGGGAATATTGATTCGGAGGTATCAGATTAGTTGAGTCAATGAGTTGACTTAATGAGATCGAGATAACCAAAAACCTATGATGAATACTGTCACATCACAGGCAAACATCCTCTGACCAGAGACAGATGTATTGCTATATGTCTGAGTATGTACATTTGGCAGACCAATAGGTTGATGACCTAACCAAGGTCTATATACCGGCGAGCTGGTGTGCATGTAAGGGCATATGAGTAATATGATCTCTCAAAGGGATCATACATGTTCACTTGTGAACCGGGAGACATGAGCTCACTCATGAGGTTTTGGGACTGACCAAATTCCATGCATGGTCATCATGATTTAGAAGCATGATGTGAATTTGAAGGTAAGATATATGCTTTGTGAAAGCATATGATCTGTACCAAATCCTAAGAACCAAGATTGAGAAACTTAGTGATCAAATCCTGAAGATGACACTGTAAAAGTGATCTATATCTTCAGGATGATCATGAGTCTTCCAGTATGCAGAATGTACAGGTATTGGGAATACCTGAAGGGTGATTTGATCATAAATGATTGTATAAGCATGATGCTTCCATTCCGAGGGAGTGATGAAACATGTCTGGATTTTAGTGACTCCTCTCATTAGAGAAGTGACCTAATCTTAGTCCATATACTGGACATTGATCTGAATGAGATTCAGATGTAATGAGAAGATTAGGTTTACGGTCTTGATTTAATCAAGCATCTATGAGAGGTCCATGGGATCTGGATTTGAGATGTGATCTCAATATCCAAGTCACTATACGTGGAACAATACAATCGCCATGTCCTTATCTCCAAGTATCTAAGGAGAAATAGCATTGTTCTTGAATGGTTCAACAATAATTCCTTAAGATCTAAGCAATGAGAAATCAATAATTAAATGTGATTTAATTATCATGATGTATGAGGAATTATCCAATATAATTAAATTTGATTTAATTATTATTGATAAGAATAATGTGGATAGTAATATCTAATTATTCATAATATATTATAAATGTGATTTATAATGTATTAGAGAGAGCTAATTATAATTTATATTTGTAGATTAATTATTAATGTGTATTGGATACGCATTATCTAATTAGTTGAAAATGTAAATTATATTTCGTTTTGGGTTGTGAATGTGATTCACAATTTTCCAATGTCAAGATTGCAATATTCCCAAAATAATTGAGAATTATTTTTGGTGAATAAAATCCCAACAAATAGTTGTTGAAAATAAGTAGAGAGAAAATCAAGGAGATGTGCAATCTCATGGGAATCCATGAGATTGCCCTCCCCATATGGGAAGGAGGTAGCGGCACCAATTCCTTTATGGAATTGGTGGCCGTCCACTCCCTCTAATGGGGAAGGTTGATCTCATTTGTATTTTCACTCCTTATTTGATTGGTTTAATTTGGTATTAATATATATTTGATATATCAAATATATTTAATCAAAATTAAATCACAAGTTGTTGGCTTTTACCAACAACAATCTTGACCATTGGATTGACATAGATCAATCTCATCCATTGATTTTATATGTCCCATGGATTGAGATCCATGGATCCCAAAACCCTATAAATAGAGAGGCATATCATGCTCTCTCTTTACATGCTATTGTAGCACACATCTCTCTCTCTCTCTCTTTCTCCATACTCGACATCCCTCTCTCCTTTTCTTCTTGGTGGTCGTCCACCATATCTTGGTGGAGAGAATCGTCGACGCCCGCGCCATCGTGCTGCTGCTTCGACGCTCTGCGATTCTCCGTCTACTTGGAGTCCTTCACTCACGAAGGAGACGTTCGATCTCGTGCGATGAGATCAGGAGCAATCGTGCTTGGATCATCTTCTTGGATTGCGAGGACACCGCGACTCATCCCCGCGCTCGCAAGCCGTTACTCCGACGATCGGACTTGAGACAGGAGGTCTCTTCTCTTAGAGACTTGATCAACTATGCTTCAAGAGGTATTGCATTATATTTGTTGTGGTTATAGATGAAACGATCTGAGAATGGTTCTCGGATCATGTGGTTTCATCGAATAAAATTTTTTAAATTCTGCTGCACCGAACAACTAGTGCGACTAGTCGTTCTTCATCGTATCCGATACGATGATCACGCTTTCGTGATGCGCTTGAGGATTTCTCCATATCCTTCAGGGAACACACAACAACCGCCGATTATTCATGTAAGTTTGAAAACATCGTCCCATTCCAACCAATCCGCCAATGTCGTTACTCTTCAAAATGGGAAAACCTCATCTTTTCACACCACGCCACAGACCGTTGAGATTCAAATCAAAGAGGACGAGGACATCAACAATGAAGAGGAACCAACTAAGATACCCACCCCTCCTACTTCCTCCCCGACCATAACCATTCCCTTTCCTGAGGCTCTTCGCAGGAAAAACACAAAGATCATCTACTATCGATCCGGAGTTGGAAATTTATTTCCAGGCATTATCATTGAGATTCCACTCCTAAAATCCCTCAAACAAGTCCTTGCCTTCTCCCGCTTTTTGAAGGAAAAATGCACACCAATGTGGAGATCAAAGTGAAAGAATAAGAAAGATCAGGAAAATATTGAAAAATATGTGCTCCCACAAGCAACATCCAATGTCATTTCCCAATTCCTTCCCACCAATAAGAAAGATCAGGGAGCACCTCTAGTTAAATGCACAATTAGTGAATTGACTTTCAAGCGCACCCTGCTAGATAATGGTGCCTCAATTAATATTCTCCCTAGTGCTATTCTAGAGCAGTTTGACTTAGGGAAACTGAAACCCATCTTGATGATTCTACAAATGGTTGATCGTTCTGTAAAGAGACCGAGAGGACTACTAGAGGATGTAATAGTTACCATTCAAGGATACCAATTTCCGGTTGACTTTGTTGTAATAGATATGGATCCAACCAACACATTGAGTGAGACACCTATCATACTTGGACGACCATTCTTAGCCACTACTAATGCACACTTTGATTTTGATGACGAGAAAGTATAATTTAATATCAATGGCAATGTCATCCCTATGGATCTTGTCATTCCCACATCCATTGACTCTAAGACTGAAGATTGTGGCTGGATAGAGAATTGCAATGTACTCGATATACAAAATGATTGTGCTGATCAATCTCTCCAAATACCCTCTGGAGGTTAGTCTGAACACCTCCTGATCCACTTACAAGGACATGTCTCATCAAATTGCCACATATAATCTGAACTCTGCACTCGAAGCTCCACCATGCCCTCTCACTGGTCAGGAAATTTTTGAGTTAGATGAAGCCCGGGATACACTAGACACTGAACTAGCATTGACTTGTAGCTATGATCATGCCCATGATGGAGTCACCATTTGAGACTATTTCATCGATAAATACATAAGAAGAAACTACTCCTCTGACCCCATTAACACCCATTGTCGAACTGAAACCCTTACCCCTAAAATCTGAAGTATGCTTTCCTTGATGATGCACACACTCTACCGGTCATCATTAATGCCAATCTAGATCACACTCAGGAAAGACAACTCATGGAAGTTTTGAAGAGGAATTCCCAAGTTATTGGATGGAAAATAACTGATTTGAAAGGAATAAGCCTGACATTTTGTACACACCACATATACTTGGAAAATGATAGTAAACCCTCTCAAGAAATGTAAAGATGATTAAATCTTAATCTACAAGAGGTTGTGAAGAATGAAATATACTAGTTGTCGAGTGCCAGCATCATTTACCCAATAGCTGATAATCCTTGATCAGTCCTCTCAAGGTCGTACTCAAGAAAGTTGGATTAACAACTATAAAAACGAAAAAGGAGAGGACATACCTACTCGAGTAGTAACATCTTGGAAAGTATGTGTCGATTATAGAAAACTCAATAAGACTGCACGAAAAGATCGCTTTCCACTACCATTCATTGACCAAATCCTTGATAGACTAGCTGGAAAAGAACTCTTTTGCTTTTTGGATGGATATTCTGGATATGATCAAGTGTTCATAGCATCAGAGGATGAAGATAAAACCATCTTCACCTGTACTTTTGGGACTTATGTATTTTAACACATGCCATTCGGATTATGTAATGCTCCACCAACTTTTCAAAGGTGCATGGTGGGAATCTTTGCCGATATGATCGGTGATTTTATGGAAGTATTTATGGATGATTTTTCAATTTTTGGAGACTCCTTTGAGGAAACACTTGGATTTTTGAATAGAGTCCTGCAGAAATGCATTGAAGTAAACTTGATATTATATTGGGAAAAATCACATTTCATGGTGAGACAAGGGATTGTATTGGGGCACATTGTATCAAAGAAAGGGATGGAAGTAGATCCTTCAAAAATTGAGACCAATACGCACATGGGCTCGCTTGTTAATATAAAAGGAGTTTAGTCCTTTTTAGGTCACGCCTGTTTCTACCGGTGGTTTATCAAGGATTTACTGAGAATTGCCTGCCCGCTCACCAAGTTACTTGAGAAGGACCAAGATTTTATGTTCACCGAGGAGGCATTCGAGTCTTTCACTCTTCTGAGAAAAATTATTACTAAGATACCCATATTCAGCCCCATGATTAGACCTTTGAATTTGAAATCATGTGTGATGCTTCTGATTATGCTGTTGGGGCAGTTTTGGGACAAAGGAAGGGTAGAAAGCCATATGTCATCCATTATGCCAGCAAGAACCTCGATGACGCCCAAAGGAATTATACTGTGACTGAGAAAGAATTGGTGGCTTTTTTGTTTTCACTAGAAAATTTTTGATCTTATATCTTAGGGTCCCACATCATAATTTACACAGACCATTCTCCTTTGAAATAGCTCTTCACAAAGAAAGATGCCAAGTCTAGACTCATTAGGTGGGTATTATTACTCCAAGAATTCGATCTGGAAATTCGAGGCAAAACAAGAGCAAAGAATGTTGTAGCCGATCCCTTATATAGGCTTCCTTCACCAATCAATAACATGGTCCCAATTTCGGATAATTTCCCAGATGAGAATATATTGTATGTCTCTTAACTCCCTTGGTATGCGGACATCGTCAATTACCTCGTCACTTCCACATTACATGACAATCGTTCGAGACATAAGAAAGACAAAACCAAATTCCAAGCTCGATATTATCACTGGGACAACCCTCTACTCTTTAAAGAGGGCACAGATTTGATATGGAGATGTTGTATACCTGAATATGAAGTCTCTAGTGTCCTATCTCACTGCTACACCTTTGGGTGTGGAGGACACCACTCAGGGAAGTGTATAGCTGTTAACGTACTACAATGTGGTTTCTATTGGCCTACACTGTTTAAGGTTATCCATCATTTTTCTCGAGCCTGTCCTGCCTATCAAACAAATGGAACAATGACCCGACGCAACATGATTCCCCTCCAACCAGTACATGTAGTCGAAATTTGACACTTGGGGCATAGACTTCATGGGGCCTTTCACCACATCACATGGCTACCAACACATCCTTCTTGTCGTTGACTACATCTCCTATTGGGTCGAAGCCAATCCCACTCACGTTGATGATAGTGCGATTGTCGTCAAATTCCTGACCAACATTTTCTCTCAATTTGGATTACCTAAGGTGGTCATTAGTGATGGTGGAACCCACTTTCTGAATGCATCGGTGAAAAATATACTTATAAAAAATGGAGTTGAACATCGTGTCTCGACCGCCTATCACCTACAAACTAATGGAATGGTCGAACTTTCTAACTGAGAAATTAAAGCCATACTCCAGAAAATTGTCCGATCCGATCGCAAAGACAGGTCCCAACACTTACCATCTACTCTTTGAGCCCACCAAATAGCCTTTCGCTCACCTTTAGGAATAAGATTATACCGACTAGTCTATGGAAAACCATGTCATTTACCTATTGAGATCCACCATAAATCACTTTAGGAGATAAGGAAATGGCATTTGGATTATGGTTAGGCTGGAAAAAGGAGAATACTAGGTTCAGTTGAATTGGAAGAATTACGATCACATGCCTACGATAACAACTTGATCTAAAAGGAGAAAATCTAGATATGGCATGATGCTAACATTTCAAGGAAAACATTTCAGGAGAATCAAAAGGTGTGGCTATTTGATGTAAAATTAAAACTATTTCTAGAAAAACTAAGATCAAAATGGAAAGGACCATACATTGTAACCCAAGTTTTTGATAATTATTCAATAGAAATATTTGACCCAAACACTAAAGCCACTTTCAGAGTAAATGATCAAAGATTAAAACCCATTGTTGAACCCACTGGTCCCATGTCTGTTTGTGCAACATACCTTCTACAAGAATAGTGAGCAGTACACATCGCCGAGTTGAAGCGTTAAACCATACGATATCGTCAGTCTCTCCTCACAAGTATCTTTTCTTCTTATTTCTCGCATGTTTATTTTTATTGCATTGCATTAGATAAGTATGGGGGTACACCGCTATACTTAAAAAAACCAACAAAAATATGTTTTCACATCACTGGTCTAAATATGTTGGTCCTCTAAGTTATTGACTTCACCATGAGGACATGGCTTCTAATAAGCATGGGGGGTCTGCATATTTTTTTCAAAAATGCATTTTCTATCTGAAAAATATTTTCTCAAAAAAAACCATTTGCATACAAAAAAATCAAATACAAAATTTGAGAAATTCCCTCCAAATTCTTTTTCAAAAAAACATCATAAAATCTTTTCAAAAACCACCAATAATATGTCCTTCCTCCATATTTTTATCCTTTTTTTAGAAATCAGTTCTTCAATGCATAGATCATAGAATGAAGCTGAGTTGACCCAAATCCACTTAATTCCATCATAATTTCACTAGGCATGAGTTTTAAGCTTTCTTCACGTCCATATGGAAGTTATTCTCTCGGTTCCGCTAACTCTACTGGCGAATGAACTTCTATATCCAACTAGATCACCTAAAAAACTAGTAGCACTCTGATGAAGCTACATTTCATCATCTTTATTCTATCATTTTGGCCTTAAAAACCCTAGTAAATGCGTGTAAATAGGCTTAATTTAGACACTAGCATTCATGCATCAATGTGTAAATATTGTATAAAATGCGGTTTTTAAAGCCAAAATTATAGAATAAAGAAAAGAAAAGAAAAAGAATAAAATATTGTAAATATTTTATGACCCGAAACCCCGAGACCTAGGCATCTTGATGAATAGGTCGACAAGGAATAAAGTAGGGGGAGATAAGGGATAAAATACAATAAAAATACCTTCTATTCCATTCGTTCTTTATTCATTTTGGGGCTTATTTTTGGTTCCACTTTTTATACTTCAAATAAAGAAACTTTGTACATGAAAGTTGTAGATAATTAAATAAATAAAATTACAAAATTGATTTCACTCAAAAATAATGTACAGACAAAAAGTTATGGTCTCAATAAAAATCCAAAATCCCAGCTTCCCAAACCCGTATCTCACAAATGGAAACTCCAAATGCAGCAAACTCACCTTTAATTGTATATAGAATGAAATAATCTATTTAATGGTGTGGTTTCGCATTTGGCGGAGCTACGGTTTGAAAGTTGAGTTTTGGACCCACATTGTATACCTGTACAGCTTAAAATATTCAATTTATTCTTTAATCATTATTTTTGTATTATTATATTTTTATAATTTTGTAAATATTACTTATAATAATTATGTATATTAAAATTAGAACAAAAATCTAAAAGGAAAACAAAATAAAAATACAGGTAAATAAAATACATAGATACCTTACCTATATTTATACCTATACATTTTATACTTACATTTTATTAAATATACAAAATACATCAGAAAAAATAAAATAAAAATATATTTGTGTGTATAACAGTATTTTATGATTTTATAAAATACTAAATAAAAATAATAAAATTAAAATACACAAAATAAAAATAAAAGAATAAAATATATAGGTATTATACCTATATAGGGCTAAAAAGACAACTTGTAAAAATATACTTCATAAAAATAATTAAAAATCACTATAAAATAGTTTATAAAATAATAAACATTTTTTATTTTATAACCTAAAATTAAATAATTCATTTACTATTTTAATTCATTTTCTAAAACAGTTTTTCAGGGTTTTTTCCTGATTGGTCCACGTGGACCAATCAGGGGACGACCCTAGTTGACCCAGGTCAACTGGTCGTCCTACCCTCCTGTAGACCTTGTCAGAACCGCCGATACCCCTCATTTCTCGATTTTTTCGCCGCTTATGTGTTGCTCGAGGAGGGTTGCTTCCTTCACGAAAGTTGTACCTGGTACCTCCTTGATCCTCGCCGACTATCAGATCCACCAAGATCTCCTTGGCGCACCCGTGATCGCGCCTCGAAACCCGTCACCTCGCCACCCTTTAAAACCAAACCCTTCATCCCCTTTTCATTTTTGATCCCTCTTCCTCCATAGTTGACCCTAAAACCTACCCCCATTGGGTTCCTGGTGACAGCAGGAGTCGACTGAGCCCGGGGTTTGGCCTTAAGGAGTAGAATTCGAGGTGATCCAACCCTCGCCGGAGCTCCGCCCGAAGCTATCCACTTCCGTCTCCGGTGAGCTTCTCCCTCTTCTTTTTCCTTTTTCTGGTAGCCCTAGCGTAGTGTAGATCAACATCGTAGCAGTTGAGATTGTCTTTGCGTTAATCGCCGTAAATCCTTGATCAAAGCCCACGGCGGAGCTTAGCTTCGCCTCCACTTTCCGGTCACCCCCATCATCGACAGCCGCCAAGCTCACCTCCAACTTCTCCCCCTTCGCTCCGTCATCACGCACCACCCTTACATCCACCTCGATCTTGCCCAGATCGAGCTATTGAGCTCCCTTCTCTGCCGCTCGCCGGAGCTCCACACCCGAGCCACCTTCCGCCTCCATCTCACCCTCGGAGAGCACCCCTAGCATCCCCTTTTTGCCGTGCGTCTAACCCTGCAGGAACGAAGTCCAAAGAAGGCCCAATCGAGCCTCGAAGGTTTAGGGAAGCAACTCCAGGCGACCTCTCTCGTCCGAGCACCTCCGGTCACCTCGGCTTCGGTTGAGGAGCTCTATCGACGCGGACGGGCCCCAGGATCATTTTGCCCTAGATCCTAGGGCCGGAGAGGCCGTGTGTCGGCAATATTCGCCAATCAAAGCTCGCCGGGGGGAGTGTTCTTCGTGAACCTCTCCCCATCGTTGGATCAGGAGCCCCTCCTCCAGGCGTACAGGAACCGTCAGATCCTCAAGTGCCTGCAACTGTCGGATCTCGCCACGCATCTGATCTGGGACGTCCACGCAAACCGTCATCGAGCCACCAGCGCACGCCACGTCGATAAGTGGACCTCCCTCGGCTGCACGATCAGCAGCTTGGGTATTTTGCATTTTAAACCCAAGTGTTTTTGTATTTACGTTTTAGCCCTAAAACTTTCATCTACAGTTTAAAAGTTTTGTAATAATTGCACTTAGGCCCCTGAACTTACTTTATTTGCACTTTAGTCCATGCCACGTCACCTCACGTGACCGGGGCGCGTGCATTTTGGGCATTTTGCATTTTTGATGCTAAACTTTCTACTATTTACGGTTATACCCCTGTGCGTAGTTATTTAAATATGTTTTTGGGATAATTGCATGTTTGCACCGCCGGTTTTTAATATTTGCAAATATGGCCCTGTGAATGACAGAACATGTGCTTCACGCGTGGATTTTGTTGAAATTTGCACTTAAGCCCCTGGATGTTTCTTGAATTGCATTTATACCGCTGTCAGGCTTAGGATTGTTGCATGTTTGGTCTATTTATTTCACGCATCATTTAAGTGCTGAAAATTTCATAAAAATTAACTTAAGCTCCTGTTAACTTGCACTTGCACGCCATATTTTTATCTTTCATTTTTTGATGCATTTTATTATTTATTAAAAATCAAAAACATGCTTTTTATCTACTGTCTAGCTTAGAAAATACCAAAAAATATTAAAATACCTTGAAAAATTCCAAAAAAATTCCCTACTGTCTATTTTAACCTATTTTAGTGTCAATCCAAAAATCACTAAAAATCTCAAAAGAAAAACCTTAAAAATTCGAAAAGACTTGAAAACTTCAAAAAAAATCTTAAAAATTGTAGAAAACCCCCAAAATTGTAAACTCAAGTTCTGTAGTCTCTTGTTTTTATTATCTTTATTTGAAAATTAGTTTGGGAAAATTTTGTGGTTGTTTGATATTTTTAAATCCTATTTTACTCTCATCCAATTGCTAGTTCCCTGTTTTGGTTTATTCCAGTGTTTGAAAATACCAAAAATATCCTGAAAAATACCCAAAAATTACAAAAATAGTAAAATTTATAAAAATACCAAAAGATTTTATTTCCGAATTTTTGACTATTTTGGTATATTCTTATAAATAGTTTATCACCTCTTTGATTAGATAGTTTGTATATTCTATTATTAAAAAAATATAAAATAGAAAATAGAAAAAAATCAGTAAATTAAAAATCAAAATACAAAATATAAAATCAAAAATTAAATAAAAAATTAATTAAAACCCACAAAAATTAGATTGGCTAAGTAGTTTATTAGACCTAGGTTTGGACTTTTGTCTATACTCTGCACCTTTGTTTCCTGTGTTCGAGCCCTACTTGCTTGCCATTGTACATTTTTAGTATGGTATAATAAATTTTAATCCTTTCTATTGATTGCCTGATTGATTATGTGGGTTAATTGTTGACGAACGGGAAGGCTTGAGTAGTCGCATCAGCGATAGTGAGTCTGATTTGTCAGACCACTATTTAGCGGCTCTCGCAATCTCGTTTTTCAAATGGCGCCATTGTCGGGGAACATCGACTTGTAGAGTACTTTTGCGTCTTTTATCTTCTTAGCCATTTTTGATTATCTATTTTTCGTGCACAATTTGTTTTGAACTGTCTGACACATCTCTTGTTTTCTTGCGAGGGACCGTTGACCGAGGAGGATCGCCTAGGGGATCCTGTGCATCCTTGGGAGGAGGAGCCGGCTATTCTACCCTAGCCGGCAGGAGAGAGCAGGAGAGCTTGAGAGTGAGAGATAGTCAGTTTTTGTATTTTTGTGAGAGAGAGTCATTTAAATTGTAATAATACAGGACTTGGACACTCAGACACTTTGGGCCTAATTTCGGGGTGTTTGTTCACCCGGGGGCTCACCGTGGTTTTCTTCGTGTTTTCTCGACTGTCATTTGCCGGTTTTGTTTTCCTTTTCCCTTTCTTTTGTGGAATGAGCCCTTAGATTTTAGGCATTGCTTGATCGATTAGATTAGGTCCAAACACCCTAATAGCCATTGCATGTGCCTATAGTGCGTATTTGGACTTAGTTTAATTAAACAGTAAATCATCTTCTTAGATCTGCCGCGTCACGAGCCCACCCCATCAAGCGCTACTCCTGAACTCGATTTGTCGAGAAGAGGAGGGGTGGGTCTAGACCGGACTCTTTGGATCGAGGATTGGTGATTAACTTGTAGTTCTTCACGTTAGTAATTGCCTGCTTAGGACGATTTCCTTGTGCATATCGACATATAGTATAGGTTTACAAATTCCTACTTTGCATCTCGTATGGAGAGAGCTGGGAGTCACTGTAAGTCTTCTATCTTTGCATTCATCATTTAGGCACTAAGGTGAGATTTCCATCTTAGTGCCTCTTGCATTGGCTTTTTCGACTCTTCTCTCCCTCTGTTTTTGGATCAAATAGGAATCAAGAAAAAAACAAAAATGTTAGGCGCTTGTTTGAAATTACTCAAAAGAAGCGATAACACAAAAAAATTAAAGAAGGGACTGCTAAGAAAACTTGACCTAAATAAAATTGGTAATTGGACTCATTGATTGGGGAGAGTCACACCCTCACTTGTATTCAGGTTGCATGGGAAGGTTTCCTTCCAAGTGAGCCGAGTGCTTCGTAAGGATTAGAGCCCAAAACCCAGTCTGTGGCTGCCTTGTGTATCGCCTGGATTTTCAAAGTATTGGCGCTTCTATCGTACGTGGACGAGTAGGGCTTGGTCAACACTGGTGACTCTCTATTGTGCAGAGCATCGACCTTGTCCAAAGTATCGAGCCTAGGCCACGCCTTCATGGGGGTGTCTGTCTCATCGTCTTGCGTCCGAGTAGGTTCTTGCACGCTCACGGGTGATTCCGTTGCGAGCGAGTTCCGAAGTATTGGTTTTGCCTATTAGCTTCCTTTCTCTATTTCTTTTGCTGAGTAGGGATCCAGGAAGGGTTACAAGGACCTCAAAAAGTGCAGACTACAGGTTACACAGGAGGAGGACAAGTACGGGATACTCTTCCGGCAGTACTCTCTCTCCTATAGGCGTAGCGCTCTAAGGACTTGTTAAAAGATAAATGCCTGAATTCATCTAAAAACTACAAAGATAATAGCCGAACCCTTACGGCTTCACGTGTTGAGTTGGTGAATCCCCTTGTTTTGTGTTTGATTGCTAGTTGGATTAAGGTCAAGATCAAAAACACTGCGCCCTTGTGCCATTTTTGCTCTCCTTCCATTTGACCCTTGCTCATTGTGAACCTTCTACTATTTTACACTCCATTTATTTCTTGTTGACCCCCGTATCTTTCATCCACATCGATCTTCCTCTTGATCTCCGAGATGGCGACGAATGGGCAGTTTAGTCGAGACCCCATCGACACCCACATCAGTTCCATTCGCTCTCCCTCTCTAATAATTCAGGGCGATTCCCGAGAACGGGGTTCAGACTCCGTGGACCGATCTCCAGACTCCCTGTCTTCTTCAATAAACAGGGATCACTCTCGTCCCGAACTCTGTCCGTTTTGGATGGCAATTGATTTCACTCCTTACACATCGTCGTCCTTAACAAAATTCTGTGTTGACCTTGACACAGACCACATCTCTCTATCTGGTGCTGCAATTCAGACTGATCGGGGCATTCTTCCATGTGCAGACTTAGAGTCCGACTATGAGCCGACATACCAAGTCCATTCTGAGATGGCAGGAGGAAGAGGAAAGGGACCACAACCCCCATCTGAGCCTGAAGTCAATCCGGGGGAGGGGCAATATACCACGCAAAACGAAGTCAACAGTCAGTTGTTGGCTTCCGTTCAAGCCATCTAGCAGCAGTTGACTAATCAAGTCCTGGCCCAGACAGCCTTCCAAGACATGCTAAACGATTTGAGGAGGAGGGCCGATGCAAGAGACGATCGGAGGGAGAATGATCCGAAACAAGAGCCTGATTTTGAAGAAGTTAGAGATGAGTTCTCAGTGGGAAGACCAGAATTCGACGCAGCGGAAGCAGATCCACCGCAGCCCAAGCCTACACTGAAGGAAACATACAACCCAGGAGCGGGACACATCACTGAATGGATTCCATTTCCACGTATGCATGCCCACTTCGAGCTGAAGCCACGATTTCTGTCCCTGCTTCCCACATTCCACGGGAATTGTTAGACTTGTGAGCCCTGGGCGAACCGTTCTTACAAAAAATGTTATTGTAATATTTATGTTTATCAATAAAAGTTATTGATGTTTCACTCCCTTTCTGAAATTATATGAATGAATGCACTATAAGGTCCCTCTGTACAATTAGGGTTATGTACCATGGCCAGCTTGATGATCATATAGCTGTTGATTCATTAAATGAATCATAGAGGCTGGTGTTTGGATGAATATCTAAGGAGTTAGATAGAGGACTCATCAAGCACTGTCAAATGATTGTCAAGTGGAGATCTCCAGCCTGAGTAGGAGATGGCAATCCTTTCTCACATAGGCTGATATCTGACCGACCACTTGATGTAGGTCCTCTGCATGGGAATAGTGATTCAGAGGTGTCAGATTAGTTAAGTCAATGGGTTGACTTGACGAGATCGAGATAACTTAAGTCCTATGTTGAATGCTGTCACAGCATAGGCACGCATCCTTTGACCGGAGACAGATATATTGCTATATATCTAAGTATGTACATTTGGCAGACCAATAGGTTGATGACCTAACCAAGGTCTATACACCGGCGAGCTGGTGTGCATATAAGGGTATATGAGCAATATGATCTCTCAAAGGGATCATACAGGTTCACTTGTGAACCGGAAGACATGAGCTCACTCATGAGGTATTGGAACCGATCAAATTCCATGCATGGTCGTCGTGCTTTGGAAGCATGACATGAATTTGAAGGTATGATATATGCTTTGGGAAAGCATATGATCGATACCAAATCCCAATGACCAAGATTGAGAAACTTAATGATTAAACCCTGAAGAAGACAGTATAAGATGATCTTGATCTTCGGGTTGATCATGGGTCTTCCAGTATGTGGGATGTACAGGTATTGGGAATACCTGAAGGGTGATGTGATCATAAACTATTGTATATCCATGACGCTTCCATTCCGAGGGAGTGATGAAACAGGTCTGGATTTTAGTGACTCCTTTCAGTAGAGAAGCAATCCGATCTTAGTCCAAGTGTTGGACATTGGTCTGAATGGGATTCAGATTCAATGAGAAGATTGGATTTGCGGTCTTGATTTAATCAAGCATCTGTGGGAGGTTCGTTCGATCTGGATATGAGGTAATATCTCAACATCCAAGTCACTATACATGGAATAATGCAATCGCCCTGTCCTTATCTCCAAGTATCTGCGGAGAAAGCACATTATTCTTGAAAGGGTTCAAGAATAATTCTTTTGATGAAATATCCAAGCAAGGACTTGATGATTAAATATTATTTAATTATCAAGCTTAAATATGAATATGATTCATATTATGAAAATGATTATCTAAGATAATTAAATTGGATTTAATTATCAAGGATTAAGAGAATATGGATAACACTATCCATGATATATGTGTGTTATAAATGTGATTTATAATATACATATATAAGAGAGAGAATTTATGTAAATAGCATTTGTTAATTAATAATGTGGATTGGATTCACATTCATTAATTAATTAGAAATGCAATTTACTAATTAGTTTGGGTTGTGAATATGATTCACATAATATTCAATGGCATGATTGAAATATTCACAAATTAATTTGGAATTAATTTGGTGAATATTTTTTTGTGATTAATTAAGAAATAATAAGATAAATAAAAGGGAGCCAAATAACCACCATGCATAGGTGGCGTCACCCATGAATTGTTCATGGGTGACGCCCCCTATTTTTGAGGGTGGTTGGTTGACTCCATTTTTATTTATCACATTATCTCTTAATTAGTTAGTGTTAAATTAAATTATGTTGATAATGTTGCAACATTTTTTAATTTAAATTAATGTTGTTGGTTTTAACCAACAACAATCATAGCCATTGATTTAGCATGGACCAAGCATAGCCCTTGGATCCATGTGTCCCATGGATTGAGATCCATTGGATCCTAAACTAGTATAAAAGGAGGGCTAGGGTAGCCTTTCCAAGTTACAACATTCTTGAGTTGAAGAACTCTACTCTCTCTCTCTCTCATTCTCGTGGGGTCTCCCTAATATTCGAGTGGCCGTCCACTTTGTGTATTAGGAAGGAGATCATTTTTGCTACGCCTCGACGCTTGGATCTTCGTCAAAGGATTGCGGGAAGGACGCGACTCATCATCGTGCCTGCAAGCGCATTCTCCGTGGGTTGGACTTAAGATAGGAGGATCTCTACTTTGGGATCTCGCGATCACAACCACGCTTCAAGAGGTATTCCTTGTACTTTGTAGTTTGATGAAACGATCCGAGAAGTGTTCTCGTGATCATGTGGTTTCATCTTTAAAGTTAAAAATTTTAATTTCCGCTGCATCTAGCATCTAGTACGACTAGTTGCTCCGATTGCATACGATGTGATCGACACGCTTCCGTGATGCGCTTAAGGATTCACAATATCCTTCAAGTGGTATCAGAGCCATAGGTCGAATAAGGTTTTGGATATGATCCATACACCTTAGACGATTTGGTTCTTGAAAGGGTTGCGAAATTTTTACTGCATTTCAATTTTCGCACCTCTGTCTAATTGAATTTTTCTGTACTGTTGAAAATGTTTAAACACGAAATTTTCAATTGTATTTTGTTCCCCATTAAACAAGGAAATCATAGGACTTGAGTTTACTAAATTTGAACTTTATTTGCTCAAGATATGGCTTTTTGAATATGACTATATTCACTGTTGCGGGAACTGTGGATTTGAACGTGATTAATGAGATAATTACGGTTTTAATCCGCCTTGAAATGCGTGAATTATCACTTGAGTTCTTTAATAAATCAAATAGGCAATCTTTAGAAACTGAGTTTGCATTTTTTGGATTTAAATTGATCAAGATAAGTTAATTTTAGTGATTGGGGGTCACTGCTGGAAATTAACAATTTTGATCTTGAACCTTGTGATATGTCATTCAATTATCATGATGAAAATTAATTGTTAATTTTTTGGAATAATTAGTGATAAATATTTGTGAAATATTTAAAGAAATAATTATTTCATTGAATGACAGTTGCCTAAACTACAATGATGAGATATTAGATCTTGATCATTGTTTCATCAACAAACATTGCTTTCATGAAAACTATAGTTTATCCTACAATAGTTGTAGGACAACTTTTACATGAAAAACCTTTTTGCTTGAATAGGATCGGGGATTTGTCTAGCAAATATCCTTATAATCAAAAATGTTTTGATTTATATTATATGGTATAATTTTGGTTGAAAAACCGATGAACATCTCAAAGTACATGATGGTCTATCTGGTATTATCCTTTCCCGAGGCGGATGTGGTGCCTAGTCGGAGAGCATTGGGGTCGCGGGTTGCAACATATGTGGTCCGTCCCACTCTCGTCGGTACTGGCCATGACAGCGGGTAGGGATTGTATAATACCGGAGACAGACAATATGTATTTTTCTAATTATTAAAATTCGAATAATACGTATTTTGAGAATATACCTACTATTCAAGTAAAAGACATGTTTGTTGATGTTTGGATTAATGATTAATTTAATATGATTAAATTAATCATATCCAATAAACACTCTATTTTGAATAGATGTGTATTTCCCTTGGAAGAATTAATTATGTGAATGTGATTCACGATAATTAATTATAAAATTTGAATATGAGGTGGAGGATCACATAAGTGACATCCATGGTCTCCCGTCAAGGCAAAGGATTTCGTCGCCAGTTATTGTGTATAGGAGACGCCTGTCCGAAGGGACAGATCCTGTGCATGATTTAATTGGATCGGGTTCTTTGCTTCTCGAAAGAGTAAGGCCGTATACGTAGTGACCCCAATATCGGGTCCTCATATTATTGGAGCGATATTGGATTGCGTATAGCGAGTATTAAGCCTGTTGACGGTTGGTTCAATTAACAACGGGTCAACATCATCTTAGGGGTGGTGGGCTCGGGTGTTAAAGACCGAATTGGGAAATGCAAGTTGGACTTGCAAGGCGGAATGTGTTCCCACTTCTCTTATTCGAGTCACAGGTTCTCATATTATTGGGATGTGATAAGGATAGAGAGGAGATCCCAGATCTTGCTTGAGATATAGCGGTAAGTATATCTCTTACTTTGAAAGAAAAATAAGGGAATAATCTTTCAAAGTCGACATGGCAGGACAAATTTGATTTAAAATGCCTTAATCAAATTATTCTTAAAATGAATATATAATTATTCTAATATAGTGCATTCTTAATTTCAGAAAATGAAGTCCATGAACCCACTTAGAAGGCTTCTAGAGGTCAACCAGTTGACCGGACAAAATTATTCGGATTGGATCCGAAATTTGGATCTTGTTCTCTCTGCAGAGCGTATCTCCTACGTGCTCAGCAAGGACAAGATAGCAAACCCTATGACTGATGAAGATAAATCATATAATGATAAATATGATGAAGACCATAATCTGGCAAGGTGTTACATCCTTGGGTCATTATCCAATGTGCTTCAGAAGCAACATGTGGAAATGAACAATTGCCAAGAGATTATGTTGAATCTGAAAGAAATGTTCGGTGACATAAACCGCACACAGCGTTATAATGTGATGAAAGAGCTTATTCGCTGCAAGATGCAGGAAGGGACCTCTGTCAGAGAACATGTACTCAAAATGTTTGGGTACCTCTCTGAGCTGGAAACCCTGGGAGCCTACTTGGATTCTGAAATGCAAGCTGATTTCATTCTCCTGTCGCTCCCTAAGTCTTTCAACAACTTTGTTGTGTCTTACCACATGAACAAAGGTGACTTCACAAACGCTGGGCTGTTAGCTGCACTGAAGTCTGCAGAAGACGTCATGAAAAAGGACGGCCCCTCTGCTAGTGCAATGGTTGCACAGGTGAGAGGAAAGTGCGGGCGGAAGCAAGGTTCTCAGAAGGGCCCAGCCTCAAAGAGAAAGAAGAAGAATCAAGGAGTTGGTTCATCTTCTAGTGCTTCCACACTGATGACATCGAAAAAGACCGATGTCTGTCACCACTGCAAGAAGCCGGGGCACTGGCGGCGTAACTGCCCAGATTACCTGAAGTCCACTGACAAAGGTAAAGCCCCAGCAGGTATGAAATCTACTTTCATCATTGAAACTAGCTTTCTCGTTGGACGAGAAGAAAGTTGGGTTGTAGATTCTGGTGCTTCTGTTCATGTATGCAATTCGTTGCATTTGTTTCAGGAAACTAGGAATCTGGAGCATGGGGAGATAGTTATCCAGATGGGATCTGATGCAAGTGTTGCAGCAGTCGCCATCAGGACATGCAGACTGTCGTTATCTAGTGGTCGAGTCCTAGTACTTAAAGAGTGTCTTTATGTACCTGAGGTCAGAAGAAATTTTATATATGTGTCTAACCTTGTTAGAAATGGGTACTCCTTCCTGTTCTGTAATAAATTAATCATTAATCAATATGATAAATTTGTTGCGGAAGGTGTTCTGACTTCTGGTGGACTCTATGAATTGTGCATTAATGAATGTGTCATAAATGTCACTACCACTGATAATAAAAACCCTAAGAGATCCAGGGAGAATGGAAATTATTCGAACATGATTTGGCATCAAAGGCTCGGTCATTTATCTGTTGATAGGATCAATAGATTGATAAAGGATGGACCTTTAGATTTTCTACAGGTTCAAACTTTACCTACCTGTGAACATTGCATTCGAGGTAAAATGACCAGGATGCCTTTCCGTAACAAGGTTACGAGATGCGAAGGTATTCTCGACCTAATACATACTGATGTGTGTGGTCCCTTCAGTACCGCGACTAGAAATGGATATCGATATTATTTGACGTTTATCGATGACCATTCGCGATACGGATTTGTCTTCCTGCTACGTCATAAGTCTGAAACCTTTGAAAAGTTCAAAGAGTTTAAGGTTTTGGTTGAGAACCAAGCCGACAAGAAGATCAAACGGATTCGATCTGACCGAGGTGGTGAATACCTCTCAGATAAATTCAAGGAATACCTTAAAGAGAATGGAATTGTCTCCAATCTCACTCCCCCTGGAACTCCCCAACTTAATGGTGTTGCTGAAAGACGCAACAGGACCATCATGGACATGGTCCGTTCAATGATGAGCGAAGCACATTTGCCTCTTAGTTTCTGGGGATATGCAGTAGAGACTGCAATATATATCCTAAACAAGACTCCTAGCAAATATGTACCCAAGACTCCTCATGAGCTCTGGTATGGAATCAAACCTAGTGTTAAACACTTGAGGGTTTGGGGATGCTTGGTCCATGCAAAGAACGTGGAAGCAAGTAAGCTAGAATCTCGCACTCGTGAGTGCTACTTCATTGGGTATGTTAAAGATGGTATTGGATACCAACTTTATGACCCTGAGACCCAAAAGGTTTTTGTCTCTAGGAATGTGAAATTTCTGGAGGATGATTTCCTTAAAGGTCAAGACAAGAATGAAGTAGAGGAACTCATTGAATCTCCTGAGGATTCTGAGATTCCTGAACCAGAAACTGAAGAGATAAATGAAGATGAAACACCCATACCTCTTCGAAGGAGTTCGAGGGTGGTTGCACCACCTGAAAGGTATGGATTCCATGTGTCAGGTGAGACTGACAATTATCCTTCTTCATATGATGAAGCACTTGCGGATCATGACATGGATAGATGGATGCTAGCAATGAAGTCAGAGATTGACTCCATGCATAAGAATGGTGTATGGACCCTAGAGGATCCACCTAAAGGGGTAAAACCCATTGGGTGTAAATGGATCTTCAAGAGAAAGAGGGGACCTGATGGGAAAGTAGAGACTTTCAAGGCACGGCTCGTAGCCAAGGGCTACACACAGAGAGAAGGCATCGACTACGATGAGACATTCTCTCCTGTGGCCATGCTTAAGTCCATCAGGACACTGCTGGCTATAGCTGCATCTCTTGACTACGACATCTGGCAGATGGACGTCAAGACGGCTTTCCTCAATGGATACCTCGAGGAGGATATCTATATGGAGCAGCCCCAGGGCTTCATAGCTGAGGATGGTAAAGTATGCAAGCTGAAGAAATCCATCTATGGGCTCAAACAAGCTTCTCGTAGTTGGAACATCAGATTTGACGAAACCATAAAAAGTTATGATTTTGTGCAAAACCCTGATGAACCTTGTGTCTACAAGAAGCTTAGTGGGAGCGCCATTGTGTTCATCGTGCTTTATGTAGATGATATCCTTATCATTGGGAATGATACAGGAATGATGACCAGTGTGAAGATTTGGCTATCCCATACCTTTGAGATGAAAGATCTTGGAGAAGCCTCTTACATCTTAGGCCTGAAGTTGTTCAGAAACCGAGAAAAGAGAATATTGGGATTATCACAACATGGATACATCAAGAAGATTCTTGAACGATTCCGCATGGATAGTTCGAAGAAAGGATTCCTCCCCTTAGGACATGGTATCTGATGAATACCCATTCATCACTCTTTATTCTTATATTTTAGCTACAAAAACCTTTGCAAATACATGTAGATATGTGTAAATATCAATAATTACCAAAAGCATGCATTGTGTAAATACTTATAATTAGCATGTTTTTGTGCAAAAATAAAAGAATAAAGATCAAAAAGAAAAAAAGAGGGAAATATTTAGAATAAATATTGAGCAACCTAACCCAAGGGAGGGCTCAGCATGGGCCTGACCGCATAAAAGCCACAGTAGAGAGAGATAGGAGCTCATGTATAGATATCTATGTAAATAAATAAAATTATGTTTTCCTCAACCAAAAATATTCTTGTAAATACTTGTATATATTTAGAAACTATTAAAAACAAAATAAAAATCTAAAAAAATCAAAAATGCAAAAATATCCCTCCACCATGTGCATAGACCATCATTCTTTATCTATTTAACCCTATAAATAAATGTATTTATTTTCAAAACTTTTTGTGAATATTCTATGGTATATTTTGTAAATAAAATAAATAAAAAGAAACAAAACAAAAATCAAATAAAAACAACAAAATTAAAAACACAAGAACATGTTGTACATATACCATGTATATAGTTGTACATAACTATTTATTTCACCTATGTATATAAATAATAAAAATAAAATAAAAATATCCTTTTATTCCTCATTTTATTCTATAAATAAATAAATAAAATATAAAATAGGAATAAAATTGTACAAAAATAATAATTAAAAATCAAAAATCAAAAGCCTCCACATTGTATATATACCTATATAATGTAAATACCTCATTTTATTTCCAAAAATTAATTAAAAATCACCAAAAAATAGAAAAAAATAAAAGAAAAATATTTCATGTTTTAAGTTTTTCTTAATTCGACCATTTTCTACCTTAAAATAAATAAACAAAAAAATTAATAAATGGTAGCTCCTGATTGGTCCACGGGGGATTGTTGACCCCGGTCAACTCCCCCGCGGACTCTTTCCTTTTTTAGAAGACGCGCGCCTCCCCGCCTTCGCCATTTTCTCCACGCGCCTCCAGCATGTCGCCCACGCAAACCCCGCGCCCGGATCCTTCGCCGATCATCCGACATCCTCGCCAGATCCTTCGCCGTGAGATCCACGCATTCCATAGCCGTCGCCTCCCAACCCTAATCGAGCCTGCAGCTATATATAGAACCACCTCCGCCGCCTCCGCGCCCTATCTTTGGCTCTTCCCCTTCTTCCCAGTGAACTCCAGAGGCACCGCGAGAGTGACAGCAAGCGATCGCCCCTGTTGCAGCGAGGCGAGGAGGCGAAACCACTGATCCGGCGTTCTTCGCCGCCGTTGCTCCGCCACCAGTGTGAGCACCGAGCCTCGGGCCGAGACGACCCTTGAGGCTACGACCAGGAGCACCCCCTGCTCTTCCCCAGTCTCTCCGACCACCCAGGTAGATCCCTTAGGCCGTAGATTAGCGTAGATTTCGATTCTTAGCTTACTGGTAGCGTAGCTTCGCCGCCGTCGCCAGCCACCTCCGATATCCCATCTGTCATTCCGACCCGACCATCATCTTCGCCAGACCTCTCCGCATCTTCTTCACCCCTTCGCCCAACCCAGATCGCACAGGATCTGGGAATTCGAGCTCCTCCATCCATCACCTCGCCGGAGCTCGCCCATCTCGCCTCCCCGATCACCTTCACCACGCCTAACAGGGTCGAGGCACTTTGCCCTCGACCCGCGAGTTTGCTGGGATATTTTGCAGGTTCATCCAAGCCCATCTGAGGGCTTGGACCACTTGGTCCAGCTGCTCCGCCTCCGCCGACCTCGCCGGACCTCTCCGAGGATCGGTTGGGTCATCGGAGGCCTCCATTAGACGGGGAGGGCCCACAGCTTCCTTCTCCAATCTTCAGCGAGCGCCCAGGAGGGGACCAGCGCCGTCACGAGTCCGGCGAAGCTCGCCGGAGCCCTGTTCGTCCACCATCCTTCTCCGCCGTCCGATTGACCCCCGAGCTCCAGATTCCATCACGATCGTCCATCTGAGGAGCAGCTTCAACCGTCGGATCCATTCGAGGGTCGATCTCCACCGCCGATCCAACGAAGCTCAGCCACTTCTTCCGTCCACCGTTCGATCTGCAACGTGGCAGCACCTGGACCGTTGGATCATAGTCGAGGACCCCGCCCTGGGCGCCACCCCTTTTCAGCCGTCCATCTATCCACGTGGCGTCCATCCATCGGCTCGACTTAATAAAGGGGTAAATTATCTTAGGCCCCCTCTTAGTTTTTGCTTTATGTTTCAGTCCTGTAAATATTTTATGCATTTTATTTACGTAGGGTAAATTGCACATTGGACCTCATCTTTTAGATTATTTGCATTTATGCCCCTGTTTGTGTGAGCCACGTGCGTCGTCACGTGTGTATTTGGTGTAATTGCAAATCTAGCCCTGTAGTTCTGGATGTTTATGAATGAATAGAAACTTTCTGGTATTTGCACATATGCCCCTGTGAGCATTGTATTTGCGCATGTGCGTCTTTTGAGTGGGTTATTTGCAACATAGCCCTTGGACTTTTTGGTACGAGTTACCAGAAGGTCCTCGGACTTGTTTTTCTTACATATAGGTCCCTGAGTGCCTCAAGCACGCGCCACGCGCGTGATTTCTTGGGTATTTTGCACCAGGACCCCCAGAACTTTGGGTATTTGCACTTTGGTCCCTGTGCATAGTGCCCCCTTGCTATTTTTGAATAAAATATCAATTCATCTCCAAATTCGATAAAAATTTGACACATGGCTCCTGCCATGTTGTAGGATTTTTGAGAATTTTGGAGGACATTTTTGAGTGCATTTGTTATTTTTAAAAATTCAAAAACATTTACTTTTGGCACTGTTTCACTTGAAAAATCACAAAAAAATATAAAAACCCCTCTAAAAATTCTATAAAAATTAGGTGTTGTTTCTGTTGTGTTTCTTGATTTTCTAGCCAATGTTGGCTATTTTTCATTGAGTAAAAACCCTAAAAATTTAAAAATACCTCAAAACTCATAAAAATCATAATAAATAATTTAAAAACCCAAAAACAATAATTTTGGTGCTAAAATTTTCCTTGTTTTCTTTAGTATACAGGAAAATTACCTCCAGGTCCCTTTGAGATCCTTAGATATTTTATCTTTGGGTTTTGGACCTGGCTGGACAGTACCTTGTCTTTTTAGCACTGTTTGAATTTTAGAAAATAAAATACACCTTATAAAAATCCCAAAAATTCACCAAAAACACTTAAAAACCTAAAAACCATAAAAACAATTTTTCTTGAATTTTTGCTTGATTTTTGATGCTTTAAATAAATTGCTCTAGTGTGTTTGACTGTGTTTCCTTTCATTTTCTTTACATATTAAAAATCCAAAAAAAAAAATTAAAAACAATTAAAACCACAAAAATACTTTGCCTTTTATTTTACTCATTTTGACTACTTCGTAGGCTTTTTAAGCCAATCCGTGCTCCTTGTGTTCGACCCTGGGTGCTATACCAGGTAAATCTCCTAGCAGGACCGCTTTTGTGCTTGTTTTGATTTTACGTATTTTTCGAGTGGTTCATCATTTTTCTTGATTGACTTAGTCTGAGTGATTGAGGTCGCAACGACCTATATTTCTGTACCTTTACCTTAGTCATTCGGACGGTCATCAGTATCCATCTGTCCAAAGGGATGGCTCCTCAAAGTGTTGAGGAAAAGAAGGCCATGGCTGGATGCCCTTATGCATCAGCCGTAGGAAGCTTGATGTATGCCATGATGTGTACTAGGCTAGACATCTGCCATGCAGTGGGAGTGGTAAGTCGTTACCAATCCTGCTATGGAGAGAAACACTGGAATGCAGTAAAGAACATATTCAAATATCTAAGACGGACGCAAGATTATATCTTGGTCTATGGGGATGGTGATCTCCAAGTCTTGGGATATACAGATTCAGACTTCCAGTCAGATATTGATGATCGAAAGTTGACATCAGGGTTTGTATTCCTGTTGAACGGTGGTACTGTGAGCTGGAGAAGCAAGAAGCAGGACACTACGGCGGATTCAACAACAGAAGCCGAATACATTGCCGCATCGGATGCTGCAAAGGAGGCGGTGTGGTTGCGCAAGTTCATCTTGGAGCTTGGCGTAGTTTCCTCTGATACTCCCTTCCCGTTACTCTACGATAACACTGGAGCCATTGCCCAAGCAAAGGAGCCCAGGTTCCATCAAAAGAGCAAGCACGTGGAAAGGAAATACCACATCATTCGGGAGATTCAAAAGCGTGGTGATATCATCATCACCAAGGTGGCCTCTGCCGACAACATTGCTGATCCTCTTACCAAACCTCTGACACAGAAGGTTTTTGACCAGCATGTAATGAGTATGGGTTTACGGATTGTACCTGAATGGTTCTGAGGGCTAATGGGAGATTGTTAGACTTGTGAGCCCTGGGCGAACCATTCTTACAATAAATGTTATTGTAATATTTATGTTTATCAATAAAAGTTATTGATGTTTCACTCCCTTTCTGAAATTATATGAATGAATGCACTATAAGGTCCCTCTGTACAATTAGGGTTATGTACCATGGCCAGCTTGATGATCATATAGCTGTTGATTCATTAAATGAATCATAGAGGCTGGTGTTTGGATGAATATCTAAGGAGTTAGATAGAGGACTCATCAAGCACTGTCAAATGATTGTCAAGTGGAGATCTCCAGCCTGAGTAGGAGATGACAATCCTTTCTCACATAGGCTGATATCTGACCGACCTTTTGATGCAGGTCCTCTGCATGAGAATAGTGATTCAGAGGTGTCAGATTAGTTAAGTCAATGGGTTGACTTGACAAGATCGAGATAACTTAAGTCCTATGTTGAATGCTGTCACAGCATAGGCACGCATCCTTTGACCAGAGACAGATATATTGCTATATATCTGAGTATGTACATTTGGCAGACCAATAGGTTGATGACCTAACCAAGGTCTATACACCGGCGAGCTGGTGTGCATATAAGGGTATATGAGCAATATGATCTCTCAAAGGGATCATACAGGTTCACTTGTGAACCGGAAGACATGAGCTCACTCATGAGGTATTGGAACCGATCAAATTCCATGCATGGTCGTCGTGCTTTGGAAGCATGACATGAATTTGAAGGTATGATATATGCTTTGGGAAAGCATATGATCGATACCAAATCCCAATGACCAAGATTGAGAAACTTAATGATTAAACCATGAAGAAGACAGTATAAGATGATCTTGATCTTCGGGTTGATCATGGGTCTTCCAGTATGTAGGATGTACAGGTATTGGGAATACCTGAAGGGTGATGTGATCATAAACTATTGTATATCCATGACGCTTCCATTCCGAGGGAGTGATGAAACAGGTCTGGATTTTAGTGACTCCTTTCAGTAGAGAAGCAATCCGATCTTAGTCCAAGTGTTGGACATTGGTCTGAATGGGATTCAGATTCAATGAGAAGATTGGATTTGCGGTCTTGATTTAATCAAGCATCTGTGGGAGGTTCGTTCGATCTGGATTTGAGATAATATCTCAACATCCAAGTCACTATACATGGAATAATGCAATCGCCCTGTCCTTATCTCCAAGTATCTGCGGAGAAAGTACATTATTCTTGAAAGGGTTGAAGAATAATTCTTTTGATGAAATATCCAAGCAAGGACTTGATGATTAAATATGATTTAATTATCAGGTTAAAAATGAATATGATTCATATTATGAAAATGATTATCTAAGGTAATTAAATTGGATTTAATTATCAAGGATTAAGAGAATATGGATAACACTATCCATGATATATGTGTGTTATAAATGTGATTTATAATATACATATATAAGAGAGAGAATTTATGTAAATAGCATTTGTTAATTAATAATGTGGATTGGATTCACATTCATTAATTAATTAGAAATGCAATTTACTAATTAGTTTGGGTTGTGAATATGATTCACATAATATTCAATGGCATGATTGAAATATTCACAAATTAATTTGGAATTAATTTGGTGAATATTTTTTTGTGATTAATTAAGAAATAATAAGATAAATAAAATGGAGCCAAATAACCACCATGCATAGGTGGCGTTACCCATGAATTGTTCATGGGTGACTCCCCCTATTTTTGAGGGTGGTTGGTTGACTCCATTTTTATTTATCACATTATCTCTTAATTAGTTAATGTTAAATTAAATTATGTTGATAATGTTGCAATATTTTTTAATTTAAATTAATGTTGTTGGTTTTAACCAACAACAATCATAGCCATTGATTTAGCATGGACCAAGCATAGCCCTTGGATCCATGTGTCGCATGGATTGAGATCCATTGGATCCTAAACTAGTATAAAAGGAGGGCTAGGGTAGCCTTTCCAAGTTACAACATTCTTAAGTTGAAGAACTCTTCTCTCTCTCTCTCTCTCATTCTCGTGGGGTCTTCCTAATATTCAAGTGGCCGTCCACTTTGTGTATTAGGAAGGAGATCATTTTTGATACGCCTCGACGCTTGGATCTTCGTCAAAGGATTGCGGGAAGGACGGGACTCATCATCGTGCCTGCAAGCGCATTCTCCGTGGGTCGGACTTAAGATAGGAGGATCTCTACTTTGGGATCTCGCGATCACAACCACGCTTCAAGAGGTATTCCTTGTACTTTGTGGTTTGATGAAACGATCCGAGAAGTGTTCCCGTGATCATGTGGTTTCATCTTTAAAGTTAAAAATTTTAATTTCCGCTGCATCTAGCATCTAGTACGACTAGTTGCTCCGATTGCATACGATGCGATCGACACGCTTCCGTGATGCGCTTAAGGATTCACAATATCCTTCAGGAATACCACTGAGGAACCGTATATCTTTCTCAAGAAATTTGGCCGCATCTGTTCCACTTCTCACTACCTGGAATCCCTCTAGGGGTAGTAAAAATGACCGCCTTTCCCTTCAGCCTTCAAGATAAGGCCCTATATTGGGTCGACCATCTTGGGAAAGTCGTCACGACTTGGGAGGAGTTGAAGTCATCATTTCTCCATAAATTCTATCCTCTCGGGCGATTGAATCAGATGCGTGCCCGGATCTTCGGTTTCTGCCAGCAGCCTCACGAGACCATCCATGAAGCGTGGGAGAGATTCAAGGATCTCCAAAAAAAGTGCCCCCACCGTGAAATTCCAAAGACTAGTCTCGTGCAGCATTTCTTTGGGGGGTTATCACTTGAGAGCCAAAAGTTTCTAGATGCCGCTTGCGGCGGTTCACATTTCAACAAGGACGAGGATGTGGTATGGAACATCTTTGAGGAAATGGCTGAAGGAGAAGCCACGCAGACCTCGTCCAGAGCATACATGAAGCCACCAATCGCCATCAGCAAGCCAGTAAACATGGCTTCTCATACCGAGGACAAGGATGAGAGCTCCAACCTGAGCGTCATTGGGAGCCACTTGTCCAAGGTGGATATCATTGAGAAGAGGTCGCAGGACCTCGAAAAATTGGCAATCATTGAGAAGAGGACCCAGGGTTTGGAAAAGCTTGACCAGATTTCCCAACAGCTGGAGCAACTCGTTCGTGCATTAAATGCAAACATGTGCAACGTTGTGTCTACTTCTGCCGAGCCGAATGCTGAGAAGAAGGAGCCCACAATGCAGCAACACCCTCAGCCGACTCCCCTGCAGCCCCAGCCTATCCAGCATGTGTACTACGTGCAGGTTCTGGAGCAGCTCTCGCAGCCCCCGACACAGATGGTTGTACATCAACCCGAGCCTCAGCCAACTTACTCCGAGCAGTTCTCTCCACCCTCGCCACTGATTCAGGAAATCAATGGTGTATGGGACAATGAAGCGCAGCTGACCCGTCCTCAGGGACATTCTCAAGGTCAGAACATGGGCAACAGGCCCTATCACCAGCAGCAGCAGGGTGGGAGGCCCTTCCAGCACTCCTACCAGTACCAGCCTCCACCTTACGGAAACACCTGGAGGCAGAATTACCAGCACGGTCCTCAACAGTCCGGATACCGCGGACAGGGATACCATCAGCAGTTGGCTGCTCAATATAATCAGCAAAATGCACCATATTCCTCCAACCCTCCTCCTCACCAAATCTCACAAGGTTATCAGTCGCAATCTCAGCCGCCATATCAGCATTCTAGACCCCAGCAGGGGGACTCCTCTGAGATTGTGCCGGTCAATCCGGCCCTGGCCTGTTTAGAGAAGTTAATGAAGAATATGGCTGAGATGAGCCAGAAGATCGACGACCTGACGACAGACAAGACCGTCATACCAGCCCAGGTCGAAGCCAACCCGAACAATTTCCGATGCAAGGAGCAGGTAGCCGGCAGTGTCCAACCCGAATCAGGTGAATTAAATTGTTTTTTTATCTAGTGTTGTTACTCTCATGAGCGGTAGGACACTCCAGCCATCGGCGACGGTGAAGGGAAAGCATCTTGCATCTGACGGGGAATCGTTAGTCCAGCCAACATCAGGGCCAGTCAGTATTTTGGGAGCAGCACCAGTATTCAGAAAATCACAAAAAATGAAGAAAATGACAAAACATAAAAAGATAGCAGCAACCTCGGTGGAGAACAGCCAGCATTGGAGACGCCTGCACCTGCCTCACAACCAGTTCCTGACAGGAGGAGCACTGCATCTGCAGCGAGTCCAACGCCAGCACCAGAAGCCGAGCCTGACATTTTTGGTCCACAAAGTGTAGATGAATCCATTCCTTTTTGCCATCTACCTGTACACAACAATATGGACACTATTTTGAATGAAATTGGTGAAGATTTTGTAAATATTCCTTTTCCTGAGGCAATGAAAAAACACAAAAAAATGAAAATTTTGAAAAATGCTTTGTCTGATCCTGGCATCATAGAAATCATCCAGAATTTGGTACTGAATATGCCATTGATGAAAGCTCTTGAGTACATGCCAGCCATGAAGAAAGGATTAAAAGAGGCATGCACGACCAAGCGTAGGCCGCATCCCCACAACTCCAGAAGCAAAGCTGGCAAGTCCGAAAAGCATATCCTCACAATGGCCACCGTTAACGCCATCAGCAACCTCCCGGATAAAAAGCCAGATATGGGAGCACCTCTTGTACGTTGCCAGATGTTCAATTAGGAGTTCGAACGAACACTTCTCGACAGCGGATCGTCTATGAACTTGATGCCAGCTTCGCTACTCACGGAATTCAGGCTAGGACCGCTCAAGCCTACAAAGATGATTCTGCAGTTCACAGACAAATTAGTCAAGCGGCCTAGGGGCCTGTTGGAGGATGCGATCGTCACGATTCAGGGAAAGTCATTCTCGGCCGATTTTGTGGTCTTAGATATGGACGTCCCCTCTCCATTGCTCCTTACCCCAATCATACTTGGAAGATCATTTCTGTGGACCTCAAACGCAGTGGTGAATTATGGGATGGGAGAAATCACTTTTGGCGCTGGCAATGAAATAATCAGAGTAGAGACCTTGTCTGAGGGAACACCAGCCGAACAGACATCTACATCATGTGCAAGGGTGATTGAGTATGCTGACGACTGCGACTTTCTAGCAGAAATTCAAGATACCAACTTATTTCTGGACGACAATGAAATCCATGAACTCCTCTGCCCCAAGGAGGAAGTGGAGACCGCAGTCGAATTTTCCTTTATCAATCAGGATGAGGAACATGCTGATGTGCTGCAAGAGACCGCCGTGGGGGTGATGTGCCTTCAAAACCAAGAGCTGAAGTCTGAAGAATCTTTGAATGAAGAAGACATCATTGAGGAATTCTGTCAGGATTTGAGAGAAGAAGCAGATCAGAATATGGTGGATACCGAACAGTTGAAAGAATCACCACCTATACTAATAGCTGAGGTCACCGCTGAAGCAGCTCAGATCCCGCCAGAGTTAAAACCCTTGCCCTCCAACATGAAGTATGCCTTCCTTGTGGGAGAACCGAACATGTACCCGGTCATCATCAATGCACATCTGACCGAAGACCAAGAATCTCGTCTGATGGAGGTTCTTGAATGCAACCGCAAGGCGATAGGATGGCGAACAGTCGATCTCCATGGGATCAATCTGTCATTATGCTCGCACCGCATCTTTCTGGAAGAAGATTGCAGGCCCTCTCGAGAACTGCAGAGAAGATTAAATCCTAACCTGCGGGAGGTCGTTATGAAAGAGATCCAGAAATGGTGTGATGCGGGATTTATTTATCCCATCTCCGACAGCAAATGGGTGAGCCCTCTACATGTTGTGCCCAAGAAATCAGGGATCACCATTGTGAAGAATGACATTGGAGAGGAGATCGCAACCAGAGTACCCACTTCTTGGCGAGTATGCGTGGATTACAGAAGACTTAATCTCGCTACCAAGAAGGATCATTTTCCTCTACCCTTCATCGACCAGATCTTGGAGAGATTGGCCGCAAAGGAATATTTCTGCTTCTTGGATGGCTATTCTAGGTATAATCGAGTTGCTATCGCTCCTGAAGATCAAGAGAAGACCACGTTCACCTGTCCTTTTGGCACATATGCCTTCAGATGGATGTCGTTCGGGTTGTGCAACGCCCCAGCCACATTTTAGAGGTATATGCTTGCAGTTTTTGCTGATATGGCGGGCAACTTTCTCGAGGTCCTTATGGATGATTTTTCGGTCTACAGGGACTCATTTGACCAATGCCTGGATTATTTAGACCGAGTCCTACAGAGGTGCTGCAAAGTCAATCTGGTGCTCTCGTGGGAGAAGAGCAACTTCAAGGTAACCGAAGGAATTGTGCTGGGTCACGTTGTCTCTAAGCGTGGAATGGAGGTTGACCCAGCCAAGGTGGATGTGATTTCCAAACTTGAGCCACCAACAAACATCAAGCAAGACCGGTCATTCTTGGGCCATGTCGGTTTTTATCGACGGTTCATCAAAGATTTCAGTAAACTGGCCAGACCATTGACGGAGTTGCTTGGCAAGGATAATGAATTCATTGTTGATGATCGTGTACTCCTTGCCTTTAATCAGTTAAAAGAACTCATCATGCAGGCCCATGTCTTACAGCCACCGATTTGGACTCAGCCTTTCGAGATCATGACCGACGCGTCAGATTATGCCATCGGCGCTGTACTGGGACAGAGGAAAGATAATGTACCATTTGCGATTCACTACGCTAGTCGAACGCTTGATGAAGCCCAGCGGAACTACACTGTCACTGAAAAGGAGCTGCTAGCGGTAGTCTTTGCCATGGAAAAGTTCAGATCCTACCTCCTTGGGTCTAAAGTAATCATTTACACTGATCATTCGGCCATTCGGTACTTACAGCAAAAGAAGGACGCCAAACAACATCTCATTCGGTGGATCCTTCTCCTCCAGGAATTTGACTTGGAAATCAAAGATAAACCTGGGGTAAAGAATGTAGTGGATGATCATCTGTCAAGGCTTCCTGAACCGTAATCTCCAGAGCTGAACCTGCAGTCGATCACAGAGACCTTTCCAGATGAGGCAATTCTGTCTGTCACCTCACTTCCTTGGTATGCGGACATCGTGAACTACCTGGTGGCCAAGAAAATCCCACATGACTGGCCTAAATTGAAAATAGACAGATTCTTGTCTAAAATCCATTTCTACCAGTGGGAAGACCCGTACTTCGTAAGGGAGCAGATTGTATTTGGAGAAGGTGCATTCCTCAGGAGGAAGTTCCAAGTGTCCTCGCTTCGTCATGACCAGGATTCTGGAGGACATCATTCAGGCAAATGAACGGCAGCAAAAGTTCTTCAAAGTTGCCTCTCGTGGCCTTCATTATTCAAAGATGCAGATGAGTATGTCAAATGCTGCACTGACTGCCAGAAGATGGGTGGAACCATAGGAATGAGAGACACGATACCGCTAAAATACATTCAGATTTCAGACGTCTTTGACGCATGGGGTATTGACTTTATGGGTCCGTTTCCAACAGTCAGGGTTATGAATACATTTTGCTTGCTGTCGATTATGTAAGTCGATGGGTGGAAGCTATTCCCGCCCGAACCGCCGACAGTAGGACTGTCTATCGATTCTTGAGAGATCATATCATAGCACGGTTCGGGATTCCCAAGATTCTCATATCTGACGGGGTAGTCATTTCATAAACAAAGAGGTGAAGAAGCTGACCCAAGAATTCTGCATTGAGCATCGTGTTGCTTCACCCTACCACCCGCAGTCCAATGGCTTAGCTGAATGTTCAAATAGAGAGATCAAGACAATCTTACAGAAGCTTGTGCGTCCGGATCGCAAGAACTGATCTCAGCTGCTTGATTCCATTCTTTGGGCTTATAGAACAGCGTACAAGTCACCCTTGGGAATGTCTCCCTACCACCTTGTATATGGCAAGCCATGCCATTTGCCTGTCGAACTAATTCACAAATCCTTATGGGCCATTAACATCTGTAATTTGGACTCCAAGCAAGCAGGAAAGAACAGGAAACTGGATCTGAACAGATTACTGGAATTCAGAGATTATGCATATGACAACAGCCTGATGTACAAGGGAGAAGGTCAAAACATGGGGCATGACAAGCATATCCGTCGCAAGTCCTTTGATCCAGGTCTGAAGGTGTGGTTGTTCGATGCGAAATTAAAGATCTTTCCAGGCAAATTGAAGAGTAAATGGATTGGGCCGTTCATGGTTAGGCAGGTGCGTGACAACGGAAGTGTATAGATATCCAATCTGTCAGCTGACGCACAACCATTTGTGGTCAATGGACAGCTTTTGAAGCCATACCTTGAACATGATACATTCATGGCTGTCGTTGACTCGATTCAAGTAATCTATGTGGATGAGCTGAATATCTCCAAAGAAGCAGAGGAAGGCCAAGCACAGCAAAACATTTTTGAATGAGTTTTCTTCTTTTCTTCTTTTCAATTCCTTTTATCCTCTTCTACCGAATTGATGTCATCCCTTTCATCATTGCTACACTTAGGATGTACTCTATCCTAAGTATAGGGGGGATGCGCATCCCGAGTTGTTCATACCCAATTTCATCTCTTTTCTTCTTTTCTTCTTTTCCTTTCCTATTGATGAATCTGTTATTCATCACTCCAAAAGTCAAAATAGAGCCTTGTTCCCGAGAAAATAGAGGCATATTTCCTTTTATCTTGCATAAATAACACTCATGCATGCATCCGTAATTCATGCATTTTAGCAGTTCATCTGCATGTAAATAAGAAGCCAAAAATCCCCTGTAAAATACCTCTTCATCAAAATAACTTCTTCTCTATAATATATGTATATATTCCTTAATAATATAGGGAAGATTGCTAAAAATCACCCTTGTAAAATAGCCCAAATAGCCTAAGAATCCTTGTACATTAAAACACAAATAAAGCCCTCATACAAACCCCGAATTAGGTCTACTCACTTTTAGAATACTACACATTAAAAGACCTTCAAAATGAGACTGATTTCATTGAAATTGGAGCTTGTATGAGAAACTTGGGTTCTTGGAGCATTTTGTATACTACATATGTACATTTATGTATCCTTGTATTTATATATCATATTTGACCTTATCTCCGTCTTTGGTCAACATGAAACTTGTAGATCTCATTAAGATCTACAACTTTCATGTTTTGAGTTTTTCCAAATTCGGCTTCCTCTTCTCTCTACACGTGTTTCTTTCTCCGGCCATTCACAGCAGGCCACGTGGCGCCTCTGGTTGCGCCACGCGGCCCGCTGCCCATCGCCTCATCCGCCGCGCCCTCCACCGTTGGATCTCGCTTTTGATCCAACGGTCCAGGCCTTGACCACGCGCGCTCATTCTCTCAGCCGTCAGATCTCACCCGCGTTCCATCTTAGCCATCCGTTCGCGCCGCCCCCTGATCACGACACGTGGCACTACCATCCGCCACCGATCGCCCCCCCCCCCCCCCCCCCGATCTTCCATCTGAACCGTCTCTTTCTTGGACGCTTCTCAGCCTTCCGATCAGACTTAGGGATCATCTGATCCCTCCGTTAGCGCCGCGACCACAGGACGCCACGTGGCAGCTCCACAGCCCTTGATCAACACACCCCAGATCTAATCCTACCCGCCCCTTCCCGCCTTCTTCTCCGCCATTGGATCACAAGATCCAACGGCGAGGATTGTGTCTTCCACCTCCAGCGCCTCTCTCTCCCACGTTCTCGAGCTTGCGCGAGGGGCTTGCCCCTTTCTATTTTTGGCCGCACACCAGCCACTCTCGCCGACCGCCAACACCGCCACGATCGCCCCCACTCTTCCCTCATCCTCGCCAACTCCCTCTATCTCCATGATGACCACCGGAGATGCTCCACGAACCCCTCTAACCTCACCTCGTCACCAGCCCGGTCGTCAACTTCATCCTATAAATACTCGATCACCGACCATCTTCACACCCATCCGCCACTCCAGAGAGAGTCCTTGAGCTCCAAGCTACTTATTGGTGACAGCAATTTGTTGAATTGTCGAGCGAAGAGAGGTTTGTTTCCAACTCCGGCGAGATCCACGGCCGCCACCGCCGTGCTGCAGCCTCCCTCGAGCCGCTGCCTGAGCTCGGGACCCTACCGATCCCTCGAGCGAGGACCCTGTAACTCCCAGCTGAGCTCCAATTCCCAGGTAATTCCCTCCATCGTTCTCTGATCTTCTTCTTCTTTTTCTTGCTTTTTCTTCAGCTTTTATTCGCCGTCGTTGACCATCCTCGCGCCTTCCAATCACCTCGACGAGCTTCGCGTCGAAGCTCCGATCATCGCAGTACCCTCCGCACACTCCGACAACGCATACCACGTTCCTCCGACGAGCAGCTCCGCCACTTAGCCGGAACTCGTTCGCCGGACCACCTCACGCCATTTCAGGCCTCGCCGATCACTTCACTTCCCTCCACGAGCACCTGCACGCCTCGGCTATACGATTAACCCTTTGCAGGTCCTTGAGTATTCATTGGCCGGAACCTCGCCGGAGATCCCTTCGAGCTTCATCGACGCCGAGCTCCAGCACATCTCCAAGGATCGTGAGACCACCGGAGGCATCGCCGTGCACTCCCGCTGCTTCTGAGCTACTTGGGAGCTCGAGACGTCCTCCATCGACGCCTGGCGACCGAGGCGGAGCGAGTCCAGTCTCACCGGAGCACCGCCTTCTCCTCCGCAGGTGGCGGAGGACCACTCGAGACGACGCAGCAGCAGCCGTACGATCATCCGATCGAACGGTCCTCGTTCTGCCACGTATTCCATCACCGCGACCTTCCTCGACCGTGCATCGCGCTTCTGATCCTACGCCTCGCAAGTCGCCACGCATCTTCATCGACATCCCTTGGATCATCTTGATCCAAGGGCCTTCAGGCCGCCACGTCAACGCATCCGGGCCTCGACCTCCTAAGCTTAGGCTCGGGTGACCCGAAGCTGCACCGAGGCTAGACCGAACCTTCAGAAGACCCGAGCCGCGCTCCGAGCCTTCGACGCCTTCCGAACCTAGGTCGGCCACGTGAGGAGCACGTGCGACCTGGGCTATTTGCACAGACGCCCCTGAAGTTTATGGAAATTACAAAAAGGTCCCTGTGAAGCATACCCCACGTGAGGAGCACGTGTTCAGTGGAGAAATTGCATACACGTCCTGCATGTTATCGGTAATTGCATTTTAGTCCTTGTCAGCATGTTTGATTTTTGAAGTTTCAATTTCCAGTATTGCATTTACGCCCTTGTGTTTGCACGTGTCCATAGAGTACATTGTTCATCATTTTGAGATTCTAAAAATTGCATGTTGTTGGAAATTTTGTCCTCTGCCTATCAGTACACGTGTATGATTTTTGTAGGCTTATTTGAATTATTAATGAATTAATTGGTTCATTGTTGACATATTTTGCCCAGTGATGCCTTTTGATTTTTAATTAATTATCTGTGCCTTCAAAAATTATCAAAAATTCACAGTAGCTTAAGGACACCATTTTTAACACACCATAAAAATTTCATAGCATTTTCACGCATATCGAGGCCTAAATAAATTGTTTAGCGATTTTCTTAAATTAATTTTAGTAAATTCATTTCACAGTAAAATTAAGTTCTGTCAATTTCCCTAGGTCCCTTCACATTAGAGCCACCTAGGGTAATTTTAGTTCTTGAAAAAATTGTGATTTGATATTTATTAAAAACTAAATTCTGAAAATCACTCTTTCTGTTTCTTTAATTCACAGTAAATTCATTTTGAGTCGAAAAATTCCAAAAACAATTAGTGTAGGTCATTTTCATCATAAATAACTGTCTGGCCAATTTTTATTATTTTTGGACTTCATTTGATACATCAATTAAATTTAACGTTAAATTGGCTAAGATTTGTCTGCATATGTCTGCATAGAAATTAAAAAGACCAAAAAATATATTCCCCGAAAATCTCACACTTGGATTTTGCTGAAACTTGACCTAAGGAGACAGTTGCCTCCCTGAGATCGACCTTGGACTTCACCAAGTAAAAAAATTTTGCCACTTGAAATTAACTCGAATCTAATTAAAGTGGTTTTTGATTAACCTCTCGTATCCGACTGCAACGAACGACATCTAATTAATTTGGACCTTAATTTGCTCGAATTAACTAAGGGTGCGGGAGCGATGTCACCTATCTTCTGTATCTATCCAAAAAGTGTCGCCCCTTGTAGACAGTCTTCTATACTTAGGACGTACTTTGTCCTAAGTATAGGGGGTGTACACCCTGAGTTTCTTCTATTTTTCGATCCTCTCCCTTGTCTCCTCTTATTGTCTATACTCAGGGATATCTTACCCTAAGTATAGGGGGAGACAACCCGAGTACGATCTGTTCATTCCCACCCTTGACCCTCCCTGCTTTGTGTACAGTCTGCTATACTTAGGATTATTTGATCCTAAGTATAGGGGGGACGGTCAACTTCTCATTCGTCTGATTAATTCATCTCTTATTCATTTATTCTTTAGACTTGCCTATACTTAGTACGAGTTATGTCTTCTCTTTTCTCTGATCTATGAGGACATAGCTCAAGCTAAGTATAGGGGGGTCGTATATACTGTGTATATACTTTAGCCATAACTCGTACTTTCGTAATTTTCTAATAATATAGCTAATTATTCTTTAAAACTCATTCAAAATCTTAATAAAAAGATGTGAGTATTCCTCAAATTCTTTGTGTATTTACTGATTAATAAATCAAGTGAAAATATTTTTGCAAAATGTTTAAAAAATAGTTTGAAAATCTTTGTGAAAAGTTTATTGAAAACTATTTGGAAAACGTTTTGTTACATGTTTTCAACCTTTGTAAAGATATTCTGATTGTAAAATTATTTTCTTTGTGTGAAATAAAATGTTTGAAAAATTATTTGCAAATGGTTTGAAAAATGGTTGCAAAAATATTTTGAAAAAAAAATCTATATATACTATTTTGAAAACCTTTGCAAAATGATTTTCAAATGTGTGTACATGTTTGCAAAAATGTTTGTAAAAACTATTTTGGACTATAGTTTTCAAAAATGTTGTGAAAATCTTGTGTCAAATACGTTTGAGGAATACCTACATCTCACCAAAATCCACTATGTACTTATAAAATTGAGCACTTACCCTGTAAATTCTTAAAATCCACTTCTTGTAGATATAAGAAGTACTCCCGTGTACATAGTTTGCACCTAACTTTTAGCCAAAAACTTGTTGTTTTCAAAAATCCCAAAAACATTTGCAAAATTAAAAATCCAAAAACATTTGAAAAATCTTTTGAAAAATACAAAAAAATATGCATCTGCATAGGCATCATCTTTCAAAAATCCATAAAAAGTTCAAAATTCTTGAAAATTGCATCACAAAAATATTTTCTGCATTGCATTGCATAGCATGAGCATTTTCCGGATGAGTTTGATAGTTGAACAAGTCTAAGTAAAATCCAAAGAGTGGAGCTTGGTTGGACCTTAAATCTACTTAATAACAGGAACCTTATAGGAACTGGGATTGAGGTACTTCAGGTCTAGTTGACTTAATTCTATGAGGACCACGATGCTTAGTTCAATGGATTCTTGATTGCCTAAGTAGAGTATTTCGGAGCACACGCACGACTCTTGTTGACAATGACCTAACATGGACACTTGCACCTTTCACATGGCTCAACTCAGTTGGAGTGGGAGGTGATTGGATTTGCCAGTATGAGACGCACATAGGTGGAAACACTTGTCCTCCTCTAGGGAAGGAAGTGCGCCCCAACCCGTCCAGTAATGATGAGTTTCGAGGATAGGAGATCGTGGGTTGCGATAAAGCTTCAAAAGAGGGATAGTCTACTGGCTCAAGAGGAAAAACTCCTTATGTAAATGCTGCTGTATATAGTATTCAAAAAATACAAAAGCAAAAACTCCAAAAAAGTGGACAGGCCTGTACAAAAATAAAAATGCCTGCCGGAGTGTACATATGTGTATAGTCAAATAAGCAAGCTTGAGCTTCAAAGTCAAATCATGTGAGCCTGCAGCTGGATGACTTGACTACACTGGTCTTGCATCCTAGGATAGGTAGTTACACTGGCTACCATCCATTCTTCTCTTCACCCCCTCCCCTTAAGCTGGTTGCCACTTGAACTTAGAAGGGAATACCCTGCTCCTTGAGGAATGAGTTGTTGGATTGGGGAATCATTGGGTTGTCATATTGGAGAAGTCGGTTCCTTTGTCATTTCAGTTGGGGAGAGCCACCATCACTTACACTGTACGAGTCAGATTCATAGTCATAAGGGTTTGTGTATGAGTTGAAATATTTCTGACCTGGCTATTGAGGAGACTTGAGCAGAGTTTTGGGATTCTCGAAGGCTGTTGGATTTCAAATCCAGTTCTCATTAAGGTTCCACCCGCACTAAAAATCCAAAGGTCCGACTTAAGATCCAAACTTTGATTTGTGAAGACAAGTTTGATAATTAAACTTCATCCAATTTTCTTCTTTTTCTTTTCTTTGTTTTTCTTTTTCTGCACTTATTGCATAAGTGTTTGCTAGGGACTAGCAAAGGTAAAGTATAGGAGGATGATGAAGCTACGTTTCATCATCTTTATTCTGTCATTTTGGCCTTAAAAACCCTAGTAAATGCATGTAAATAGGCTTAATTTAGGCACTTTAGCATTCATGAATCATTGTGTAAATATTGTATAAAATGCGGTTTTTAAAGCCAAAATATAGAATAAAGAAAAGAAAAGAAAAAGAATAAAATATTGTAAATATTTTATGACCCGAAACCCCGAGACCTAGGCATCTTGATGAATAGGTCGACAAGGAATAAAGTAGGGGGAGATAAGGGTTAAAATACAATAAAAATACCTTCTATTCCATTCATTCTTTATTCATTTTGGGGCCTATTTTTGGTTCCACTTTTTATACTTCAAATAAAGAAACTTTGTACATGAAAGTATTGTAGATAATTAAATAAATAAAAATACAAAATTGATTTCACTCAAAAATAATGTACAGACAAAAAGTTATGGTCTGAATAAAAATCCAGAATCCCAGCTTCCCAGACCCGTATCTCACAAATGGAAACTCCAAATGCAGCAACTCACCTTTAATTGTATATAGAATAAAATAATCTATTTAATGGTGGTGATTTCGCATTTGGCGGAGCTACGGTTTGAAAGTTGAGTTTTGGACCCACATTGTATACTTGTACAGCTTAAAATATTCAATTTATTCTTTAAATCATTATTTTTGTATTCTTATATTTTTATAATTTTTATAAATATTAATTATAATAATTATGTATATTAAAATTAGAATAAAAACCTAAAAGAAACACAAAATAAAAATACGTGTAAATAAAATACATAGATACCTTACCTATATTTATACCTATACGTTTTATACTTACATTTTATTAAATATACAAAATACATCAGAAAAATCAAATAAAAATATATTTGTGTGTATAACAGTATTTTATGATTTTATAAAATACTAAATAAAAATAATAAAATTAAAATACACAAAATAAAAATAAAAGAATAAAATATATAGGTATTATACCTATATAGGGCTAAAAAGACAACTTGTAATACTTCATAAAAATAATTAAAAATCACTATAAAATAGTTTATAAAATAATAAACTTTTTTATTTTATAACCTAAAATTAAATAATTCATTTACTATTTTTAATTCATTTTCTAAAACATTTTTTCAGGGTCTTTTACTGATTGGTCCACGTGGACCAATCAGGGGACGGCCCCAGTTGACCCAGGTCAACTGGCCGTCCTACCCTACTGTAGACCTTGTCAGAACCGCCGATACCCCTCATTTCTCGATTTTTTCGCCGCTTGTGTGTTGCTCGAGGAGGGTTGCTTCCTTCACGAAAGTTGTACCTGTACCTCCTTGATCCTCGTCGACCTATCAAATCCACCAAGATCTCCTTGACGCACCCGTGATCGTGCCTCGAAACCCGTCACCTCACCACCCTTCAAAACCAAACCCTTCATCTCCTTTTCATTTCGATCCCTCTTCCTCCATAGTTGACCCTAAAACCCTACCCCATTGGGTTCCTGGTGACAGCAGGAGTCGACTGAGCCCGGGGTTTGGCCCTAAGGAGTAGAATTCGAGGTGATCCAACCCTCGCCGGAGCTCCGCCCGAAGCTATCCACTTCCGTCTCCGGTGAGCTTCTCCCTCTTCTTTTTCCTTTTTCTGGTAGCCCAAGTGTAGTGTAGATCAACATCGTAGCAGTTGAGATTGTCTTTACGTTAATCGCCGTAAATACTCGATCAAAGCCCACGGCGGAGCTTAGCTCCGCCTCCACTTTCCGGTCACCCCCATCATCGACAGCTGCCAAGCTCACCTCCGTCTTCTCCCCCTTCGCTCCTCATCACGCACCACCCTTCCATCCACCTCGATCTCGCCCAGATCGAGCTATTGAGCTCCCTTCTCCGTTGCTCGCCGGAGCTCCACACCCGAGCCACCTTCCGCCTCCATCTCACCCTCGGAGAGCACCCCGAGCATCCCTTTTTGACGTGCATCTAACCCTGCAGGAACGAAGTCCAAAGAAGGCCCCAATCGAGCCTCGAAGGTTCAGGGAAGCACCTCCAGGCGACCTCCCTCGTCCGAGCACCTCCGGTCACCTCGGCTTCGACTGAGGAGCTCTATCGACACGGACGGGCCCCAGGATCATTTTGCCCTAGATCCTAGGGCCGGAGAGGTCGAGTGTCGGCCGTATTCGCCAACCAAAGCTCGTCGGGGGGAGTGTTCTTTGTGAACCTCTCCCCATCGTTGGATCAGGAGCCCCTCCTCCAGGCGTACAAGAACCGTCAGATCCTCAAGTGCCTGCAACCGTCGGATCTCGCCGCGCATCTGATCTGGGACGTCCACGCGAACCGTCATCGAGCCACCAGTGCACGCCACGTGGATAAGTGGACCTCCCTCGGCCGCACGATCAACAGCTTGGGTATTTTGCGTTTTAAACCCAAGAGTTTTTGTATTTACGTTTTAGCCCTAAAACTTTCATCTGCAGTTTAAATGTTTTGTAATAATTACACTTAGGCCCCTGAACTTACTTTATTTGCACTTAAGTCAGCACCACGTCACCTCACGTGATCGAGACGCGTGCATTTTGGGCATTTTGCATTTTTGATCCTAAACTTTCTACTATTTGCAGTTATACCCCTATGCGTAGTTATTTAAATATATTTTTGGGATAATTGCATGTTTACACCGCCGGTTTTTAATATTTGCAAATATGCCCCTGTGAATGACAGAACACGTGCTTCGCGCGTGGATTTTGTTGAAATTTGCACTTAAGCCCCTGGATGTTTCTTGAATTGCATTTATACCGCTGCTAGGCTTAGGATTGTTGCATGTTTGGTCTATTTATTTCACGCATCATTTAAGTGCCAAAAATTTCATAAAAATTAACTTAAGCTCCTGTTAACTTGCATTTGCACGCCATATTTTTATCTTTCATTTTTGTTGCATTATATTATTTATTAAAAATCAAAAACATGCTTTTTATCTATTGTCTAGCTTAGAAAATACCAAAAAAATATTAAAATACCTCGAAAAATTCCAAAAAAAATTCCATATTGTCTATTTTAACCTATTTTAGTGTCAACCCAAAAATTACTAAAAATCTCAAAAGAAAAACCTTAAATATTCGAAAAGACTTGAAAATTTCAAAAAAAATCTTAAAAATTGTAGAAAACCCCAAAAATTCTAAACTCAAGTTCTGTAGTCTCATGTTTTTATTATCTTTATTTGAAAATTAGTTTGGGAAAATTTTGTGGTTGTTTGATATTTTTAAATCCTATATTACTCACAACCAGTTGTTAGTTCCCTGTTTTGGTTTATTCCAGTGTTTGAAAATACCAAAAATATCCTGAAAAATACCCAAAAATCACAAAAACAGTAAAATCTATAAAAATACCAAAAAGATTTTATTTCTGAATTTTTGACTATTTTTGTATATTCTTATAAATAGTTTATCACCTCTTTTATTAGATAGTTTATATATTCTATTATTAAAAAAATATAAAATATAAAGTACAAAAAATCAGTAAATTAAAAATCAAAATACAAAAATATAAAATAAAAAATTAAATAAAAAATTAATTAAAAACCCACAAAAAATAGATTGGCTAAGTAGTTTATTAGACCTAGGTTTGGACTTTTGTCTATACTCTGCACCTTTGTTTCCTGTGTTCGACCCCTACTTGCTTGCCATTGTACATTTTTAATAGGGTATAATAAATTTTAATCCTTGCTATTGATTGCCTGATTGATTGTGTGGGTTAATTGTTGACGAACGGGAAGGCTTGAGTAGTCGCATCAGCGACAGTGAGTCTGATTTGTCAGACCACTATTTAGCGGCTCTCGCAATCTCGTTTTTCACACTCTTAAACTCTTCATTGGATATTAAGCAACTACACATTCCACTTAGCTTGATTGAGTTTATTTTATGAGATACAATTACAATGTAGTTGAGGTGAGGAGTAGTCCTCTTGGTTATGCCAATGCCTGAACCTTGTCTATGGTCAATGAAGGAACTTGACTTAGGAGCAACATGATCTCTCTAGTCTAAGTGTGTCAGCAAATAAGCCAGTATCGTGCCTCCAAAGTCAATATTAAGTCGAAACTACCTTGATGCCAAACCCAAAGCAAAAACACCACAAAAGGCATATCACAATACAAAAGAATGCCAAATACCACCAATCATGCAAAGACGTGCGAAGCAAAGCAATGGAAAAAGACCACCAAATAACCCTTCTCCACCAACAAAGTCGTGGTAGCAACCCAATGATGCTACCTAAATTCTTAAAAGAGGCCTCTGTAGAAGGTAAAGAATGAGAGCAAAGAACCAAAGCGGTCTACGAAAAACCCTGAAAATTAAGTCTCATTCTCCATATGAATTATGACCTATTTTTTATACTAACATACTTGGGTGAAAAGAGACTATGCCTGAATTCAGGTGATGACTGAGACTATATGCGTAGTGAATCATTCGGTACCTTAATAGATTGTGATGTTGTCTCGTTCTCTTGACTCTGAAAGCTAAAACATCATGAACATTATTTATATCCACTAAAGATCAAAGATAAATTGGGGATAAGATGACTTGATCGGATTTTTGAAATAGGCAATTTTGTCTGAACTGAGAGGCTGTTGAAACTACAAATTTGAGTCAAGTTGATAATTCGAACAAATCTTTAATCCATGGGTCGACTCTATTGAAGTTTGTGTATTTGTATGGTTGGGATCTGAAAACTCAAGACTTTGTGAGTGTATCAACTGCAAACCATCACCCGGTCTATCTTGACTTTTTCCCTCATTATCTTATTCTTGCCCAAGACTAGCAAGATTTAAGCATGGGGTGTGATGATTACATTATATATGTATATAATATGCTCAAATTACATGAAGAACCCTCTTAAGGATTGGTATATATATAAACCAATTTCGCATAATTTGCATTCTATTTATCCTATACACACAACAGATAAAACCATCTTAAATTACACAGAATCAGTGAAAACACAAATCAACAATTCATGGCTATATATCCGGATAAAATATTCTCGAAAATCTATATTCACATATTATTTAAGAATTATATGATGGGATTATATTTAATACTGAGATTAATAATCATCCATAAATAATTGTCTACATAAACTAAACAAATCATATTTATTACATTAAAGGAGAAAATGAAAGTGCATTGGGTTTCTATATATAGCATTGAATTTAACAAGAATCCAACACATGTATTTATTCAATTTGGCATTACAAATACCTCTCACATTTTGTTAGAAGGAAAAGGATAGGGAGGTTAGTATAAAATCACCGCTCTTTATTCTCATGCATAAAGCCACCCACGTACAATACATTTCCCATGCAAAGACAAAAGCCACCCATGCATACCTCATTCCCCATGCACATGGGTGGGTCTTCCCAAAATAATTAACTCTCTTTTATTTCTTTGTTTTATAGGAGGAGTCGTCCATACCTTCTATAAAAGGAGACATCTCCCACGCATGCTTCTCTAGTTGAACGCACTCTCTCCCCTGACGCATATCCCATCCTCTCCCCCGAAGTCTCTCTCTCTCTCATCCCCCACTCCCATCCTCCTTGCTTCTACGTGCAGCGACACCGCCACCCGTAGCCTCCTCTTCCATCTTGCGTGGCCAGCATATCCTCCGCACACTCCGGCTCCATCTCCAGCACGACCTGTGGCCAGCAACTCCAGCCTTGTGGCCTCCTCTTCCACCTGCAGCCATCAGCTCCAGCCCGCACCCGTCAGCTAATGCATCTCCTGCGCGCACTCCGCCCTCGTCTCTGCATTTAGCCCGTGCACGTAAATGGCATACCGAGTACGCACGATCAGCCCAAGCACGTTTCCTTCTCCGCCCAAGTAGTCATCTATGTGCCATCCTCTCACGTATCGTAGCCATCTAGCCACCCACGTAGCTATCTTATAACGTGCAGCAGTACCTCATCACTCACGCATTGGCGTTCCTCATGTGTGGTGTTCTTCTTCCCATCTAGCAGCCCGCATGTTAGTCTCCATGATCGTCGTCGCTGCCATCGTCTTCATTTTACACCCAGGTAGAGAAGCATTCCCTTTCTCATTTTTTACATCTCCCTTGCATTTTTCTATATTGGTTCCTCTTTTTTATGTTAAATTTGATGAAACAACTATTTAGTAACACCTTTTATTAACTCTAGTTTGTTTCTCAACATATGCATCACAACTATCATGTCTTTTATTATATCTTGAAATATTGCAAATGATTCTCAATTCTTCCTTACTAAGTTGTGATTCAACCCTCATTTTCTCACTAAGTTGCACTCATACCCACATTCGTTTACTCTAAGTTGTAGGAAACATTTTCACAGTAGATTACATTTTACCGTCAAACTCTTTTAACATAATTTCTCTTCCATCTCAATAGGTCAAAATTTTAATTAAGTTTTAAAGAAGAACAAAAATAGCGAGTTTACTTAGTCCCTACGGATACGAGCCTCTACTTGCACTATACATCTCATATATTTTCATCATACTTGTAGTGGTAATTTTATTTGTTTGATCTCGATTTAACACGGTTCACAACGACATTGCTTAAATTCATATTTTAAACTGCGAAAAATCTTGTCAACAGGAGGATGGCCCCGTGAAGGTGGATGTGATCTCTAAACTCAAGCCACCTTACAACGTGAAAAATACGAAGTGTCATTCTTAGGGCATGTCAGTTTCTATCACCGCTTTATTAAGGACTTCAATAAGCTTGTCCGACCTCTCGCTGAGTTGTTTGTAAGGAGATCGAGTTAATTGTTGATCAGATAGTTCTCCAATCTTTTTATCAACAGAAAGAGCTCGACACTCAGGGTTGCAGTCCTACAACCACCTGATTGGTCTCTTCCCTTTGAGATCATGACAGATGTGTCAGATTTTATAATTGGGTTGTACTAGGACAAAGAAGAGACAAGGTGTCCAATGTTATTCACTACGCTAGCAAGATGCTCGATAAAGCACAAAGAAATTATACAATCAAAGAAAAGGAAATGCTTGTGGTAGTGTTTGTTTTAGAGAAGTTCAGACCCTATTAGGATCAAAAGTCATTATCATAACTGGCCACTCAACCATGTAATACTTACAACAGAAGAAGGATGCCAATTCCATACTACTCAGATGGATCCTTCTCCTACAGGAATTCGATTTGGAGATCGGAGATAGGCTTGGAGTTCATAATATGGCGGTAGACCATTTATCCAAAATTGAATGCCAAGATACCCCACTAAGCAGTGGACCGATAATAGAAACTTTTTTCTAATGAATCTATCCTCTGTGTGGCTTCTCTTCCTAGGTATGTTGATATTGTGAACTACCTCGCATCTTGGGTGGTACCACAAGATTGGACGTGAATCAATAAGGACAAATTCTTGTCTGGCATTTACTTTTACCAATGGGAGGATTCACATATGTTCAGGGAAGGTGCGGATTGCGTTGGGCATCGGTGTATTCCTCAAGAAGAATACACAAATGTCCTCGAGCACTGCCATAAGTTCGAATCCGGTGGAACCATTCTGGAAGCAGAATGAAAACTAAAATATTATGGTACGGTCTTTGGTGGCCCACACTATTCTAGGAAGCATATAACTACATGAAAGCCTGCACAGACTGTCAGAAAATGGGAAAATCCCTTGGAATTAAAGACAATAGACCCCTCAAATATATCCAAATATCTGATGTGTTTGATGCATGGTGCATCAATTTTATGGGTCCATTTCCTAATAGTCAAGGCTACGAATACATCCTTCTTGTCGTTGATTATGTGAGTTGATCGTGGAAGCCATTCCAGCTCGAGCCACAACAACAAAATAGTTTGCAAGTTCCTGAAAGATAACATCATCTCACGGTTTGGCATTCTGAAGATTCTGATTTCAGATGGAGTAGCAACTTCATCAATAATATGGTTAAGAAATTAATGAAGGAGTGCGACATCGATCACCGGATCGCATCTCCTTATCATCCGCAGTCATATGGCTTGGTCGAACTTTCAAACAAAGAAATCAATTAATATTGCATAAGTTTGTGAGGCTAGACATAAATAATTAGTCCCAACTTCTGGACTCAGTTCTTAGGGTATATGGAACGACCTGCAAGTCTCCCCTGGGCATGTCGCCCTATGACCTTATCGCCTGCCATTGGAACTAATTCACAAATCATTGTGGGAAGTGAATATCTGCAACCTCGACTCACAAAAAGGTTGTCAGCAGAGAAAAGTGGATCTGAACAGACTCTCGGAATTTAGAAATTACACATATGACAACAATCCCAGGTATACGGAGAACCTCTATACAAGTAATTTTGGAGAAATAACTCATTGCTACAACAGCTTCAGTAGAGCTAAACAATGCTTCCTAAAACATTTTTTATTAGTTAGTCTTCTTTTCTCCTTTTCATTTTCATTCTTCAAATTCTTTCTTCTGTGTTTGCCTCATCTCATTTATCTGTTATACTTCATATATTCTTCATCATAATTATAGGGGGTGAGCACCCTCGAGGTATTCATTCTTTGATCCCTCGCATATCTCCTCGACTTTTTATGTGTTGTCTTAGGGATATTTTACCCTAAGTATAGGGGGATAAGCCAAGTCGATTATTTATTCATTACTACCCTCGACCATCCTTACATGTTGAATAAAGTCTTCTATACTTAGGATTAATTAATCCTAAGTACATGGGGGACAATCAACTTCCCATTGAGTATTCAGTCGTTGCAAAAATAGATTTTTCTATACTTAGTATGAGTTATGTCTTCCTTTTCTCTTCGATCTATGAGGACATAGTTCAAGCTAAGTATAGTGGGGTCATACATACATTGTGTATATTTTAGCCATAACTAATATTCGCATAACTTCAATAATATGGCTAATTAATAAAGATTAATACACACACAAAATTCTTTGCAGTTATGATTAATAAACCAGTTAAAAATGTTATGCAAAATGTTTGAAAATGGTTGGAAAATATCTTTGAAAAATCTTTCATAAGACCATTTGAAAATTTTTTGTAAAATATTTTCAAACCTTTGTAAAAATATTTTAGTTTGTTAAAAAATTCTTTTTTTAAATATAATACTTCAAAAATCTATTTGCAAATGAATTTTAAAATGGTTGCAAAAATACTTAGAAAAATCTATACATGTTGTTTTGAAAATCTTTGCAAAATGATTTTCAGATTTTGTAAATTTTTGAAAAATTTATTGCCAAATTATTTTTCAAAAAAACAGATTTCAAAATGTTTGTGAAAATCATTTCAAATTATTTTGAGGACCATATACAAGATTCAAGAAAATAAAATCCTTTACAAATTCTGTATGATAACTAATACACTCCCATGTAAATATCTACACAAAGTTATTTGTCAAAAATCCTTTGTTTTATAAAAAAGCACTAAAAACTTGTGAAAACAAAAAATCCATAAAATTTTGAAAACTGATTTCAAACATTACATAAAAATTTGCAAAACTTTTTCAAAACCCCATAAAAAGTTCAAAACGAGAAAATTGCATTGTAAAAAATATTTTTTCCTTGCGTTGTGCATATTATTTGCATTTTTCAGATTGATAATGATGAATTTGAGCAAGTCTAAAAATATCTGAAGATTTGAGCTCAGTTGGATCTTAATCCACTTAATCACAGGAACCTTAAGGGAACTAGAATTGAGGCACTTCAGGTCTACTAGACTTAATTTTTTGAGGCCACAAGACTTGTTGCGTGTCATATTGACTGCCTGAGTAGAATATTTTGGAATACACGTATGACTCTTGTAGATAATGACCTAACTTGCACACCTGCACCTTACACTTTGCTCAACTCAATTGAAGTGGTAGAGAGCTGGATTTGCTGACATGATACACAAGCCAATGAAAACATCATAAATCATATATATGTGGCCATTGTACCCCTACCCGGTCCAGTAGCCATGAGGTCTAACGACAGAAGTTGTGGGTTGCAATAATGCTTCAAAAGAGGGATAGTGTACTGGTTCAAGAGGAAAAAGTCCATATGTAAATGATGTTGTATATAGTATTCAAAAAATTTGCATATTCAAAAACTCCAAAAAGAAGAGACGAACAAAAAGTAAAATAAAGATCAATTCTTGTCGGAGAATGTATTCAATAAGCAAGCTTGAGCTTCAAAGTCAAAGACATATGTGAGCTTGTAGCCGGATGATTTGGCTGCACTGGTCAAGCATCTTAGGATATGTAGCTACACCGGCTACCGTCCATTCTTCTCTCCACCTCCTCTTCTTGAGCATGTTGTACTTGGACTTAGAAGGGAGTATCCTGCTTCTCGAGGAAAGAGTTAGTAGGTTGGAGAATTAGGGCCACCATGTTGGAGAAGACTGACTTTTACCGCTTCAGCCGAGAGGAGATGTATATCACATACACTGTATAAGATAGACTCATAGTCATAAGGGACTGCATATGATGTCAATATGTTTTGAACTGGCTTTTGATGAGACTTGGACATGGTTTTATGATTCTCAAAGACTGTTGTGTTGCAAGTCCAATTCCCGAACAAGGTTCTGACCAAACCAAAAATCTAAGGGTCTGAATGAGCTCCAAACTTTGATATTATGAGGACAAGTTCAAAAGTTAAAATCAATACAATTTCTTTCTCTTTCTTTAATTTATTTCTTTTGTGTACTTATAGGCATAAGTGTTTGTTAGGGACTAGCAAAGGCAACTATAGGGGGTTGATGAATCTCCATTTCATTACTTTTATTCTTTCATTTTGGCCTTAAATACCTAGCTAAATGCATGTCTATATCATTAATTTGTCAAAATAAACAATATATAATTTCTATAAAATACTATGTAAAAAATGTATATTTATCATATCTAATTCCAAAATAAAAGAATAAATGAATAAAAGAAAATGAAATTAAATATCATAGGTGTTGAGTGACCCTAGACCTCGAGACTCGGTCTTCATGATAACTTTATCGACAAGGAATAAAGTAGGGGGAGATAGGGAAGAAGAACATTGCAAAGATACACAGAGAACCGTACATAAAACCCTAATTTTAATTCATCTATAATTGACCTTTGGCTCCTATTTTATTTTATAATTTTTACACCTCCAATGATAAAATCCTCTATATTAATAATGTAGATAAAAATTAAAAAATATTTCACAGAAAAAATAATGCACAGTGTGCCGGGGACATACAAAATAAAAAGGTAGAATAAAAACTTCACAGACTTGTACCGTCTCCATATTTTATCAAAATTAAAAAAATCACTTTTACTTGTATATAACTTTTAATAATCTATTTAATGAAGTTAGTTTCATTTAATTTGGACCTAAGATACAAAATTTAGGTTTTGAGTTCATATTATGCAATATACCTGGATATTTTATTCAATATATTTATTCTTTGTATTTTGCAAATTATTTTATTTTTATAAAATTGTAAATATAATTTAAAATACATGTCCATAAAAAATCGTCAAAATAAAATAAAAATAAATCATATACTTTAATACATAGATGAAACATAACTATATATTTCTAAAAAAATATACATAATTATTTAAGTGTAAGGATAAGCTCATAAAAGTACAATAAAAATATCTAAATATGTAATTAAATAAATAAAAATTATATAAAATACTTTCAAAATATAATAGAATATATATAGTATAATAAAAATTAAATATACAAATATAGGTCTAAATACCTATATATACATATGTAAAAAGTAACACATAAGAATTGATCTTGTAAAAATAAATAAAAATCATAATTAAATATAATAAAAAATACAAACATTTTTATAATTTAATAAAAATAATAAAATCATTTCATAAATTTTATTAAATTTACAAATCATTGTCTCCCAACCTTTTTCCTAGTTGGTCCACGTGGACCAACCAGGACCCTTCGTCTGTTGACCCCAGTCAACTGTACATCCTCCTTGAACCGACTTGTCAGAACCTCTGACACCCCTACTTCTCCATTTTTGCATGCCTCCACATTTCATCCATTCTTCTCATGATGGCTACTAATCAATAACTCTATCAACCCTCCCCTTCGCCCATGCTAGAATCCTTACCATCCATCATTGGGCTTTGCACCATCTCCTCCCCAAAAGTCATCGAACCCCTATCTATAAATAAGTATGTCCGACCTTCTTTCCACTTTTGATCTCTATTTACTCATCGTAACCCACTTAGGTCACCTCCATCGAGTCCCTAATGATAGCAGTTGGTTCTCCAGCCCTTCGCAGTGAGGATAAGGTGATGGAGTAGCAGATCCAGATCCACCGATCATCTTCACTAGCTAGCCTTCCCTGCTTCGAGCTCTAGAGCCTGTCAAGCTGCTAGGTAACATTCCTTCGCTTGATTTTAGTTCCAGTAGCATAGATTTAGTTTTATTTTCTGCTTCTAATCACTTCCTTAGCATAATTTTAGAAATTAAAAATCATCAGAGCTCTAGATCCAGCCTAAAATCTGTCATTCCCCGACCGAGTCCCAGCCTCACTCCACCTCCATATTATTCCCCTTGCATTTCTCCACCAAACCCCTATCATCTCCACCTCGATCCTATACGGATCGAGCCCGAACGAGGTCCAGCTCCTCCATCTTCATCGAAACTTTTCATATCACCTATCCATGTGCTATGAGCTTCACTTTTAGAGTCGAGGAACAATCCCTCGAGCTCGACTCCATTTTTGTGCATGTCTACGATATTCAAGACCAACTGAAGCTCTTGTTTATAGCTTAAACAAGAGCTATAGGTGTGTGAAGCTCCAAGGCTCCTCCGACAAGCCCCAACAACGTCTAAAGGTACATGGAGTTGTTGAATGCCGGTAGGAACGAGAAGAGCCCCTTACTTTGACTCGAGGTGCCCAGAGGTTCGTGCCCAGCCAAATCAAGCTCGCCATAGGCGAGGTCTTCATCCGTTCATCTAGAGGTATCCATCGTCGTTCTATCAAGAATAGTGCTCCAAGAGGAGAAAGTGTCATTGAATATAAGAACCAACAACCATCGGATCCTTCTCCAAGGATCTTATTCTAGTTATCCACTATGAAGCATCATCATGTAGTAAAAGGTTTCCTCATTTCAAAGTGAAGAATCAGAACTGTCCGATCATGTGCCACTTTTGGGGGTAATTGCATTCATGCCACTTAGGGTCTGTTTGGTTGCTGGGTTGGGGTGGGATGGGGTAATCCTATGTGAATAGTAGCTATTTGGGATGGATATGATGGTGTTGGAATAAAGATTGTGATGTGATGTCACTATGATTTGTAATGGAATTCCAGCCTAAGAATAGAGAGTGGTAAACCGGGTTACCTCGGGTAACCTGATTATCAAACAGACCCTTAGTTTAATTTTTTTATTTTAGTCCTATAATTATTTTAACTAGTTTATACTTTGTGTAAAAATTATAAGGAGACCCTTAGACTTTTGTGATATTAATTTTAGGTTCTTACCAGCTCAGCTCACGTGGTAGCCCCCCTGTGAGTTGGGCGTTTTGCATATAGACCTTGACGATTTTTGTAATTGTATATAAATATCAGAATTTCCAATATCAGTTCAAACATTTTGGCAAATTTGTATGTAACCCCTACCTTTTATTTTAATTACTGATGTATCCCTACCAATTTAAATTAATTTTATTTTTTCAATCTTTTTATTTAATATAGCTTCCATGCTAAAAAATCGTGAAAAAATATGATTATGTGCTTGATTAATTGTTATTTCACGCCATAAATTTTATTTTCCATTTCATGCACATTTTTTATTAAAAAGAAAAAGGGCAGATTTTGTCCATGTTTGCCTTCTAAAATACAAAAGAGTATAAAACCATAATTTAAAATTTTTTAAAAAATACCTATTATTTTCTAATATTTTATAACTCTAGACCAAAAATCAAAAAATAGCAAAAGAAAACATTAAAATTAAAAACCCTTACTAATCCTAAAAATTACAAAATAATCCCAAAAATCCCAAAATATTTTTTTGTTCCTTATATATATATATATTAGTATCTACATATTAAAATTGGTTTGGAGAAATGTTGAACTTTTTTTCTATTTTAAATCTCAAATCAATTTGACCAATTTTAGAAGTACATGATTTTGTATATTTTGGACTTTAAAAATATTTAAAATTTGTTAAAAATTCCTAAAAATCACAAAACATTAGAAAAATATGAAAAAACATAAAATACTTTATTTTGTAAATTTTGACTATTGTTAGCTATATTTATAATTATAATACCTTATATTGTATAATATATCTATATATAGTTCTATATAATTAAATATTACTTTACTTTATTATAATTACCATATAAATATTTTAGAAACTTTAAAAAATAAAAAAATTGTTCTTTAGTTATTTTTATGATTTTTTTATAATTATTATATATTTTATATTATCAATTATATTATACATATTACATATATAGTTATATATATTATATAAAAAGAAATTAAAATAAAAAAAATAAAATTAGACCTTTAAAATTTTAATATATATATATAACCCACTAAAATATTAATTGATTAATTAGGTGAATATTGTACAAATACCTATATTAGTTATTAATCATTTATTTATAATTAATATACCTACTACATTGACTTGACTCCCTATGTTCGACCCCTACTCTTCTTGTCATTTTACGCACATTTATTATAGGGTATAATTAATTTTAATCGACATCACATTTGCTTTTATTGCTTCATTTTTACATTGTGAGTTGATTGTTATTTTGATCATCGAGCGTAGTGAGCGGTCACTTCGATGACGGTGGTCCACCATGTGAGACCACATGACCACCTCACTCCGCTTCCTCGTGGTTCAACAACAGTGCATAATAAAGAAAACACATACATAAAACAAAAAACATATCATTAATATAGATTAAAGAATGAACATCACGTATTAACACCAACACTTCAATGCACACACCTACAACTTGCATTTCTAATTCACATATAATCAAAAATGAAATCAAACATCAATACATGCTAAATTAATTATTACATAATTATAAAACAACATATAACCTAAAATCTAGCATATATTGGTGAAAAATATCAAAATCATATAAACCCTAAATCCATCATTTCTCCATAAATATGCAACAAAAACTGAAAACAAATGAGTTGAGTTACCGAAATGCCTCAAGGAAGGGGATAATGGGTAAGAGGGAGGTGATGGAAGCTTGTCGGCATCGATGAAGCAGCGTTGAAAATCGTCAGAGAGGGATTTCAGAGAGGAGATTGCGTATGAAATGGACCCTAGAATCGGGCATGCATTTTGTTTATAACACTAATGAGCACACTTGAATGCTCTCCCAGTGACCTGTCAATGCCTGCCTGACTTTTCATATGCACTCGCCCAACTTGTGCCTCAAATCTCAAATAGGCGAGCATACAGTGCAAACACTTGTGCAATCCAAGTGCTCGCCCATGTGCAGGAGAGCGCATGTTCTTGCCAGGTGCAAGTTAGCAATGTGCATGCCAATCACACTTTTTTTAATAATGGTACCTCTTTATAAAACAAAGGAGACATTCAAAATTGCTAAAATTATATAGGTATCAAGCTGATGAGTTACACTATGAAAATTTGGGAATGTATGGTCGAAAGAAGATTGAGGCAAGTTTCTAAAGTAAAAGAAGAACAATTCAGATTCGTGCCAGGTCACTCAGTTATTGAAGCCATCCACTTTCTTAGGAGGACAATGGAGATTTATAGATCTAAAAGGAAGAACATCCATATGAGTTTTATTGATTTAAAGAAGGCTTATGATTCTGTCCTGCTGGAGATACTGTGGATACTTTTGGAGAAGAGACAAGAACTTGTCCTATACATTAACCTCATAAAAAGATATGTATGATAAGGATCTTATGTAAGGATACAATCTGGGAAGACTGGCTATTTTGACATCAACATTGGTCTGCCTCAAGCAACCTTGAGTCCATTCCTTTTTACTTTGATTATGGATAAGTTGATAAGTCACATTTAGGATGAGATGCCATGGTGTATGTTATTCATTGATGATATTGTATTGATTGATGAGACTAGAGATGGAGTAAATGAGAATCTTGAAGTCTAGAGACATGCATTAGAGACTAAAGGAATTCATATAAGTAAGCCCATGACTGAATATATGGAGTTCACTTTTGATGGAAGCAATGACGAAGGAATCAAGATAAAGATTGGTGATGATAACATTCAGAAGACAGATTATACTTGGGATCTATATTTGTAACATGATGAATAAATTGATGGAGATGTTAGTAGTAGAATAAATGCAGGTTGGCTAAAGTGGAGAGGAGACTCTATTGTTCTCTATGATAAGAAAATTCCTTTGAAAATCAAAGGAAAACTTTACAAAGCAGTTGTGAGACCTTCTATGCTTTATGGATCCGAATGTTAGCATGTGAACCAAAGACATGTGCAAAGAATAGTAGTAGCAGAAATGAAAATGCTTAGGTGGATGTGTGGGCACACATGTAAAGATCGGATTCGCAATGACTACATCAGAAGGAAATTGGTGTAGCTATGATGGAGGATAAAATGCGAGAAAAACACTTAAGCTGGTTTGGACATTTACAAAGGAGGTCAATAGATGCATCGGTGAGGATATGTGAGTTTTGGGATGTTGAGCCAGCTAAAAGAGGGCGAGGAAGGCCCAAGAAATGTTGGAATGAGAATATATGAAGGGATCTTAGTTTTTTGGATCTAAGACTGAGAATGACCCAATATAGATCTGAATGGAGGCACAGAATCCATGTAGTCAACCCTACTTAATGTGAGAAAAGGCTTTGTTGTTGTTATACATAGTTTATATTAAAAATACCTTAGATTTTATTTTGAACTTATATATTTTTAAAACCATAAACGAATTTGTAAGTTAATCATATTCATTGCTTTATCTTTTTATAACTTTAAAAATCTATAAAAATATAAAAATGTTAAAAACATAAAAAATATTCTATTTCCTTTATTTGACTTTATTTCACTTATTAAAAAATCTAAAAAATATTTTATCTATATATTATATTTATATTATATATATGATCTATATCTTTTTTACCTTATTTTAAAAAAATAAAAAGAATAAAAATTTTGCAAAATTGAATACAAAATATAAAATTAAAAATCATAAACCATATAAAAAATATAAAACATTTAAAAATCATAGAAATTTGCATAATTAAAAACCCACAAAAATTTTAAAAAACAAAAATACGTAAAAATAAGTGAAACTAAAAGCCTAAAAATTATTATTAGTTAGAAATAATTAGTAATAATTAATAATCTACCCAAGTTTTCTCTCAATGATTCAACAATCTCCATACATGTACTATACACATTTTTCCAAGAGTTATAATAAAATTTAACTTAGATTTCGATTGATTTATTTATATATATGTGGGTTGATTGTTGATTGATTTGGAGATACCTGGTTGTCACAACGTTTGATGTCTACCCTGTGTAGATTAGCAGACTTGGTGTTTGCCGTTGATCATCACTTTAATAGATGATATTAGCAAGTACAACTATGCATATCTTCTTAAGTCTAAGCATGAGGCCTTGGAGAAAATTCTTATATTTAGAAAAGAAGTATGATCACAAATAATATAAAGAAACTATAAAATGTTTTATATCACATAGAGGTGGAGAATGCATGCCAAATATGTTTTGTCAACAATTAAAATCTTCTAAGATTGTTAATGATATTACCTTACATTATTCTCGCCAGCAAAATGACATTGCTGAGAAAAAATAGAACTATAAGTGACACGGTTGACCATCTTCTACAAAGTTCCCTATTATTATAGGGATAAAGCTCTAAATACGATGGTTGTATTCCAAAGAGAGCTCTTTTAAAATATAAGAAAAGTATTCCATTAGAACAATGAGATATTAAAAACTAGCTCTAAATATCTTAAAGCATAGGGTTATCGTTAAAAGTGTTGATATTAAAATAAAAGGCTTGATTCCAAAATAATTGGGATGGCCTTTTTAGGTTATTTGAAGAACATGTATAGCCTATAAATGCTTAGGTCAAAAATCTCAAATATCGATACCAACACCATTGTTGAGCTTCAAGGTGCTACTTTCTAAACAAATATATTGCATATAAAGAATGAAATTCATCTAAATATATGGAAATATTTTCGAGCATGTACATAAGATTTCAAATATGGGAGTGGTCCTCAGATTGATAGAAGACTATGTGGACAATGGCGAGCCTAGACATAGTAAGAGATTCATGATTCAGAATATAAAGCAAAAGTTGTTACTTATCAAATTGAGGATGATTTACGCATCTACAAGTACGATATGGCTTCATTTGAATTAACTAGAAGATTATCATTAACTATGAAATGGATTATATCATTTCAAATGGTACATAGGAAATAATTAACTTACATCTTGGTGTTCCACTACTACAAGTGAGTGGGTCTTTAGGAGAAAAACTCAAGTATATTTAATGAAAAGTTTGAGACAAGACTTGGGTAGATATAATGATGTCATTAACTATAAAATAACGCTTGAATTTACCTAACACAGTGATCCTCCAATTATGACTCAACATTTTAAGAACTTGAGAAATGAGGCTAATGTATAAAGCTCATTTTTAGTTTGTCATTCCCATATCATCCTATCGCATATGTCAGCATCTAATTTTCCTTCTCTTTTTATGTTTTAATAGATCAAGTTGTCATTCACCTTTATTATACTTATTTGACATTATCTCATTCATTTTATTTATTTATTTATTTGTTGTCCATTAAACCTTTGCTAATCATCCTTTTTTTCCTTTTTGTTGTAATAACTACATTGCATTACATTGCCTTTTTTAGTAATATCTTTGGGTTATTGCATTCCTTGCATTGTATCTCATTCCTTTGGAATAATGCATCTTTTTTTAATTCACTATGACATCTTATCATGATAACATTTATTGCACAAAGTTTTTATGGAAAATTACCCTTTGTTTTTTCTTAAATCAAATATTTTTTTATGTGAACTTAAATTAGGCTTTATTACTATAGTCATTTTTATTTTCACACTATAGTTGGTAAACTGGCTTTTATATCATTCTCCATACAAATTTAATTCCATAACTATGTTCTTTCTTTATAAAGGAATGTTTAGTTTCTAGTATGTATACCCATGTAACTACTTCCTTTTCTATCATCATCATAGTTGTATTTAATCATCATTTATTTTTAATTGCATTTTTGTAAATAACCGTGCGATTATTAGCCAGAGCCATTCTATAAATTAATTACATGAATTTTCTTTAATTTTGTCATCTCATTATTTTAATTCATTTCTTGTAACTCTTAAAAATAAAAAATACAACTTCTCTTCTTATCCACTTTCATCTCCCTTCTAGGCTCATTCTTTTTTTGCAAAGTCTTCTACTCCCAACTCTTTGTAGGGCTGGATTCCACATTTCAAGTACTTTTTCTCAATATTAGAGGTTGTGGCGTCCTGGATCTAGATCAAAGCTTTTACCAATCGGTCGGACTCAAAATGTTTAAGGCAGTGATTTGAATTACTTATCCTTGCCTCTTTTGACTTACTCTTACATTTTGTGAGATTTTTTATGTGGGATCTTCTTTTAGAAATATTATGCTTACCTCTCATCTTAGCCTCCTAATATCTATCAATCTTAATCTTATGTTGGAGGAAGTACCCTCTATTTACAATAAGATGGTAGGTTTGGAGGTGGGTGGAATGAGCACACACTTAAAAATACAATCATAAACCTTCATATCATAAGCAATATTATGACATATTAGATCTAGAGAGGAGAAAGGAGAAAGTAGAGCAAGCCAAAAGTAGAAAGAGGAGTGGCCCCCAACCTCACAAAACCAAGAAACAAACACATCCCCATTGGTGGACGTGGATGGCAGTAAAGTGGAAGAAGAGGAGGAGGATGAGGTGGTGGTGGGTGGTGTGATCAAGTAGGAAAGATACCCACATTCGTTGATGAGAGATAAGATCTCCAGAAAAGCCAACATTTCTGGACAATGATCATCTTCTTCTTCTGCTGCTGACCAAATCCAAATTTACGACTTACCATATATGCTTCAAGGTTACAGATCACCACCACCACCACCTTTAAATACACACCACCAGACATGAGCCTCTCCTCCCGTTGTAATCCAAAGATGGCTCCTTCCCCTGCCAAGATCCTCGGCATCTGCCTGCTCTTCCTGCTCGTGGGTGTGGATGGTGATGGGGTGGTCGATGGGTGTGCCGAGGTTGACGGAGGCCGTGCTGTGGGGTTCACCGACGAGGACTACATCTGCGCCACATTGGACTGGTGGCCGCCTGAGAAGTGCGACTACGGCACCTGCAGCTGGGGGCTTGCTTCCTTGCTCAATCTGGTGAGGACCCATTTGCCTCGTCATGGTCCTTTCACACTTTCCTCTTCTCCTTCCTCTGCTTTTTCTACTTGAAAGATCACATTTTCCCCCTTGTTTTTTGGACATTTATTCCTCTGCTCTCCCTCTGTGTGTGTGTGTTTGATCTCATTTATTGCTTGCCAGCATTGAATGCTTATGCCTGTACTTTGGTTAACCTGTTCTTGGCTCTGGAGATTATTATGTGGGCAGCATTTTTTTAATGTTTTTGACGTCTGGGTAATGTTCATCAATGTGATGGGGATAGATTTGGTGGTTGCAGGATTGGCATCTAGATTTGGGAAATGGGTTGGGTGTGGTAGCTGTTGAGGATCCTTTGTTCGGTTGGTAAACAATTTGGAATTCTTTTTTTTATGGTGCAGGAAAAAGGCCTTTTTCATAGTTTGGTTTTGTTCATCACTGTAAAATCTAGATGATATTTTGTTTCTTATGGTTTTGTTCATAAAAATGCACTTCTTCTTTTTCAGTCTTCTGAAATTTTGCTTTTTTTTGTTCTGAAAAATGCGAGATTATTGATGGATAGTTCATATGTACTTTCATCTGAGTTTATTTTCTTCCATGGACAGAATCTTAACAGCCCCATTCTTTTGAATGCAATAAAAGGTACCATCTTTCTCTTCTGTGGATATGCGCAAATCTTTTCTAACTCGATGTAATTCATCTAATTCCGCACATCGCAGCATTCTCTCCGTTGAAACTACGTCTGGGAGGATCATTGCAAGACAAGGTGATCTACGAAACCAAAGGCCAGAGCGAACCTTGCACTCCGTTCATCAAGAACGTCTCTGAGCCGTTCGGTTTCACTCAGGGATGCCTGCCCATGTCGAGATGGGATGAACTCAACAATTTCTTTCGTAAATCAGGGTATTTGCCGATATTCTGTATGGTAGGAAGGAGATGATCCTTGTCTGATGATATTTTACTGTTCACAGAGCAGTGATCATATTCGGATTGAACGCGCTAAACGGGCGGGTGCCGTTACCAGATGGTTCCGTGGGAGGGCCTTGGAACTACAGCAATGCGGCTTCGCTGATTCGCTACACCGCAAATCAAGGGCATGCCATACGGGGCTGGGAACTGGGTAAATCAATGTCCCTGTTTGATTTTTTTACTGTCTGCAATATATTTATCTGGTTGTGTGGAGTATCATTAACCGAACACTAAATTGCTTTGCCTGCCAGGTAATGAACTTAGCGGAGGCGGAGTTGTGTACAGAGTCAGCGCTTGGCAATATGCGCAAGATGTCATCGCTCTCAAAAATCTTGTGAACAACATCTACAATGAAAACCCTGTGAAGCCACTAGTTCTTGCACCTGGAGGATTTTTCGACCAAGCGTGGTACAAAGATCTGATCGACAGAACGAAGCCCAACTCGATGGATGTGATCACTCATCACATATACAATCTCGGGCCGGGTATAGTTCGTGCCACTACATTCAGGCTGTCCATGCAGCGTCCATCATGTATGTTGCTGCTGTTCATGCAGGTGTCGATAACAATCTGATACAAAAGATTCTGAATCCTGCTTATCTCGATGGCGAGGCTGCGGTGTTCAGAAATCTCCAACAGACCCTTAGGAACGCGGGGACCTCGGCTACCGCATGGGTTGGTGAGGCGGGAGGGGCTTATAATAGCGGTCACAATCTTGTCACCAACGCTTTTGTATTCAGTTTCTGGTTAGAACTTAGGATGCTTTATTCAGTACAATTTCTTTAACTTTTAAACCAGTATGGTGTGTGAATCGAGAAAACGTGCAATGTTCGGCCAGGTACTTGGATCAGCTCGGCATGGCGGCTTCGTATGACACAAAGACGTACTGTAGGCAGTCGTTGATCGGCGGGAACTACGGCCTCCTCAACACAACCACCTACAAGCCAAATCCTGATTACTACAGGTGATTCTCGCTAAAAACATCCAAGTAGAAATCGATCGCAAACCATCTGGTATAAAAACCGGTCGACTCCTCTGATGGTTGCTCTAATGCAGTGCCCTCCTTTGGCACAAGCTCATGGGCAGAACTGCACTGGCGACGAATTTCACTGGTACAAAGAGCATCCGCGCATACGCCCACTGCGCAAAGAAATCAGTAAGTCTAGATTCTATGCAACATCTGTGTGATTTCATATAGTAACTTTACAAGTAAAACAAAGTTGAGGCCAAATCCAGGAAGGGGTCATGTTGCTGCTAATCAACCTCGATGTTAGCACCACCATCCGTGTAAACCTGAAAATCGGCTCCGACGTCTCTACATCTCCATCCCAACATGGCTGGATGTACTGGAGGCCACCGCCCCACAGGGATCAACAAGGAGCAGCGCTGACGAGGGAAGAGTACCATCTGACAGCAAAGGACGGGAACCTGCAGAGCCAGACAATGTTGCTGAATGGCAACATTCTGGCTGTGGACTGGGATGGGACCATACCATCTCTCCAACCTGTGAACCGTGACCCGTCGCAGCCCGTGATCGTTGCACCTTTGTCGATCGTGTTTGCTCACATGCCATATGCGGACGCTCCAGCTTGCAGGTAGACCTGCAGAGGCAGATACCACTGCTTTGTGACATGATTGTGGTGTAAGGTGAATTGGTGAGATTGAGGAATAAGTACAAAGAATTTGAGTGGAAATTCTGAAATTAAGTTGATCTATTTTTTTCTCATCAAAGTTGATATATACGATCTAAGTATGATCTGCCCAACTACAGCATTCAATCCTTGCAAGATCTATCATGAATACATTAATATGCAATTGCTGATGCAATCTCCAGGGTTCTTGTGTCTGCAGTACACCACCTCATTGACCAAAAAAAATCGATCGTGTTTTGATTCACTTACATCCCAAAAAAATACGATAAAAAACTATACACCTGGAAATTTTTGGCCTGGAAACTTTGTAGGTGTGCTGGCATGAGCTCTAGATGGAGACAGCACTGTTCGAATGATTTCCAAAATCTAATGCAGCATCCTTGTGGTCTCTGTCGATAGGAGTTGGAACTGTCTAGAACTTCGACAGCATTCATGTTAGCTAGCTAAGGACGACTCCTGCATGGCATGCGGCACACGCTGTCTCTAGGTAGTTCTATCAGGGCTATCCATCAAGAAGATTCCCCGCAGATGCTAGCTCATCTCGTATCTCGTCTGATCTCTTGTACTGTTTCTCTTTTCTAGCTGTCATTCTCTCCTCGATTTTCTCCAGAACTTGCTCTTCGGTCATTCCAGCTCTATGTAGCGCCTTCTCCTTCAGTTGCTTCAGAATCTGTTGAATGTAAATGTTTTTGTAGTTGGAGAAACGAAAAATGATAAAGTAAATACGAACATATTCTGGAAAATACTGCCTGCGATAGGAAATTAACGGTTTACTACACAGGATGTTACCTCTGAATTGTGCGAGAAATTCAAGCCGAGAATCTCAAGAGTACTCCTGATTTCCTTTTGCAGAGCAGAACTCGCAGCTCTTGTCTCTTCATCTGACTACCAATTTTAAAATAAGAACACAAATGTTAGCTCGAAAGAACATAAAACAGCAATGCTGATCATGTTCAAGGTTGCAATGAACAACCAACAATGAACAACCAACCTTCTTCTGTGAAGGAGGTCGTTAATGTTCTTGAGAGGATCAGAGAGTGCGGCCAAAGCAACAGGAGTGTGCAAATCGTCAGACATAGAACTCCTGATATCGAGACGGAACTTGTTAATGCATTCCATGATGCTTGCAGGTATGGGATTGCTTGTCCCACTCCAATTCTGTTGATCCAAGAATTCTTCGCAGTCATATGATGCCTGTGGATGCATCAGATTAAGCTGCATGTACTTGTCAAATATGGGCAATCTCTACAGTTTTGCAATACCTGATAGATGTAAAACAATCGGTCTGATGCACATTCCAGCTGCATGTCTGAATACACGAATAGCCTCAAAGCCAATGGGTACTAAAGATCAATGACCTGAAAAGGCCACAGAAAACTATCTGAAACACAATCCAAACTGTAACGTAGGATGTACAGCCTGCCATAATTACCTGACAAATAGTGAAGAAATTTCCGAGTGACTTGGACATTTTCTCGGAGTCCATCGTGACGAAGCCATTGTGTACCCAATAGCTTATGCTGCTCTGGCTGCACATGGCACAACTTTGAGCGATTTCATTCTCATGACAAGGAAACACGAGGTCCACTGCACTGTGAATGTCGGATGAATGTCCCAAATAGGCTTTGCTCATTGCAGTGTGTGCATTCAATATGCCATCCTGGTCTACCGGGTCCCCATGGGCTACTCCAATACAGTTCGCCCACCTTAGCAGACTGTTGATGCAAACTAAATCACCACACCGAAGACGGGCCCATAAAATAAAAGAGAGAAAAAAAACAATAGTGTCCACATGTACCTTCCATAATAAGAAGGGTTCTGCTTCCTTGAATCCACAGCTACTCATTCACTAGCTCGATTATCCTCCAGCTTATGCCCGGATAACCGACCATATGCAGGAATTTTGTCAACAGCAATGTAGATATCACCATCCACTTTGTAAGCACAGTCGTTGTCAATTATCTGCTTAAGGAAGTTTGTCAAACTTAACAAATCTAACGAAATGTTAGATTTCGTAAAACTACACAAGGGACTAGCGTGAGATATGTCCTTCGCACAGAAATACACACACACACACACACACACACACACACCAAACTAAGGAGATTCCGATGCAATATCATTAGTCATATTTTATACATCGAAATATCTTACATTTTGAATGGGTATGCATATATACACATATTACTGGGGCAATGGAAAAGTGTTGGGCACGAGCTCCTCCCTTCTTTGTTGCATGCTCCCAGATGTGGTCAAGCTCAACCTCACGTCATATTTCTCTCCTTTCCTTAGCAATGTAAATTCTTTTCTTTTGTAAGTTAAAAATTTGATGTAAAAGACTGATCTTCCTAGCTAAAAGAAGTCGGTGATCTTTACTAATTGATGCAAACAAAATTTGTGGACGAGAGAAGAGAGAAGAGTGTGACTAGCTTCACTGGTTGAGAGGGGAACTGGTATAGAGGCCATATTCCATAGAATAAATGAGAAGGGATATGATAGCCAAACCCCGAGTTTGTATTTCATATAGCTTCTAACTCTGTATATAAAAGCATACCAGCCTCTTTATATAGGAAGGGATGGCCTTGCAAAAGAGCATTACAAATACTACTAAAATTCCAATCAAAGCTAATTGATCGGTGTTGATATGCCTTGAATCCTAACCATTTGTTTCCAAAATTTTTCTATACGAGTATTTGGATCCATCTGTATCCCGGGTCTGTTTGTATGGGAGTAATATATAAATTCCCTAGGGTTAGGGCTCTTAGTATCCCATGTATTCTGGGTTGGGGCTCTTAGTATCATATGTATTCTTTCTCCACAGTGAAAACCGATCGCTGCCTCCCAATGAAATAGCCCAGTTACGGGTGAACCTCGTAAATCCGTGTATTTGCGTTTTGCTGTATTGATCGTATATGTGCATGATTGCTTCAACGATTCGCAACAATCAGCTCCCAAGGGTCCTTTTTACTTGAACTAACTGGTCTAGAATCAAACTAGATATCAAAGAATTGATCTCAATTATCTAAAACAAAATAAAAAATCATGATTGGCTCAAGATAACTATAAAACCCATCAAGTTCCTAATTGGGCAAAATTTCCTCATGTGTGATGGCATGAATTCTCACCTTCTTTGAGATGCATACCTCAGCGAGATAACTAATCGTCAAGCGTGGCACAAGAGAAGATTTGGCATCAATGTTGTCGGTGCAAGATCGATGTCGGCTTTTAAACATTGCTCATAATGGCTGCATATAATGTTGCCGAGGGAGGTTGTGGTGCAGGGTGAAGGAATATGAGTTGCTTTTTAAAGGGCACCCATATAAAATTTTCATTATTTTTTAGTTCATATGGTCAAAACTTCGAGAGATCTTGGCGTAATTATAAAGTATCCAAGGGTTACCATGCCATGTATAAATTGAAATCATAAGTCGGAGATGCATCTCTTTGGCTATTTGGAAGAGAGTTATTTTCATGAACTTCATTTTTAAAGAAGAAAACAATTTTGGTCTATTGGAGATCTGGTAGTTATCCTTTTTAGTTTTCAAAAGAAATAATTTCGGTATTAAGGGTCTATAGATTGACAAACAATATAAATTGAGACCATTGCTACCAAGTATAATTTTTATTTTGACCATATGCAATAACTTTATATGACAGCGTTACATGTATGGCAAACATCAGCTTCAGTTTCCACTGTTATCCTTCTCTTTTTCTTAAAGCTTCAGGTTCTAAGAAATCAATTGTTAATGAGAAGAAAGAGTGCTTAAAATAGATTGAATTTACATCAAATTTTGAAAAAGAATTTCTCCAGGAAACGGGATAATGCACAGGAACAAGTTTTCTAGGAATCCTTTTGGCAAAAAACTAGAAGAAATATAGCCTTGACCTAAACCAAATAACCCGTCTCTAAGGTATATTTTCTCAATATTATAAATAGAGAATTTGATGCAATCAAAGGAATCATAACCAACCTGCTTGATCATATCTATAATCTGATTGATGTGAGTTGAAACACGCGGTTCAACAGATGGAGGCATGCAGCAGAGATGAGCCATATCAGCACTGAACTCATCACAGAACCGGATGCTCAAACTCAATGGTCCTCACCCAACTCATTTGCTCTAGCAATTATCTACACAAACATAATTGCATATATACCATGACTTTATAAGCTAAACGAAGAGCACAAACAAATCAATTTTGACATGATTATTGAAATACTCAAGTACTTATGATGCTCTTAAATGCCTATCTACTTGAACTTTAAATTAAAATTTTTTGGCATGAACATACACCAAGATAAATCGTGTGATATATGGGACCTGAAATAATGAACATATGAAAATAACGGGACGACCGGATTGCGAAGTTAAATATCTCATAGATGCGAATCTGAGTTCTTTCAAACATTTTCTATTAAGCATAAGCAAGGACAGACTCTAGAGAAGAACATGTTTGATTTTGCAATTACAAATAAATCATGTGTTATGAACAATGTAACAAACCCCAACAATTAGCTCTTTGGAAAAAAGACGAGATCTTGTGTTTACTACTCTTATACCCAAATGGAAGAGCAGGCACTACTTAACTTGAACTTCTACATGCTAAATGTGAGTTCTTCAAGATCCCTCTTCTGGCAACTCAAAGATCTTGATATCAAATGGTTTTTCCTTGGCATCAAACAAAATGACAATCTTTTCCAATGTTAACTTATTGGTACAAATTATTATACTTTGAGATGCGAGAATAACGTTAAGGATAATACCAATGACACAAGAAGTATGGATGTAAGAATTCACGAACAGAATGCCATACAGCAAGTAAAACAGTTCCTGAACAAATTAATATTGATATATCTCGGGTTTTTACTACGAAGATTCAATTTCACCATTATACCCATTTCCTTTTGATATTTGAAAGAGACAGGAAACTGATTGGAAAACAACACAAGGAGTCCAAAGACCATAAATAGAAAAAGCAGTGTTTAGAGAGAATAATATACCTTGCCATCTACATCAGTGAAATTACGCACGTAACACACTTCATACCCCAGATGCCTCAGGTATCCACCTAGCTTCCACAGAACATTAAAAAATAATCAGGTTTGGCTTCTTAGATAACCATTTTTTATGGAAATGCAGGCCAATATTCCCATAGGTGAGCCAAGAAAATTAAGAGGCTGAGTTACATTTATCCTTCTTTTCTTTATTTAAGTGGGCAAATATTATGGAGATTAGCGTAACAGAAAGGAATCAAACAAATTAACAAAAAGTGTCATGACAAGAGAAAATAAACCAGGACCGGGATAAATTTCTTTATAAATGGACCCAGGAAAGAAAAAATTGTATCCAACATTAGTTGTTTATTGCACAGTTCATCAAGTCAATTCTACCACCTGATCTTCATGACGTTGTACTTATTCAGGCATAAGGCTATTTGTAGTATTTTTTTGCCAACTTTCTCAATATCAAACTCTAAAAGTTGATTATTACCAATTGGAAGATAGTAATCATGTGATGTGCAACAGCTCCAACTACCATGCACCATGTACTAGGAACTAAATTTCCATATGTTACATTTTGCATTTTAGAATGCAGTTTATATAGTCTACCACAACCCTTCTTACCAGACACGATCATATTGACATCTATGCGACTATGCCCATGCTTTAACTAGGAAAATACATTCTTTGGATGTGCTATCTTGATTGTCTAACACACACTACTCTTTGGCATAAAAAATATACATCATTTAAGAATCCTAACGATTGTGGAAGCATGGAACATATCCTATGAGATAAACATGTGCCTCAGTCATGTAGACAAGATATAGATCCATACTCGGCCATGGGTATACAGATACAAGCCCATCCGGGAGGTTTAATTCCATGAGACACAACCCAGGAGGAGCTAGACAGGCCCTCAACAAGAGATTTAATTCACGGAGATCCAACCCTCAGCAGTAAGGATCAAGCCAAGCTCCAATAGGGCGGATGCAAAAAGGATCAAATCAAACCTCAGAGGGAGCACTAAGGATCTAAATTGAGTTCAGAACTAAAGCAAAACTCACAAGTCAATCAATTACGTTAGCAGTCCACTTTACCAAGGTCTGAAAACATAACTACAACAAGGCAATAAAGACATCAACCAAAGTCTGGAGTTTTGGCCATCTGCCTAAGGCATCAAGTGTCTGCATGATAGGAGGTAAAGTTCTACCCTGCAGTCCTGTAGACCTATTCTAAGACCTCATCAAGACAGCTAACATATGCACTCAGTCCACGTTCCCCAAAGGTGCCTCGAGAATTTATATATCCTCTCCATTGAGTTTCTTAGTTTACTAACATGTGAGGATCTCAAGATCCTGAGATGCCAAGGAACTCGGACAGAGCGATATATCCCTTCGTTGATTTGCTCAAACCCAGCATGTATGCTTCTAATAAATCCATGGTGCTGAGAGACCTCAAGGGAGGGCCACATACACTTCTAATGTAAAGTTTAGGAAAATGGTATGCGTATCCATTCAGACAAATCTCCGGATAGTGACTAAGTTGCATCCATGGTCATACGATGGTTATATGTATGTGGTTTCCCTATTTTTAATTTAAAAATAAAAATCTAAAAAATACTATAGTTGATGTGTACATCCTATATAAAATGATATTTCTCACAAGAACACTTAACACAAAAGCCATTTATTTTAATACATGGACAATAAGGACTGATACATATCTCGCAACTTTGAAGTACAAGAAATACATATCCACTAACTATTAAAGTACACAAAAACTATTCTTCATTTTAATGCACGCATTAAAGAAGTATTTATCCAAAAAAATATTGATTGTAACATCAAATTGCAATGAGATGTTGATCGACATAGGAGGTGGAACAACTACATGAAATTGGACGCATAATCGAAGCATATATGCGCATATGCGGAGTAGCGCATTATGGACCTATTCATGAAATCGATGTGGCCATCAGGCTGCATGGACAAATGCATCCACATATGCGACCCATGCAGCCGATTTCTTGAACATTACCCTAAGGTGCTAGATATAACCTTGAAGGAAGACTGGCCTCCTATTGCTTAATACTAAATGTTTGAATTGATGCTTCGACACAAAATATTTGACACCTCCCAAAGATGAACTATGAATGGAGTCCCAACAATCAATATGGATGTAACCAAGCGTCTCTTTTATCTTTCTTGTGTTGTTTCCCAAACATACAATGTTTCACAAAACTCCAGCTTAGGTCATTCAACATTTCCAAGAAGGCCATTCTGACCGAGAATGCTCATTTCCGACTCATGCCCTAGCCGCATTTGTCATAATTCAAAATTGAACTTCATGGCTTTGGGCACAAAATCAGCAGATTCGATAACTCTAGACCACTGTAGAACATAAAGGGTCTTTTGATTGGTGCCATGAATGGGGATCGTCCCTTCTTTGACCATTTGCAATACTACTCCTACAACATTGTAATTATATCTTTTGGAGTCCAAAACTCCAAGAGTTCATAAGATTTTTCCTCATCTCTGGAACATGGCGAACTTCTTGACAATCCTCATCATCCCATCAAGCATTTTGATTTTTATAGAATCTATGGCAATGAAGTTTTACGGCACTTTGTTCCTCATGATGATGTTTCCACCATTGATATTCTCATAGATAAAGAACTAATCTCGATGAGGTATCATATGATAGGAGTAACCGGAATCAAATATCCATATATCCTCAGGATACGTTTGATCCATGATGGTGGGTAAGTAATCATAATCAGAATCATCTCCTCCCAGAATCATTGTGACAACCGTGGTCTTACATTTATGTTTAGATTGCTCTTTTTCTAATGTCCAAGTTCCTTGCAGTAGTTGCATGTCTTTCAGATTTATCACTTATCTTCTTTGATTTTGCTTTAAATTTTCTCTTCTTTCAATACTTATCTATAGCATAGTAATCCATATCGCAATATATCGATGATATATCAATGATATATCGATATCGACAGGTGATCACTAATATGGTTGATATTTGCCCTTCCAACTATTTTATTCATAAAATCGATCTGATATCGATGATATGGCATTGATATATCGACGATGACATCTCATATCAACATGATACCGATACCGATATTACCTACACTGCTCGGTAGAACCATAACTCTTCTCATGGGCCATTACTAACCCTATAATTTCTGCATCCCCATGATTTGTGGAAGCCATGTGACGAAGCTTGCAAGTACAGAGACTTGCCCAAACTTGTCCTAGGGTAATCTCTTCTCAACCAACTATGAAATACTGAATGAAATTCGCAAATGATAGCAGCAACAAAACCAATAAAATCAAAGATTCTTGCATACAGATCGAGAATGGATTTTGCTTCTTCAACAACTTGATGGTTAGAGACTTCATCATATATAAACTTTCCAGCCTCAACTACATACTCACAATGGTCTACACATCAGTGACCTTCGTGATAATCGCGTCTGTCAAACATAGTAAATGCAAATATATACCATACTCCTACAGGACTCCCAAGTTCAAAGGTCTCCTTGTACAAAATGGCAACTATGCCTCGTACGAGATTTCCTCCTATACGCTCTTACAATAGTTGACCACGCCTTCTCCATATACCTGCTCCTAGCCTTCCAACAAGAACTTATGGCATACACAACTTCCATGTGGAGAAAAGAGAACGTGAATTGTCCCCCAAAACGATGTATAGTCACTTGTCAACATTCCAAAATGCATAACTTGTGTCGTCTTTCTCACCTCTTCCTACTCTCTCCCTCATGTGGTAAAAGGAGAAAAAAGATCAAGGACGAACATTTGGCTTTCTCATAGCTAAACTAATGTAATAAAGAGAGGCTATACACCAGCAATCTCAACTCCGAAAGTCCATACTCTCTCACAAGAGGGCTGTGGCTGTCCATATCAACCCATACTTCATGATGAAATTGAGAGTTACGAAGTACACCATTCCATTGGTGGAACCTAGATAGTTTGCGTCTATTCCCTCACTATTCTTCATTGCTGATTATGTGGTCCCCTGAACCCCTATCAAGCCTCATAACTAATGATGCCACATGTAATTTATCGATGCACTACATAGATTCCTCTTAAAGATGAACCAGCGCACAAATTACCAGGGAAAGATCACTTTGAAAATAATATCTGCAACCAAAATAACAGAAGTACCAGCCCTTAAGAATCCTGAATCCAAACCTTAACCGACTAGCTCAGTCATGTCCACAACAAAAACAACATCCAATCTCACCACCTAAAGTCCAATCTTTTCATTCAACTAGCTCGATCATTTCCACTAACAAAAACCAACATCAGATTGAATCTTCAGCATCTATACGTAACAAATTCAATCATCACCACAAACAAAAACTAACAGCAGAACATCAGCAGAATCAGATTCCTACCCAACTATCTTAATCATTTCCACAACCAGATTATCAGCAGGTTAGAACCAAAATTTCTTTTTCTCACAATATTTATCAAAGATCCAAACAATCATTTCCCCAACAACAAACAGAAAAACTAGAACAAAGAACATCAGCGAATAAAACCCAGACCCTGCAGAGCACATCGAGCGTAACGTACACCCGCGCATGAGCAATATGGCTATCATAGGTGGTGACCCCACAGACGTACATCCCCACCTTCCCTTCCACCGTTGGCCGGATAACCTCCTTCTGCTTGCTCATGTTGTTGTAGAGGTAGAAATCCCCATTAGGCGACTTGGGTCCCCTCCATTTCCACTGCGGGCATCGGTATGTACAGATTTGGAGCAAAAGAACTTTGTGGGCAAGGAACGGAGGCTGCGTGGACGCCTCCATCGTTGGAGGAGGAGAAGTTTGGGTGTGAGGAAGAGAGGAGGGGAGAAGTGGAGATGAGAGGAGAGGAGGAGGCACATGTGGTTGGAGCGTTGCTTCATCAACGTCGTTGCAACGGCAGTGGCCATGGCGGAGAGGGAGAGGATAGAGTGAGGAGGGGGGATGATATCTCTACATGAATGATCTACTTTCTATAAAGATCTACTTTGAAATAAATTACACATTTATGTTAAATTATATCATGCTATTTTTAATGTCACATGCATAAATTATCTAATACGGATCCATCTATACTTGATTTTGTAATTGACTCTTTACGTGACATACTTAAAAAAAATATTTTCTCAAATATGTATGGAAGTACAATAATGTGTGTTAAAACATGATAAGAAAATGTTCAATTAAAGGATAAATCTTATCAAAAATAACGTTAATATGCTTTCTGCAAATAGTTTGTACGTAAGCTCATGTGTAATGGTGAATGTTCGCTAGTAAGTGCACTCTCCAGCATATGAGTGCAATGTTGTTCGTATTTTGAACATCATGTCCTACATTGCTACCTAGGAGACAACATAAAAAATCGCATTTTATACGAACATTTATAGGATTCCTACACGTCATCAAAATGATATCATGCAAAAACTCATGCCATTAAGAAATGAGTTGATCAGTACACCTCCGCATGATATTTTCATCCTTGATATCATCTAAATGAATCCGAGCTTCAATCCACACTTCAAGGTAACACCATTATTTTTCCTTTCAAGTGATTTTCTAAGATAAGCATTACAAACACATAATTTTTATGTATTCTCGGTCCACAATGTCATCGATGTAATTGGCAGTAAGCACAGACCGGCGAATGTGAAGACACACGTTGAAGTTCTATAACAAACATCTAACTCCCTCAGATAACATCATGGCATGTTTTGACTTCGAGTATCGTTTCTTTATGTAGCAACAAGCTAGAAAGGTTCGCACGGTGATATGAAGGTTTTGCATTAGGCATGTTGGATAAAGGAATCCTCAGTGTGCCTCGCAAGCATAAATTCGCCATATAGTGTGATTGTGCCAACACTTTCATATTCTCACTCCTTATCACGATTATTTTTGACATCTGCCTCCAATTTTTAGCATGATGGGATCGGGGATACACATCATATAATGAATTATTCAATCACCATCACTCACAAGTTATGTTGAGCATACATTCAATACAATGAAAAGCAAGGTTCAAGTGCATCGTCAAGCGATCCTTCTAAATATACTTGAAGCAAGTGCTCCTATTGCTTATGTGATGTGTCATCAACAATTTCATATAAAGGGCCCTTCGAGAGAATCATTGATTAACCCATAAAGCAGAGCGGAGCGGTCGTGTGGTCCACACAAGGAGGGCCCACAGTTGCTAAAGTGACTGACACGAAGCTTAATGAATTAAGTCAACAATTAGCCCATGGTAATCAAACAAATAAAGCAAAGCAGATGTGAGTGGATCAAAATTTATTATAACCCTAAAATAAATGTGTGTATAGTGACAAGTAGGGTAGGGTGTCAAACACAAGGAACAAGTCAGTGTAGCAGTGATTATTATTTATAAATAAATAACAAATAAAAAATAATTTATAATTGTACACTAATTACACAATTATTTATTCAATATTTTTTGGAACTTTAATTACATATTTTTTATATTCTTTTTCATTTTATAATTTTTATTTTCTTTTTATGATTTTTGAATTTTTAATTTCTTTTTCTTTATAATAAAGGATATATATATATCATTATATATGTATATGTATATAATGTAATATTTATAATATAAGCAATATATGACACATAATATATAATAAATATACAAAACAGAAGACACTAAGAAGTACAATTTTCTTTATTTTTTAAAGGATATAAAAATATTTATAAAGTTTTTATAATAACAATAATAATAATTGTATATCAGTATATCTACATATAATACAATATAGGGTATTATAATTATAAATATGGCTAAATATAGTCAAAAATTATAAAATAGAATATTTTTGTGTTTTTTATATTTTCTTCTATTTTTTGATTTTCAGGTTTTTTACCAGTTTTAGATATTTTCAAAACCTAAAATATATAAAATCATCGACTTTTCAAATAGGTCGTATTGTTTCCAGATTTAAAAATATTAAATAAGTTCAAAATTTCTCAAACTAACTTTTATATGTAGAAAATAAATATAGAATAGAAACTGATTTGTTTTGCTTTCAAAAATATTTTGCAAACTTTTTAAGGTTAGTAAGGGCGTGCTATTTTTTAAGTTTTTGTTGATATTTTTTATGATTTTTGATATGTAGCTATAAAATACTATAATAAACAATGTGTAATTTTTTGAATTTTTAAAGAGTATTTTGTATTTTTTTTATTTTCTAAAGTAAATAGAGACCGAAATGTGCTCTTTTGATTTTTAATAGATAGAAAATGTGCATGAGATGCAAAAAAAAATATGGCGTGGAAGACCAATTAATCAAGAACATAATCCTATTTTTCATGCTTTTTGGAGCATGGAAGTATTTTTAGAAAATATAAAGCATACATAAAGATAAATCAAGCTAGAAGGAACATATATGTAAATAAAATAAAAGTCAAGGGCCCATATGCAAAAAAAACACCAGATGTTTTCAATGTAAACTTGATTTTTATATATTAAAATGAAATATGTAAAGTCGGAGGGATACAAGTGTAATTTCCTCAACTCACATAGGGGACCACGTAAGCTTTAGTACTGGACCTACTTGCAATTAGATAAAAGTTCAGGGCCTTTATTGCAATATTCCTAGTTAATTTTACACGTATAAAATTATTTACAATACTCCTTGGGAAATACAAAAAGGAGCCTGGGTGTCCTTACCCAGATTCGTGTGGAAGTGAATGGTGAGGAGTGAGCCACGTCGACTCACTTAAATGAATCGCATAGTAGAGGAGGACTTCATTTCACGTCCGATCTGACGCTCAGGATTAGACCTGGATGCCCACCTCAATCTGATAGCTGTGAGGGGCACTGGATGAACAACCAAGAACAACCAGTTGTCCTGGCTTCAATCATGGATATATCCCTTATCTGTTGACTAATATCCTAGTTGATGTCTATAGCCTCCAAGCAATGTCCCGCAGCTGCAGGTGGCTTCAGATGGATTTCATATCCCAGCGATGTGTATATGGAGGGTCTTCTTGTTCGCTCGACCTCGGTCTCAAATTAGGGCTTCGATTCGCTCCTCCAAGGGGTGGTTGAAGCTCGGGTCCTGTAAAAAAGTTCCAATAGCTCGATGTGACTCGCCACAACCTAAAATGAAGCTAGAAATCATGATGGAATGGATGGGCTATGAGCTCCGGCATAGCGGAGGAAGAGGAAATTTGTCAGCCTTGATTACGAGTAGGATTCAAGGAGGAAATTAGTGATTCAGAAGAAGAGTGATGAATTAATAAATTGTGGTGAAGGTGGAAGTTTATAGAAGAGGAAGTCGTAGGTGAAGTTCACAGGATTGGCAGAGTTTGAGTGGAAGGTCGGATGATCAGAAAGGGATGGAGAGGTGCAGGAAGGTGAGGGCTCCAACTTCTGTAAAGAAACCGAGGCTCCTCCAGCCTTGGTTATTCACCAAAAAATTGAAGAAATAAGGGGTGTCTGAGGTCTTTGATACGAGTGGCTGGAAGGTATACTGATGATTGGGGTTAACTTTGGGGCACATTTGGTTGATCCACGAGGACCAACCAGAAAAATACCCAATCAAAATTCCTCATAAATTTAATATTAATTAGTAAATGAATCAATTATTTTTTATTAAAACATACAAAATGTTTCTAATTTAATGTAATATTTTATGTTTATTTTTATTTATTTTTATGAAGTTATTTATTATAAGTTAATATTTACATGTACAAGTATATGTAAAAAATCACATATATTTTGGGTGTTTGATTTTTAATTTATTTTGTAGATTTTACTAATATTTACAAGTATTTTATATATTTTTAATTTATTTAATTACATATTTATGTATTGTTGTTATATTTTTATGAGTTTATCTATATACTTAATTAATTATGTATATATTTTTTATATGTATGTATAGGTATATTTCATTTATACGTTAAAGTAAATGATTTATTTTAATTTTATTTTAATGGTTTTACTTTATTGAATTATGTATATGCTTTCAAATAATATTTGTAGTTTTATAAAAATAAAATTGAAAATATAAGGAATAAATATGTTAAATAAAATATATAGGTATATTGCACAATGGAAGCCCAAAACCTAACTTTTGCTTCTTAATTCCAAATTGGATAAAATCGCATTCACTAGATAGCTTATTAAAAGTTATATACAATTAAAAGTGCTTTTGGTCAATTTTTATAGAATATGGAGAAGATACAAGTCAGTGACATTTTTATTCTAGTTTTTTATTTTGTGTGTCCCGGGCACACTGTGCATTATTTTTTTGTAAACTCAATGTTGTATTTTTATCTACAATATTCATATTAAGGGTTTTATTATTTGAAATGTACAAATAATAAAATAAAATGATTCCCAAAAAGCATTATTTAAGCAATTAAATTAGGGTTTTTATATGTGATTTTTTGTATAGTTTTCTGTATAGTTTCTTTGCCCTATCTCCCCCTACTTTATTCTTTGTCGGCCAATTCATCATGATGGTTAAGTCTCGGGGTCTAGGGTCATACAACACCTATGGTGTCTCATTTATTTTCTTTTTCTTTCTTTATTATTTTATTTTGAAATTGAATGCAATATTTATGTAATGCTTTTTATTGTATTTTGTACATTTTCAGAGTATTTATTTTGGTAAATTAATGATGTATACATGCATTTAGCTAGGGAGTTAAGGCCAAAATGAAGGAATAGAGGTGATGAAGTGAGGATTCATCATCCTTTTATATTTGCCTTTTCTAGTCCCTGGCATACACTTATACATATAAGTGCAGAAAGAAAATAAAGAAAAGAAAAAGAAAGAACTTGGAATAATTTCCATTTTTTAAACTTGTCTTAATAAAGTCAAAGTTTGGATCTTAGAAAAGGACTTTGGATTAGCTGTTTGTTCGAAAATGCATTGAGGTTAAGATTTGTGGAACAATAACCCTTAGGTTGCATAATAATATTATTCAGTCCAATTCACAGTCAAGTGAGAACCATCTCTCAATCGCATAGTCTCGCTACCTTGAAGTGATAGAACCATGTGTGCAAATTGTTCAGCTCTTCCCAGATAAATCGTTGAATAAAAAACGAGTATGCTCTTCCCGTAACCTGTCCTAGTGAAGACAGATATTTCCTTCTAAGGTCAGGTGCCGCTGGTCTTTACAACCAAATGGGGTAGGAGGTTAAAATAAGTGGAAAAGAAGTGGGAATGGAATAGTGTAGTCTTCATTCCCTTATGAAGCTCCGTTGGTGTAATCTAGTCTTCACTAAGAAGCAGGCTTTTTTTGAAGCTTCAACTTTTTGGTGGATTTTTTGGTATACGATTCTTTGAATATTTTCTTAGATTTTGTATAGCTTCTGCATTCTTGTTTGTGCCTCAGTAGATATAACATCTTGTGTCACGCTTATTTTGTGAGGTCTTGGAAATAGTTGCGCTAGCGGACCATTCCTCATCCGAACCCTCATCTCAATCCGTCTTCAGTCTTTAATATCATGGTTACCAAAATAAGTGGGTTAGACTACCGATTTCGGTAAGAATGATTCCTGAGCCACCCTTGATGAAGTGCCCTAGCATCGTCCCACCTTAGACTCCAAGATTTTTCAACAATCCATCTTGTTTGAGCTAAGTGTTAAGTACGAGGTTTCCGATAAAGTCATTGTTTTAAGAGTCTTACGGATGATATGAAGGGTTCTATTTAGACACATTGAATTGACTCATGAAAATAGTCTCACGGAACCAAAAGAATTAAGTCAAGGCGACCTGAAGTATCCCCAATTCCAATCATTAATGGGTTCCTCTGAAATTAAGTACATTAAGGTCCATTTTGATCTCCAATCTCCATACTGTATTTTAACACGTTCAATTGTCGTGATTATTCTGAAAAATGCATATGCTATGTACAGTGCGCAAAAATATTTTTGTGAAACTATTTCTGATTTTGAACTTTTTATGTAATTTTGAAAAAGTTTTGCAAATTGTTATGCAAGTTTTTGAAAACTTTTGCAAATTTTTTATGAGTTTTTTAATTTTGCAATTTTTTAGAGATTTTTGAAAGCAAAAAGTTAGAAAAATAATTCTATGCAGATATTTACATGAGAATGCGTCTTGTTATTTACAAGAATTAGTGAGGAATTTACCCTCGGTATTTACAGGGATTCGGTAAGTGATTATTTACAGGTACATAATTTGCAAAAGATTTTATACTCTTCAAATTATTTTGAATATAATATATAAAATAAAGGGTATAAGTGTAAAAATAATAGAATTAAAATAAAAGAATAAAATATATAGGTATACTATACTTGTACATAATACAATATATTATAAATACTATATATATGAAGTCATAAAAATAATTAAAAATCATAAAAAATAGTTTGAACAAACATTTTTTATTTTAGTACCATTTGCTAATTTTTTATTAATTTTGTAAATCCTTGAAATATGAAATCTGATTGGTCAACTCAGATATGTTGAGCCGGGTCAATCTCCCCTCCTCCAGACCCGACTTGGGTATCTCATCGCCGGACCTAATTTCTCACCATTTTCCAGCTTGGGTCCAACAATCTTTTCCCTCGAATTTTATGCCCTATTCTTCTCTTGGGATCCGGGATCCTCGCAGATCCCTAGGTAAAGCTAGATCCTCCTAGGGTTGTGCACATTACCTGGATCCTTCTAGACCCTGGAGACACCCTATAAATATGCTCCTCCACCTCCATTTCTCTTCATCTCATCCCTCGCGCTTTCTTTCCTCCGCTCGCACCTCCAGAACAGTGATAGAGTTCTAGAGGAGTTTTTGGGAGCTCGGATTGGTGCAGGATTGGATGTTGGTCATCTCGTGGCTGGAGCTCCACCACGACGAGCCTCTTCTGCTTTCCACCACATAATCGAGGCTACGACCCCACCTCCGCATCCACCATTCTTCAAACAATCATCTCAGAGCATCAGGTACCCCTTATCCATATCCATTTTGCCATTTAATATCGATTTATCCTTCAGCCATCCTCCATCATTTTTGCTTCGACCACTGTGGTCAACGCTCCACGATCACTCATATCCGCACCAATTAACATCGTATTTCACCATCACCTCTCTCACGCACCCTAATACCCATGGATACTGCTCACAAGAGTAGGATTAGGATAGGCCTCCTCCTCCATTTTTGCCCGATGTCATTTGTGCATCCCACCATCGCTTCTTTCCTTTTTAGCAGCAATAACATCGAGCCGAAGATTTTTCTTCAAGCTATGGTCCTCCTTGTAGGTAGAGGACGCAGATAGACCCCTAGCTGCTTAGGCAGAGTATGTTTAGGTGATCCACCTCTGTCTCGCTCATCTACTAGTTTGCCACTCCATTAGAGCTGCCCAACTGATGTGCATCACCACCTAGACATGTAGGACTTTGTGGACCTCTGATTAGAGCCGCAGATCGTCTAGAAACCACGATTGAAGTTCGCCCAACAGAACTCTCTTCCATGTTCTTCCAGTAGGTCGCTCTAATGTCAGATCAAGAGGTCCCCCTCCAGATCTGATTAGGATCACACGATCGCATCCATAGCATGTCGTTGGATAGTAGAGCAATGCCAGATACTCAATGTACATCCCAGACATTCTTTGGTATGTCAAATCCTTCGTAGGCACTGACCAGAGTCGTACGCTGACGTCGAGCTCTGAGCCATTAGATCCAGCCACGTGTCGCTTCCCTACATGCATGGTATATTTCACTCCTATCCTCACTTTTATAATATTTTACTTTAGTCTATTAACTGTAATAAATAGTTAAAAATTGTTTGCACTTAGGGCCCTATGTTTACTTTGTTTGCACTTTAGTCCAGCCGAGTTGCAGTCACGTGTAGCTTCACGTGTTTTCCTAGTGTATTTGCATACTTTACCTCGTGCTTTGAATTGGTTATTGAATGAGCTAAATGTTTTGATATTAGCATATATGCCCTTATGAGCATTGTTTCTGGTGCAATGCATGTTTTTCCTAGACAAATTGCACCTTTGGTCCTTAGATTTTTATAAGTGTGTTATTATTATGCCACTGGAACTTAACTATTTGCTCATAGGTTCGCTTTGCATTGTTTTCGATCATTGTCTTTTATTAATTGCAATAATTAGCTAATTGACTTCAAAAATTGCCTAAAATTACCTATAACGCTTGCTTGTATGTCTTATTTATGGTAATTTTCTTTTGGTAATTTTCTTTTATTTTATATTATTAAAAATTCAAAAATAGTAGACAATTCCCTGTTTGCTTTGTAAAATTCCTAAAAATTTTGAAAAACCTTTGAAAAGTTCCACTAAAATTCCAATAGGTTTCTTTTATCATATTTTATCTTCTGCAATTTTTGTTTGAAAATACCTTATAAAAACCTAAAATTGTGCAAAATACTCAAAAACTTATAAAAATCATATAAAATCAACAAAAAAAAAATCCAAAAATTGTATTTTCAGTTATTTATTGTAGATATTTCTTCATGCTTTTCAATAAAAATCAATTCTAAATGTTTTCAGCATTTATCTATTTTAAAATTTGGAAATACTTCTACATGTGCACAGTTTCATTGTTTTATCATTGTTTGATTTTTAGAAAATTACAAAAACATCTGAAAATTCTCTTGAAAATCCAAAAACACTTTAAATGCTATAAAATTGAAAAATATTTTTACTTTATTTTTATGAGCATTTTTTCCATTTTCAAAAAATCCAAAAAGAAGTACTTGTGCATATTTATTATCATTGTTCTTATTTTGCCTTATTGGAAAATTTTAAAATTTGTAAAATTAAAAACCACTAAAAGGAAATAAAAATCCTTTTATTTTCAAATCACCTACTTAGCTCTTAATTTTGCTCCTTGAGTTTGACCCTGGTCACTATACCGGGTTAATAAAAGTAGCAAGACTACTTGTTTTCATTTCTTTATTTTTAGTGGTTTATATAATTTTCTCATTGATCGTGAATCTGGTTTGATTACAATGATATTTAATTAATCAAGTTAACTCGAGTCAGATTCTGCCCTCATCAGAATGGCACCGTTGCCGGGAAGCAGGACTAAGTAGTTAGGATTTATATCTGCTCATTTTTTCTCTATCTTCTATAATTGTTTCTGACATTCTTCTGTTTCACTTTTTGTGCTAGTAACTCTTGGATCACGACTCGGTCATCTTTGGAGGAACTCATACCTAAGGAGGAGTAGGAAGCAGGAGGCAGTTATCTAGGATAAATTTATTTTAGCCTTTATTTTTGCAAAAAAAAAACACTTGTAATAACTTGGACTCTTAGACTATATTTTGGACACTTGGACATTTATTCAGAATCTGTTTCGCCGAGTGTTGGCGCATTCGAGGGACCTCACCGGATTTTTTCGAGTTTTTTCTGTATTTTATTTTTATTTGTTTTCCGAGGTTTTAGCCCCTAGACTAAGGATTTTACTTGGTTGAGCTTGGTAAATAACTAAGGTCCAACACCGTAATCCATAATATATATTCCTATATATCACGATTGGACTTAGTCAAAATAAAATTCTAATCTATTCAGATTAGAGACCATGTGCCACGAGAGGTCGTATACAATGCTGTAGGACCCACTATGGTGGGCACCGATCGACATCTAAGACCAGACTCAAGTCTATCTTTTGAATAATTAGCACCAGTTCTTCCCGTTAATAGAAGATATTGTCTTAGGGTGATTTCCTCATGTGTCATATAGATTAGTTTAAATTCTGAATTTCAATTATGCATGGATCATATTGCATGTAGATTGTTGGAATAAGGTACCTATTTCTAACATTGCATGCATTATTGAGTTTTAATCATGCATCGACTTTTTTGTCTTCCTCCGCTTGTTTTATTGGACTTAAATAAAAAGGAAGTTGGAAAATTCATTAGATGGTGTTTTTATTCAGAAAAATACATAAAAAGTGATAACCAATAAATCAAGACTGCTAAAACAAACTTGACCTAAAACCTAACTTAACGACAAAATCTTGTTTTGGGGAGAGTAGCCCCCTCCTTGTCTGATTTTACTTGCTGAGAGTTGAGCGACCACACACTAGGATAGGTCCACACCTGGACTTTCTTCAGACTACCAGTTCTAACAAAAATGATTAACTATTCTCCAATGCGGATTTATGGGTAGTCGAACGATCCAAACGTACACCTGTACTGGCTGGAAAAAGGCATAACTAGTTGTAAGAATATGGGAAAGTCTCTAAGGAGAATCATGCTCCTAACAGCTCGCTAACTCACTCTTAAGATTGGATTATCACCAAATAAAAATTGATAAGATAAAAGATCGAGCTTTAACAATCATCACTATGTATTGAGTTGGTGAACCGGGGGTTTCATTTCTCATCTTGTTTTTGCAGTCCATATCTACTCTTCATAAATATCCATATCAATATGATGGGAAGGATGTATCTTAGTTTACCTCTGGTAGCACTGCTTTCCAGCACTCCTATCTGTTCGTCTAGGGAAACTTCAGAGAGATCAAACCCACTCTCCGAATCTAAATTCGCTTCCACCATGTTCCCCCTCAGCCACCCTTCTTCCACTCCTTAGGTATAGATAGATAGGCTAGCATAGATCTACGTTCGTTTGACAGTACCTGACATAAGGTCTTTTGCCTTTACGGAGACTAGAGAGATGGATAGTGATGATAAAACCGATGAGCAGTCTTCGACTTCATCATTCATATTTAGGGGTGTCTATCGAGTTCAACGAGCTGAGTTAGCCTCAACTCGTACTTGAACTTGATAAGAAACATAAGGCTCGAACTCAGGATTGATAAGATCGAGCCCTGGATCACCAAGTCAAACTCGAACTCGTCGAGTTCGAGTTGAGTCACGAGCCTCTTATAGAGCCACGAGTTTCTGAGCTGGCTCATGAGCCTCTTATCAAGTCATGAGTTTCTGAGCTAGCTCACGAGCCTCAAAATGAGTAGGCTCACGAACCTCTTAATGAGTCATTGTTCCATTTTATACATTAAATTATGCAAATGACATTTGTAATTTTGATTTTTATACTCTTTTCTGTAGTTTTTTGGGCAAGAAAAATTTTATCCTTTATTTTATATCAAATTCAATGTGGAAGTTTCGGCATATATGTTTTTTAATTTTTTATTAAGAGGGAAAACGAGTTATCGTGTCGAGTTTCCGAGTTGAACAATGCCCAACTCGGACTCGACTCGATAAGTTAATGAGCCATAAAACCCAACTCGAGCTCGGGCTCGTTAAGGTTTCGAGTCCGGCTCGTGAGACAATAATGAGCCGAGCCCGAGTTGAGCTCATCGAGCTTGCGCTTTCCTGACAACCCTATTTGTATTAGACCAAGCCTCCATCAACAACACATTGTTAGCCTTTCTAGAGACCATGCAGATACAAATCAGGGACAGGGAATATTCATGGCAGAGGTGATGAGAGAGATTACTCATATGAGAGCTGGGAGAGAAGAGCTAGGAATACTAGCTGGTGGTAGAGAAATACCAAGACATGAGGGTCGAGTAGATGACAGACACCAGTAGGAGCCACGTGACCATAGATATCAGCATGCACCATGAGGCAGTTGCACAACCATGGTGCAATCCTCACTCACCGATGGATCCAGCTACCCGCCATCCTTGGCAACTTCGAGGTTCGCCCCCATACTATTCAAATGTTGCCCAAATTCCATGGGCATTCCACTGAGGAGCCTCACTTCCATCTGCAAGAATTTGAGATGATCTGCAGCACCGTCCATGAATGACTGGCAGACGAGGACACCATCAAGATAATAGCCTTCCCGTTCTCCTTGGTTAATAAAACAGCCTACTAGCTGAAACACTTGGGGAGGGTTGTCACCAATTGGGAGCAGCTACGGATTGAGTACCTAAACAAATACTACCCACTTGGCCGAACAAATGCAGCCAAAGCTAATAGTCAACAATTTCTCAATGATTAGAGAGCTCATTGATATGTGCCCCCACCATGACATCAACAAGTCCAATCTCATCCATAGTTTCTTCTGTGGGCTGACACCTGAATTGCAGGGTGTAGTGAACACCTCTTGTAGATGCTCATATTTCGCCAAGGACAAGGACCAAGTCTAGTCCATCTATGAAGAGACGGTTGAAAATTACACAGTGATATCCAAGACCCAGATCTATACTCAAAGGAAGCCTCCCCATTATACGTCTTCATACCAGAGGATAGAATGCATTGAGGTCGATCATTCTTCATCTTCTACAATGGTAGGACTAGCAGAATCCTCACCTATCGACATGGGCATCATCAGCTACAAGAAAGACCAAATGGAGATAATTGAGAAGGAGACGTGTCAGGGCCTTGACAGGCTTAATAGGTTCGATGACCAGGACTAAACACTAAGTGACCTGAAGACTCAGATCATGTGCCTCCAAGAACACATACAGCATCTCAGCCACATTCCAGATCGCGGTCTAATCCAGGGAGTAGTTCATCACAGCCCTCCGCCTCATATCGGTAAGTCCATCACATCCAAGCAGAGGCCATTCAGTCTCTCCCATAGTACCAGCTACCACCACCCCTTTAAACACTCAGATGGTGGTGTATCATCCGAATTAGCTCTTACCTTCCCTTCCCCCACTAGTCCATGAGCAACAGGAGCTATTAATGGAAGTCAACGGGATTTGGTACTCCCAACACCAACAGTAGCCCGGGATCCTCCATGACCACCCAGGCTTCTAATGGTCCACTGGAGGTGGTAAATCTCAACAGCAGCCTCCGGCACAGGCACGGCCGGACACCCAACAACAGCATCCCCAATACTCCTAACAACAATACGGTCCTCGGCCCCCATACCAGGGTCAACACTGGAGGCAGTAACCTCATCTACAGTATTCACAGCCCCCCTCACTCGTACCAGTAGCAACAATGCCGTCCTCATTTCCAACAAGGCAATCCATACGGTTCTCATGCACACTCGTATGAGAACCCAACCTTAGATTATCTCGCCTGCATGCTTTCTGATTAACAAGCTACTTTTCGGCGAGAGATGGATGAGTTCCGGTTGGAGATGAGGGAAATAATCAAGGTTAAAGCCACCATACCCGCGTAGATTAAGTCCATCCCTAATAACCTGAAAAGAAAGTCCGAGAAGATATAGTTTATAGAGACCACCACTCCTAGTGAAGTGTTAGATGACATCCATTATTTATTTATTGTTGATTTTATGACACTTAGGAGGGTAGGATGAAGGATATGGGTAATCCTTAAGCACGTCACAGAAGCATAAGGATCGCATCGAATGCGATCGGGAGCGACTAGTCGCACTAATTGCTCCAAGCAGCGGAATTTTTAAAAAAAATTTAAAATGATGAAACCACATGATTGAAGAACACTTCTTGGATCGTTTCATCTAAACTAAAAATAGGTACTAGGGTTAAGTCTTGAAACGTGGTTGCGATCGAGTCTCTAAATCAAGAGACCTCCTATCTCAAGTATGATCCAACGAAGGAGACGCTTGCGAGCGCGTTGATGAGAAGCATGCTCCTCGCAATCCATGTGGATGATCCAAGTGGCAGATCTCCTGATCTCGTCACACGAGATCCAACATATTCTTCATGAGCGAGGCACATCGAAGGAGATAAAGATCCACGAGTAGATGATCCGACAGGATAACGATGATGATGCGACGATGACGACTCTCACAAGGGCTCCATGGTGGACGACCACTATGAGATACAGAGAGAGAGGCTTGGCGTGTTGAGAAAGAGAGAGGGAGAGAGAGCATTTGTTGTTGTGTAAAAATGTATCTCTCGAAGAGCAAGGGGTGCCTCTTCTTATATAGGGTTTTGGGAGTCCATGGATCCCAATCAATGGACATCACACAATCAATGGATGAGATTGATTTGTATTTCTTTCAATGGCCATGATTTTGTTGTAAAAACAGACCAACAATTAATTTAATTTAAATTAATATATATATATATCGATAACTCAATATATTTAAATTCAAATCAAATCAGTTAATTATCCTTGGAAATAATGAGGAGATAAACCATATCCCCTAAAAAGGGAGGATGGCTACCAATCTTCTCATGAGATCTCATTATCTCATGAGATCTCACTATATCATGATATCTTCAAGTTTTACAACAACAATTGTTGTAAATTATTTCACAAAAATCATTCATAATTATCTTGTGAAATTTGCAATCATGCCATTGGAAAAATGTGAATCACATTCACATCCCAAAATAAAATGTGAATTATATTTTCAATTAATCATCCAATGTGAATCTAATTCACATCAATAATTAATTAACAAATATAAATCACAATATGCTCTCTCTAATATATTATAAATCACATTTATAATATATCTGATTAATATGGATAGTGCTATCCACATTATTCCTATCCACGATAATAAAATCACATTTAATCATCTTGGATCTCTATTCTCATGTGCCCAAATAATATGAATCACATTCACATTATTCATATCTTTGATAATTAAATCACATTTAATTATCTCATATAACTCTTCTTATAATATAAATCAAACATATTATTCATGATAATCAAATCACATTTAATTTTTCATTTTTCTCAATGCTCAGATACACATATCAACAATAAAATTATCCATGAATTATTTCAAAAATAATGCGCTTTTTTACGGATACTTGGAGATAAGGACAGAGCGATTGTATTGTTCCACCTATAGTGATGTGGATATCGAGATCACATCTCAAATCCAGATCTTACGGACCTCCCAAAGATGCTTGATTATATCAAGGTCGTAGATCTAATCTTCTCATTGCATCCGAATCACATTGAGATCAAGGACCAACATTTGGACTAAGATTAGATCACTTCTCTATCAGAGGAGTCACTAAAATCCAGACCTTTTTCATCACTCCCTCGGAATGGAAGCGTCATGGTTATACAATCGTTTGTGATCGCATCACCCTTAGGTATTCCCAATACTTGTACATCCTGCATACTGGAAGACCAAGAACAAACCTGAAGTTTCAGATCTCTTTTAAACTGTCTCATTTAGGGTTTTATCATTAAGTTTTCTCATTCGATCATTGAGAGTTTGTATCGATCAAATACTTTCAAAAAAATATATCATACCTCGGTGTTGATCATATACTTTCCAAAAGTATATATCAAACCTACAAATTCAGTCAAGCTTCCAAAGCGAGACAGTCATGCACGGAATTTGATTCTTCCCAATATCGCATGAGTGAGCTCATGTCTTTCGGTTCAGTAATGAACCTGTATGATCCCTTTGAGAGATTGTATTACTCATATGCCCTTGCATGCACACCAACGGCCGGTGTATAGACCTTGGTTAGGTCATGAACCTATTGGTCTGCCAAATATACATATTTAGACATATAGTAACACATCTGTCTCCGGTCAGAGGATGTGTGCCTATATCGTGACAGCATACGACGTAGGTCTTTGGTTATCTCGATCTCGTTAAGTCAACTCTTTGACGTAACTTATCTAACACCTCCGAATCTCTATTCCTATGTAGATGACCTGCATCAAGAGGTCAGTTAGATATCAGCCAAATGAGAAAGGATTGCCATCTCCTACTCAGGCTGGAGATCATCTCTTAACAATCATTTGACAGTGCTTGATGAGTCCTCAATCTAACTCATTAGATATTCAATCAAGCACCAGCCTCTATGATTCAATAATTTAATCAACAACTATATGATCATTAAGATGACCATGGTACATAATCCTATTTATACTAAGGGACCTATTCTCCAAATTAATTATTCTTCATTTCAGATCATGGAATGATATTCACAATAACATTTATAACATAATGGCTTGACGTGGGCTCGCATGTCCAACATAGGAAGTCAGTCGGTTATGACTTATTTAGGCGACACCTCGATGCGGATTTTAGGGCATCAGATGCAGTCAAGAGCGTTGTTTATGTTGCTTATGATGATGATGACATTGTCACTAAATCCACCAAGGATGATGACCCCGACAATGGTGTTGATGTCGTCTTATCTCTAGCTGGGATAGATGGTGGTGCTGATGCCACCAAATTTATAGATGCCAGGCCAGAGCGCGGTACTGATGCCGCCATTTCAGATGTTGTCAGTGGTACTAATGCCGCCAAGAATTATTTAATTGTGTTGCCTTCCTCTTTTCTTATAATTGAGGATATCTTGAGAAAAACATAAAAAATGAAAAAACTATAAACATAAAAAATATGAATAAAGGAAAGGTTTTTATATCTCCTTTGGTTTCTATATCGTAAGTCCATCACATCCAAGCAGAGGCCATTCGGTCACTCCCATAGTACCAGCTACCACCACCCCTTTAGATACTCAGATGGTGGAATATCATCCGGATTAGCACTTACGTTCCCTTCCCCCGCTAGCCCATGAGCAACAGGAGCTGTTAATGGAAGTCAACGGGATTTGGTACTCCCAGCATCAACAGTAGCTTGGGATCCTCCATGACCACCCAGGCTTCTGATGGTCCACTGGAGGTGCTTAATCTCAACAGCAGCCTTCGGCACAGGCAGAGCAGGGCACCCAACAATAGCATCCCCAATACTCCTAACAACAACACGGTCCTCGGCCCCCATACCAGGGTCAACAATGGAGGTAGCAGCCTCATCTTCAGTATTCACAGCTCCCCCCCTCACTCGTACCAGTGGCAACAAAGCCATCCTCATTTCCAACAAGGCAATCCATACGGTTCTCATGCACACGCGTATGAGAACCCAACATTAGACGATCTCGCTTGCATGCTTTCCGATTAACAAGCTACTTTTCGGCAAGAGATGGATGAGTTCCGGTTGGAAATAAGGTAAATAATCAAGGGTAAAGCCACCATATCTTCGTAGATTAAGTCTAGCCCTAATAACCTGAAAAGCAAGTCTGAGAAGGTATAGTTTATAGAGACCACCACTCCCAGTGAAGTGTTAGATGACATCCATTATTTATTTATTGTTGATTTTATGACACTTAGGAGGGTAGGATGAAGGATATGGGGAATCCTTAAGCGCATCATGATTAGCCAATGTTTCTACTAATCTGGATCAGGTAAAAATATCACTCAGGTCGTTGCGACCCGGATTGGTAAGAATCTCGGCTCAATCAAGAAAGTGTGAAGCAGACCACCAAAATCAAAGAAAAATCAAATAAAAGCGATAGTGGTCCTGGCTATTAGATTAGCATGGTATAGCGACCAGGGTCGGACTCAGGGAGCACGTGATGGCCTTGCAGCCTACAGTCTCAAAAAGAAATAAAATAAAAGAAATGTGTTTTTGGTGGATTTTTAATTTTTATAATTTTTTGGAATTTTAGTTAATAAAGAAAATAATGAAACTAATAGAACATGCTAATTCAAACAATTAGTAAAGCACTCAAAAATCAACCAAAAATTCAAATAAAAACGTTTTTATGTGTTTTATGTTTTTTAATGTTTTTAGTGAATTTTTGGGAGTTTTCTGATTTTTATTTAATTTTCTAAAAATCAAACAAGGTAGGGAAATGAAGGTACCATCCAGTCAAGAGTAAAAGGTAAATTTAAAATGCAAAAAGGCCCCTCACTCCTAGAGGTAATTTTCCTGTAACTAGAAAGTTTAAGGAAAATTTAGGCACTGGTATTATTGTTGTTGGATTTTTAAATTATTTATTATAATTTTTATAGTGTTTTTAGTGTTTTTCAATTTTTATGAATTTTATATAATGAAAAATGACCAAAATTGGTCAGAAACTCAAACAAGACAAAATACACAGTGGCTAATTTTTTTGTAATTTTTAGATGAGGTTTAATATTTTTTGTGAATTTTTAAATCAGACAGTAAAGAAAAATCTTGTTTTTGAATTTTTAAAAATATCAAATAAAACCAAAAATGTCTCCAAAAATTGTAGAAAATTTTACAACATGGCAGCAGCCATGTATCCAATTTTCGTTGAATTTTGGAGTTAGTTGATATTTTATTAAAAATCAAAACCTAGGTAGAGTGCATAGGGACCTGTACGTAAATACCAAAAGTCCCAGGGGGTCTGGTGCAAAAATCCCAAGAAGTCACACGTGAGGCGCGTGTCTAGGGCACTCAGGGACCTAATTGCAAATAAAATAAGGTTCATGGACTAAATAATAACAGGTATTAAAAGTCCAGGGGCCTTATCGTAAAATACCCAAGAATATAACGCACATGCACAAATTCAACACGCACAGGGGAATAAATGCAATTATCTAAAAATTTTCATTAATTCATAAACAATCCAGAACTACAAGGCTATTAATGCAAATATCCCAGACAAACACGTGTCGATGCACGTGACACACTACAGGTAGGGCTATACATGCATATAGCAGGAAAGATAAGGTCCAATGTGCAATTTACCTAACGCAAATAAAATCCTAAAAATATTTACAGGACTAAAAGCAAACTACGCTAAAGCTAAGGGCCTAAGGGAATATTTACCCTTTATTAAGTAGGCCGTCGGATGGGCGCCACGTGTGCTGATCGACAGCTGAGAACGGGGTGGCGCCCAACACTGGAATCCTCGGGCTGATCGAACGGCCAGGGCTTCGCCACGTGTGAGATCGAATGGATGTGAGGCTCTGTGGCTAAACCTCGACGATCAACCGGTCCAGATCGCTCCTCCAAATATCGGACGGTGCTGGAAGCTCCTCGGATGGACGGTGAGGATCTAAACTGGAGCCTGGGGTCGATCGGACGGTGTCTGGAGGTCGAGGAAGAATTAATGGCCGGCGACCTTCGCTGGCCCGCTGCGTGCGCTCTCGACCTCCTCGTGGGGCTCTGATGATCGGAGAAGAAGCTCTGTGTGCTCCCGCATCGAATGGCGGCCTCGGATGACTCGTCGGAGCTCCGAGGAACTCAGGCGAGTCCGGCAGAGGTCAAGCTGTTGCCTCCAATGGTCCAAGCCCTCAGATGGGCTCGGATGTACCTACAAAGCACACTAGCAGACTCGTGGGTCGAGGGCAAGTTGCCTCGACCCTGTGAGAGGGGGTGACAGTGATCGGTGAGGCGGGGCGGTCGAGCTCCGACGAGGTGCAGACGGTGGAGCTCGAAACCCCAGCTCCTGTGCGAGCTGGGTTGAATGGAAGGGCAGAGAACGTGAGCGAAGGATAGAGGAACATGATGGAAGGGTTTGATGATCGAATCGAAGGCGGAGGTCACCGGAATCGATGATGAACAACAAATGGGCGAATTGGGCGAAACGTGAAATCAAAGAAAACGGGAAGGAAATACGGCTACCTGGGTGGACGAGTCGACTGGGCTCGAGCTGCTGGAGCTCTGGGTCGTTGTCTCATGGGTCGTCGAGGCCCGAGGCTCGAGCTCCTCCTTCAGGCGGAGCACGGCGGCGGTAGCTCGCCGGATCAGAGGACCGGGCACCTTCTCCTCTCTTTGACACCACCAACGGCGAGCTGTCACCTCAGGGAAGGCAGTGGAGGTCACGGGAATGAAAGGTGGGGAGCCAAAGATGGGGAAATGGGTGGCGGAGCTCGGCTTTTATATGGTGGAAGGTCCTGGAAGAAAGGATCGGGTCCGGCTCGATGGAGCACGGACCCCAAGGCACGATGTCGGGCGAGGTTCCCGGATTATAGGAGAGTAATTAGGTCCTGGTGTTAGGGGATTCAGGCGTCAGGTCGTGACGCAAAAAATCAGGGAAGTCGGGTCGGGCGTCACGACCCGTGAGAAGTGGTCTACAGGGGGGAGTTGACCGGGCGGTCAACGTCCCCCGTGGACCAATGGGGATTGGCCACGTGGAAAATCTTTGTAAATTCATTTAAAAATAGCGAATGGCCGATTTAATAAAAATTAAAACATAAAAAATATTTGTTTTAATTTTTTCTATTTTCTGTGATTTTATATTTTTTTGAAATAAAAGTAGGGTATTTACATTATAGAGCTATATATAGGTATATGTACAATATAGGTTTTTGATTTTTGATTTTTATTAGTTATTTTTGTACATTTTTATTCCCATTTTATATTTTATTTATTTATAGCATAAAATTAGGAATAAAAGGGTATTTTTATTTTATTTTTATTATTTATAAACAATGGTTAAATAAATAGATCTATACATTTATGTACATGGTATATGTACAAAGTTATTTTTGATTTTTAATTTTGCTATTTTTATTTTGTTTTTGTTTTAATGGTTTTTATTTTATTTATTTACAACATAGAAGATATGATATATACAAATTTTAAGGATTTTAATTTATTTATTTATAGGGCTAAATAAATATAAGTGTAGGTGTATGTATAAGGTGAATATGCACAAGTGACTCTTTTTATTTTCTTTTTAATTTTTCCATTTTTATTTTGATTTTGTATTTATAAATATATACAAATGTATACAATCCTATTTTATTCTATTTTTGGAGGAAAATATTTTTGTAATATTTACAGGTATATTTACACACATGAGCCCCTATCTCTCTCTACTTTGGCTTTTATGCGGTCAGGCCCATGCTGAGCCCTCCCTTGGATTAGGTTGCTCAATATTTATTCTAAATATTTCCCTCTTTTTCTTTTGTCTCTTTATTCTTTTATTTTTGCACAAAAACATGCTAATTATAACTTTTTACACAATGCATACTTTTGATAATTATTTGTATTTACAGACATATACATGCATTTGCAAAGGTTTTTGTAGCTAAAATATAAGAATAAAGAGTGATGAATGGGTATTCATCACCCCCCTATACTTAACTTTGCTAGTCCCTTAGAAAACACTTATTTGAAAAAGAAGTGAAAAAGAAAGAAAGAAAAAGAAAAAGAGGAGAATGCACATGGATTAAGGCTGATTATTAAACTTGCCTTCATTAAATTGAATTATGGATCTCGATCAGATCTTTGGATTATTAATGTGTCGGAACCTTATTTGGACTTAAGCTTAAAACTCAACAGCCTCTAAGTTCCACCAATCTATGGACAAGACTCCTCAATAAACCAGATCAGAACAAGTCTACATACACAAACTCTAATGACCATGAATCTTTCCATGTAGTGTAAGTGATATGTAGCTCCCCACCTCAGAAGTAACAAAGAAACAACCTCCCCCAACTTGGTAACTCTAATGCCTCGATCTAGCAACTCTTTCCTCGAGAAGCGGGGTATTCCCTTCTAAGTTCAAATGCAACCAGCTCAAGAAGAGGGGGAAGAAGATGAAGAATGGACCATGGCCAGTGTAGCCACGTGTCCCTGGGAGCCTAACCAGTGTAGCTAAGTCTCCCGCTGCAAGCTTCATGAGATGTAACATGGATACCATAAGCTTTTGCTTTATTTGACTATATACACTCCGGTGGGGTTATTAAATTTTCAATCCGATCCACCACTTTTTTGGAGTTCTTTTCTTTTTGCACCCCTTTTTTTTGTGTGCAACTGTACAACATATCTACATGGTGCAGCATATATACAAAGAGTTTTTCCTCTTGAGCCAGTAGACTAACCCTCTTTTGAAGCTTTATTGCAACCCACGGCTTCTGTCTTTAGCCTTCATCACCACTAGACCAAGTTGAGACGCACTTCCTTCACTAGAAGAAGAAGAGAGGTTCCGCTTAGAAGTACTACCCTCATATGTTACCCCAAGCCAAAGGAAACTGCCTCCTCACCACCTCATCCGTGGAGAGCTATGTGTAAAGTGTTGGTGCAAGTCAAGCCATTGTCTCCAAGAGTCATGCGTGTGTTGTTAAGTGCTCTACTTAGGCTCATCAAGATGACGTATGCTCATAGCCTAGTGGACTCAAAGAATTAAGTCCCAATGGACCTGAAAAGCCTTAACCCTAAGCCCTATAAGGTTCCTCTTAGAATTAGGTGAATTAAGATCTTAATCAAGCTCCATTTCCCAGTTTAATTCCAGGCTAGTTTAAATGTCAACTATGATCCAGGAAAAACTATACAAATATTTACAAAGATGCTATTTAAAAATATTGACAATCGTGCAAAATTTTTGCAAAATGTTTTGAAACCATGGATGTATGCATGAATGCAAGTTTTGCACAAAATATTTAGAAACATTTACACAATGTCTTTTGCAAACTTTTGATTTTCAAAACATTTTGGAAAAATTTTGTATTATATACATAATTTTGATATGAAAATATTTACACAAACTTTACACAAAAGATTTTTGAAAACATTTTTACAAAAATAATTTGTACACTAGCTATGTATGTGCAAAATGAATCTTATATACAAGGGAGAAAAAATTTTAATTTTATGGGTTTTTAGCCATTTTTATTTATTCACACACTCACACAAAGTACGAGTTATGGCTAAAGTATATATGAAATATATACACACCCCCCTATACTTAGCTCGAACGATGTCCTCAGAGTGATCAAGAGCGATGAAGAAGACATAACTCGTGCTTAGTATAGGGACGTGAAAAGGAATGGCTATATACAGAGATGAATCAAAGAATAGAATGAATAGAAGATCAAGAGAATCTCGGCTTTTCCCCCCTATACTTAGGATCAAGTAATCCTAAGTATAGCAAGCTGTACATGAAGGGAAATCTGAGTGAAGGATGTACAGAATCTGCCCCCCCCCCATACTTAGGGTGAAATATCCCTAAGTATAGGCAGCAAAACAGGGGTAGAAAGGATAAAAAGAATACCCGAAGGTCCTACATCCCCCCTATACTTAGGGTAAAGTACACCCTAAGTATAGCATAATCATAAGATGAGAAAAAGGGATGTGGGACTAAAGAATAGAGTGATATAGACAACTTGATCTATGCAGGTCGGAAGAACAGTGATAATCAGGCGTGAGATGCAATAGATGTGAGTCAAAAGACCACATCTCACGCAAAATGAATAGGGGCAACATCAACGACCCGCGGCTCATGATCTAGAAATGGCTTGAGCCGCTGGCCGTTCACTCGAAAGGTACTCTCAGAAGATAACTCAGATATATCAATGCTCCCGTTGTCGTGTACCTTTCTCACAAGATAAGGTCCCTTCCATTTGCTCTATAGCTTCCCTGGAAATAGACGAAGCCTAGCATCAAACAACCATACTCTCTGTCCAGGCTCAAAATGCTTCTGGCTGGTATGAGAATCATGCCACTCTTTCACTCTCTCCTTATACTGTAGGCTGTTTGAGAAGGCGGTATCACGAAGCTCCTCCAGTGCTGCTAACTTTGCCCTCCTCTGGTCTCCCACACTATCTGGATCTAAAAGAATATATGTGACTGCCCAAAGTGACTTGTGCCTCAACTCAACAGGTAAATGGCACGGCTTGCCATAAACGAGGCGAAAGGGAGATGTGTCCAATGGTGTCTTGAAAGACGTCCTATATGCCCACAAGACCGAGTTCAAAAGCTGTGACCAATCCTTTCGGTCAGGGCGGACGACTTTCTGCAAAATAGTCTTGATCTCCATGTTCGACACCTCAGCTAGACCATTTGTCTGAGGATGGTATGAAGTGGCAACTCGATGGTCTATGCCGAACTCGCTAGCAAGTGCCTTCACCTGGTCGTTGATGAAATGAGACCCCCCATCTGAAATCAATACTCGAGGTACCCGAACCGCGTGATGATGTGCTTCCTCAAAAATCTGCAAACTGTCCTGGCATCAGCGGCTCGGGCGGGGATAGCCTCAACCCAACGACTAACATAGTCAACGGCCAACAGAATGTACTCAAATCCCTGACTCTTAGGGAATGGACCCATGAAATCGATGCCCTATGCGTCAAAAACCTCACAGAAGTGTATGGGCTGCATCGGCATCATATCACGTTGTCCACAAGTGCCCATCCTCTGACAGTCAGTACACCTCTTCACAAACTCATCAGAGTCCTTGAAGAGGGTAGGCCACCACAAGCCGGATTGGAGCACTTTCTGTGTCGTTCTCCTCCCAGAGTGATGTCCTCCTGCCTCAAGCTTGTGGTAGTAAGTGAGGACGCTATGGTGCTCCTCCTGAGGAATGCACCTACGCCAGACGCTATCCCCTCCTTCGTGGTAAAGGATGGGATCCTCCCAGTGGTAGGACTTGGCCTTCGCGAGGAAGGTCTCAATCCTCTGCCTGGGCCAACCTTGTGGGACCTTCTTAGCAAGAAGAAAGTTCACAATATCGGCATACCACGGGAGTGAGGCGATAGCAAGGATCTCCTCATCTGGGAAGGTCTCACAAATGGGATCAATATGCTCAGACTCCTCAGGCTGCTCTAAACGGAAGAGATGATCCGCCACCACATTCTTGACTCCAGGCTTATCCTTAATCTCTATGTCAAAACCCTGGAGTAGAAGGATCCATCTAGTCAGTCTGGCCTTGGCATCCTTCTTTGCCATGAGGTACCTGATGGCGGTATGATCTGTATACAAAGTCACTCTAGATCCAATAATGTACGATCTGAACTTATCTAGGGCGAACACTACGGCTAGCATCTCCTTCTTTGTGACTGTATAATTCCGCTGCGCGGAATCCAATGTGCGGCTAGCGTAGTGGATACCAAAAGGAACTCCATCCCTCCTCTATCCTAGCACAGCCCCCACGGCAAAATCGGAGGCATCCGTTATGATCTCGAATGGGAGAGACTAGTCTGGCAGCTAAAGGACAGGAGCCTCAACAACACAATGCTTGAGAGTCTCAAACGACGAAAGACACTTGTCATCGATAAGGAACTCGGTGTCTTTCATCAGCAGGACAGTCAACGGTCGGGCAACCCTACTGAAATCACGAATGAATCACCGGTAGAAACCGACGTGCCCCAGGAATGACCGTAACTACCACAAATTGGACAGCGGTGCAAGTTTTCTAATGACATCAACCTTGGCCGGATCAACCTCCATGCCCCTGTTGGAGATGATATGGCCAAGCACCGTCCCTTGAGTCACCATAAAGTGACTCTTCTCCCAAGAAAGAACCAAGCGAACCTCTATGCAGCGCTGAAGCACTCGGTCTAGGCAGTCAAGACAGGAGTCGAATCCGTCGCCGTAAACCGAGAAATCATCCATGAAGACCTCCAAGCACTCCCCTACCATGTCCGAAAAGATCGACAACATGCATCTCTGAAAAGTCGCAGGGGCATTGCATAGCCCAAATGGCATGCGTCGGTTGGCGTATGTGCCGAAGGGACAGGTAAAGGTGGTCTTCTCCTGGTCCTCAGGAGCGATGGCCACCTGGTTGTAGCCCGAGTACCCATCCAGAAAATAATAATGGCTCTTCCCTGCCAGTCTCTCAATAATCTGATCAATAAAGGGGAGGGGGAAATGATCCTTCTTGGTGGCCTGGTTGAGTCTCCTGTAGTCAACACAAACCCGCCAAGAAGTGGGTACTCGTGTAGCAATCTCCTCTCCAGACTCGCTGATAACTGTAGTAATGCCCGTCTTCTTGGGCACCACATGCAAAGGGCTGACCCACTTGGAGTCGGAGATGGGATAGATAAAATCGGCGCTCCACCACTTCGAAATTTCCTTCATGACAACCTCTCTCAAATTCGGGTTCAGCCGCCGCTGGAACTCACGCGACGGCTTCGCCTCATCCTCAAGATAGATATGGTGGGAGCACAGGGCCGGACTAATCCCCTGGAGATCTGCTACGCTCCGTCCTATCGCCTTGCGGTTCTTTTCAAGAACCCCCATCAAATGGGATTCTTGCTCTCCAGTCAAATCGGTTGAGATAATGACTGGGTGCATCTCATGCTCACCCGCAAGGAATCTATACTTCAACGACGAAGGAAGCGGCTTCAGCTCTGGACAAACTGGCGCTGGCAAATCTGGCTTCTGAAGAATCCGAGTGTATGCGGCCAAATCTGCCCGGGAGAATGAGAACGTACTCTCGTAAACTGGATCTGAAGAAGGCTGCTCAACTGAACTGTCTCTGATCTGCTCGGCATCTACCTCCTCCCTATCTGCAGGCTCAATGGAAGTCAGGTCTGGCATGTAATCATCACAATCTGCCCAATCAGACTCTGACTCCGAGGGATCTATGTCATCCAAGGTGGGGTCAGCACCACCATCATCACAAGAATCAGAGTCGTGGTCGAGAACTGGCTCTACTGCCTCTGAAGTATCCTGGACCAGGAATGTGCTCTCCAGGCTCTCCTCTGCTGTCGTCTCTGCATCAGCGGAATCTGAGAATGAGAGGATGGCCTGTGCTGCTGGGTCTGCCCAAACTGCCTTATCGTCTGTGATCACAAAGTCACAGTCCTGGTGGATGTCTAGCCCTGCATCTGTCAGCTGCTCTGTGTCTGAAGTCGTTTCTGAGCATGATCTGTCTCTGGCTCTGCTGTCCTCGACCATCTCTATTTGTACACTTTCGCCCTCAACGCGAAAGTATACCTTCCCGCTATCATGGTCAGTCACCGCCTTGGCTGTGGCCAAGAACGGACGACCGAGAATGATGGGGGTATCGGTCACGGTCTCAGGGATCTCCATGTCTAACACTACGAAGTCCACAGGAAATTGCAGGCCCTGAATCATGATGACAACGTCTCGCAACAACCCCTTCGGCCTCTTGACAGATCGATCAGCAAACTGAAGGACTGTCCTGCTCTGTCTAAGAGTGCCCAACTCAAAGCGGTCTAGAAGGGCTGCCGGAAGGAGGTTGATCGACGATCCTCTATCTAATAGAGTACGGTCGAACCTCTGCTCTCTGATGTGGCATCTAACATAACGGGCTCCTAAATCTGGTCTCTTAGCCGGCAAACGGTTCTGGACCGCGAAACACGTGGCTTTCGTCAGCACATCGATCTCTGAGTGGTGGTCCCTCCTCTTCCTCCTGACTGTGGTCCTGTCTCTCAACGAACGCTGAAGAAGGGGGATGTGCTGCAAAGCCTCCTGAAGAGTCAGCTGTATGTGAAAACGATATATCATCTGCTGGCTGAACTCTTCCTGATCTCTCTTTTTGGGATTTTCTGTTTTCTTCCCCTTCCCCATCTGAATGGCTCTAGGGAAGGGGATCACTAGGTCCTTCTCAGATGAAGGACTAGGAAAAGGTCTAGACGGCTCGACGACCGGATCCGCACATACATCAAGCACCACAGTGGGTCCAGAAAAAACCAAACCTTTTCCTTTATTCACAACAGAGTTCCGAGATACATCAGAAGTAGGAAAAACAACAGGTCTCTCAGAATGAACATGGGTGGCCTCAGCACCACCATCGGCTGGATCAACTGGAAGACTCGCGGCCTCAGTACTGCGCTCTGGCTCGGCATCAGGGGCGGACTCGGTACCACCTCCTCGAACTGGTGAAACGGCGGCCTCAGCACCGCCGGTGGAATCAGCATCCTTTGTGGCATCAGTACCACCGTCGTCATCTCTAGCGGCCTCAGTACCGCTCTCCTCCTCGTCTCGCGCTCTGGGTGGGTCCTCATGATGTGGCTCAGACGAGGCGCCGCCTGCTGGCATCCTACCGCTCCTAAGTGTGACAAAATCAGTATCAAATAGATATCTAGTCATATCACCAAATGCATCACTAGGAGTGGTATACTCAGTACAAGGTACCTGCTCAGATTTCCGCTTTAGGCTGTTGGGGTTCGGTTCGATCTGGGCAGGGATGGCGGCCTTCCCTCTTACAATGTCCCGCATCTCCTGGCGGAACTCGTCCATCTCCCGTCAAAAAGTAGCCTGCTGATCAGTGAGAAGGCGGGCTATGTCATCCAAGGCGGGGCTCTCATGGGAGCCCGACGGGTAGCCTCTCTGGTAGTGAGGCTGCTGGAACTGGTGCTGCTGCTGCTGAGAGGGATACAACTGGTGTTGTTGCTGCTGGTGGTGGTGAGGCTGATCTCGCCTCAAAGACTGTCCCTGCTGGAAGGGACGAGGACCATAGGACGACTGTTGCTGCTGTTGTGATGGGTACACTGGGGGCTGCTGCTGCGGCTGGTGCTCTCTCTGATGGCTGTACTGGCCACCCTGTCCTGACGGCTGCTGTTGGGGCTGGTTACCTCCGGTCCCCCACCGGAATCCGGGATGGTCTCATCGGATACCGGGCTGAGGGCGGTCATACCAAATCCCGTTGACATCCATCAACGGCTCTGCATCGTACTGGGCTGGCGGGAGTACTGCCAGATGCTGATCCGGCTGGTATACCACCATCTGCAAGTCTGGAGATGGTGGTGACTGGTAGGTGGGCTGCGGCTGTTGGTACGGCTCCGCTTGTACAAGGTGAACCTGTCTAGGCTGCTGGTGTGAGCTGGAGTGCTGGGACGAGCTGCTGCTGCTGCTGCCGTGATCGCCTCACGACTGAAGACGGGGCTGGGAAGCCGTCTGTGCCTCCTGGAGACACAAGACTGGGTCTTCATGTCGCTCAGAGTCTGTGCCATCTGCTCCATTTGAGTGATGCCCTGGCACTGCTTCTTCTCAATCAGCTCCATCCGATCCAACTTCTCGCTAATGATGCCCATGTCCGCAGCTGATGACTCTTCCTGTACTGCTGCTAGTGCGGACGAACTGGAAGGACCGACGTCGACCCGTGCTATCCTATGGTACTGCACGGGTCCTGGCTACTGGTGTCTGCCCTGAGTGTACAACCGGGTCTGGGACATCACCATGTAGTTCTCGGCCATCTCCTCGTAGATGACCCAGACTTGGTCGTGATCCTTGGCGAAGTAAGACCCGCCACAAGAAGCATTCACCAAGCCCTGAAGCTCTGGTGTCAGCCCGTTGAAAAAGCTCTACACGAGGTTTGACTTTGAAATGTCATGGTGCGGGCATCTATCAGTCATCTTTCTGAACCACTCCCATGCTTCATGGAACTGCTCGTTGGGGAGCATGGAGAAGTTGCTGATCAGGGCTCTCGCGGCATTGGTCCTCCCGAGTGGATAGTACTTGTGCAAGTACGTGGCACGGAGCTGCTCCCACGTGTAGACGAACTTCCCCAGATGTTTCAGCCAGGTGGCTGCCCTGTCTGCCAAAGATAAGGGGAAGGCAATCATCCTGATGGTATCCTGGTCCACCTGACGATCGTGGACAGTACTGCAAATCATCTCAAACTTCTGCAGGTGGAGATGGGGCTCCTCAGTGGCCAACCCGTGAAACCGGAGAAGGAGCTGCAAAGTGTTCGGGGGGAACTTGAAGTCCCCCACGATGGCTGGTAGCACCACCCAACGGTGCGTCAAAGTCGATCCAAGATTGTGGTTCTCCCACATCGTTCTCGGTGGTCCTGCTCCTCATGCTGCGGCTGCTGCTGCTGCGGCTGCGGCTGCTGTTGCGACGGCTGCCGCATCGTCGGGTCCTCCTCCGCGGTTCTCGCAGTCGGCTCTCATCTGCTCTAGCTCTCTCCTCATCTCGATCATAAACGCTCCCTGATCCCTCAACTGCTGCTGCACAGTCTCGAGGGAGGCTATCAGGGTGGAGTTGATCGCACCCTGGTCCAGAACAAAGTGCTCGGGCTGTGGACCTCTAGAGAGATCATCGGAACTGCCGGCCATGGTGTCTGCAAAATCAAATGATCCAAACTCAGGTGCCGATAAATCTGCTAATCTCTCTGGCACTGGTCTCTCGGAACCGAAAGAAAGGGGGTCGAGGGGGAAAGGGTGGAATCATAATTGGGTTCGGAGAGCGGGTCTTGGCTCTCGCGAACCAACCTAGATGAGCGGGTAGACGCGCCTGAAAGCGGTGCAGCCAACGGCTGCCTAAGAGATCGTCTGCCCATCATCTTGATGTGGCGAGTAAGGCGGATGAGATCTGGAAAAACTATGATCACAAGCAAACCCCCAGTTCACCAACGCAATGCGAGCTGAAGACCGTGAAGGCTCGGTCAAATTATCTTGTCAAATTTTATTTTGGTGAACAATCAGAATATCAGAGCGATTACGTGACCTGATGGGATACCCGATACCTTCCCAACCGACTGTCCCGCACAGAAGAGTCGGTAATCAGTCGAGAATGGTACCGGAGGGCTCTATCTAGTGTACGGGTCACTCTCTCGCACAATCAAACCAAGCAATGAGGGGGTTGCTCTCCCCAAGACAAGCTTTTTCAGTCAAGTATCTTTTAGTGATCAATAGTTTTAACAGTCCCAATTTTATGGTTTTTCTTTTTAATCTTTTTCAATACAAACAAAGAGGCCTAAAAATTTTTCGGTTCTCCTGGTTATTAAGTATAAAACAGGGGGGAGAAGTCGAAAAAGCCGATGCGCGAAAATCAATGATGCATGCAAAGTCAGAAATGCGTACCTGTCTCCAGCACTCTACATGCAATATGATCCGCGCAGAATTTAAAGAAAGAAAAGTAAACTACCTATATGGTGCAGCGGAAAAAGCCGAGTCCTAAGCATGCAACTTCTACACGACAGAACCGTCTAGCTGGTCACTCGTCTTCGATCCAGAAAGTCCGGTCTAGACCCACCCCTCCTCTTCTCGATAGGTCGAGTTCAGGAGTAGCGCTTAACGGGGCAGGCTCGCGGCGCATAGGCTCGAAGGAAAATTAATCAGCTATTTTTATTAATGTTTTATTAGTAGGTCCAATTAACGAAATATAGGTGCAGGCAATCTATTAAGTGTGTGGATCCTACTAAGTACGACACAGTCAAGCAGAAAGTTCTAAGTCTAGGGGCTCGAGAAAAACCGCGTAAAACCGTAAAAGGCAGCGAAAAATCAAAAAAGCCACGAAAAAATCCAAGCTAGCTAAAGGGTCCCCCGAGACCCGAAGAAGGAAATCCAAGTCCTGTTGTTGTCCCTGTGTTATTACAATAATTCAAATAAGCATGAAATAAAAGCTAATCTATTCCTCTCTCACTCAGCTACTCTCTCGCTCTCTCCTGCGGCTCCGTGCAGAAGGGAGCCGCCTCCGAATCCCGCGGTTGCGTCGGCTCCTCGCCAGTCGCCTCCTCGGTCCTCGGGCCCTCGCAAGAAAGTAAACAAGAATGATCAGAGCAAATTATTATATAAACAGTGTCAGAAAAAATATATCTACAAAAATCTATACAGAAAACCGCGAAAACGAAAATCGCGGAAAAAGACAACTACTAAGTCGTGCTCCCCGGCAACGTCGCCATTCTGATGAGCCAATGTTTCTACTAATCCGGATCAGGTAAAAATATCACTCAGGTCATTGCGACCCGGATCGGTAAGAATCTCGGCTCAATCAAGAAAGTGTGAAGCAGACCACCAAAATCAAAGAAAAATCAAATAAAAGCGATAGCGGTCCTGGCTATTAGATTAGCCTGGTATAACGACCAGGGTCGGACTCAGGAAGCACGTGATGGCCTTGAGGCCTACGAAGTAGTCTCAAAAAGAAATAAAATAAAAGAAATGTGTTTTTGGTGGATTTTTAATTTTTATAATTTTTTTGGATTTTAGTTAATAAAGAAAATAATGAAACTAAGAGAACAAGCCAATTCAAACAATTAGTAAAGCACTCAAAAATCAACCAAAAATTCAAATAAAAATGGTTTATGTGTTTTATATTTTTTAATGTTTTTAGTGAATTTTTGGGAGTTTTCTTATTTTTATTTAATTTTCTAAAAATCAAACAAGGCAGGGAAATGAGGGTACTGTCCAGTCAGGAGTAAAAGGCCAATTTAAAATGCAAAAAGGCACCTTTAACTCCTGGAGGTAATTTTCCTGTAAACTAGAAAGTGTAAGGAAAATTTAGGCACTGGGATTATTATTTTTGGATTTTTAAATTATTTATTATAATTTTTATATTGTTTTTAGTGTTTTTCAATTTTTATGAGTTTTATATAATGAAAAATGACCAAAATTGGTCAGAAACTCAAACAAGACAAAATACACTGTGGCTAATTTTTTTGTAATTTTTAGATGAGTGTTAATATTTTTTTGTGAATTTTTAAATCAGAAAGTAAAGAAAAAGCTTGTTTTTGAATTTTTAAAAATATCAAATAAAACCAAAAATGTCTCCACAAATTCTAGAAAATTTTACAACATGGCAGGAGCCATGTCCAACTTTCGTTGAATTTGGAGTTACTTTGATATTTTATTAAAAATCAAAACCTAGGTACAGTGCACAGGGACCTGTACATAAATACCAAAAGTCCCAAGGGGTCCGGTGCAAAGATCCCAAGAAGTCACGTGCGAGGCACGTGTCTGGGGCACTCAGGGACCTAATTGCAAATAAAATAAGGTTCCTGGACTAAATAATAACAGGTATTAAAAGTCCAGGGGCCTTATCGTAAAATACCCAAGAATATAACGCACATGCACAATTTCAACACGCATAGGGGCATAAATGCAATTATCTAAAAATTTTCATTAATTCATAAACAATCCAGAACTACAAGGCTATCAATGCAAATATCCCAGACAAACACGTGTCGATGCACGTGCCACACTACAGGTAGGGGTATACATGCAAATAGCAGGAAAGATAAGGTCTAATGTGTAATTTACCTAACGTAAATAAAATCCTAAAAATATTTACAGGACTAAAAGCAAACTACGCTAAAGCTAAGGGCCTAAGGGAATATTTACCCTTTATTAAGTAGGTCGTCGGATGGGCGCCACGTGTGTTGATCGACGGCTGAGAACAGGGTGGCGCCCAACACTGGAATCCTCGGGTTGATCGAACGGCAAGGGCTTTGCCACGTATGAGATCGAACGGACGTGAGGCTCTGTGGCTAAACCTCGACGATCGACCGGTCCAGATCGTTCCTCCAAATATCGGACGGTGCTGGAAGCTCCTCGGATGGACGGTCAGGATCTAAACTGGAGCCTGGGGTCGATCGGACGGTGTCTGGAGGTCAAGGAAGAACTGATGGCCGGCGACCTTCGCCGGCCCGCTGCGTGCGCTCCCGTCCTCCTCGCGGGGCTCTGATGATCGGAGAAGAAGCTCTGTGTGCTCCCGCGTCGAATGGCGGCCTCGGATGACTCGTCGGAGCTCCGAGGAACTCAGGCGAGTCCGGCAGAGGTCAAGCTGCTGCCTCCAATGGTCCAAGCCCTCAGATGGGCTCGGATGTACCTGCAAAGCACACTAGCAGACTCACGGGTCGATGGCAAGTTGCCTCGACCCTGTGAGAGGGGGTGACGGTGATCGGTGAGGCGGGGCGGTCGAGCTCCGGCGAGGTGCAGACGGTGGAGCTCGAAACCCCAGCTCCTGTGCGAGCTGGGTTGAATGGAAGGGCGGAGAACGTGCGCGAAGGATAGACGAACGTGATGGAAGGATCCGGTGATCGAATCGAAGGCGGAGGTCACCGGAATCGATGATGAACAACAAATGGGCAAATTGGGCGAAACGTGAAATCAAAGAAAACGGGAAGGAAATACGGCTACCTGGGTGGACGAGTCGACTGGGCTCGAGCTGCTGGAGCTCTGGGTCGTTGCCTCACGGGTCGTCGAGGCCCGAGGCTCGAGCTCCTCCTTCAGGCAGAGCACGGCGGCGCTAGCTCGCCGGATCAGAGGACCGGGCACCTTCTCCTCTCTTCGACACCACCAACGGTGAGCTGTCACCTCAATGAATGCAGTGGAGGTCACGGGAATGAAAGGTGGGGAGCCAAAGATGGGGAAATGGGTGGCGGAGCTCGGCTTTTATATGGTGGAAGGTCCGGGAAGAAAGGATCGGGTCCGGCTCGATGGAGCACGGACCCCTAGGCACGATGTCGGGCGAGGTTCCCGGATTATAGGAGAGTAATTAGGTCCTGGGGTTTGGGGATTCAGGCGTCGGGTCGTGACGCGAAAAATCGGGGAAGTCTGGTCGGGCGTCACGACCCGTGAGAAGTGGTCCACAAGGGGAGTTGACCGGGCGGTCAACAACCCCCGTGGACCAATGGGGATTGGCCACGTGGAAAATCTTTGTAAATTCATTTAAAAATAGCGAATGGACGATTTAATAAAAATTAAAACATAAAAAATATTTGTTTTAATTTTTTTCTATTTTTTTGTAATTTTTAATTATTTTTTTGAAATAAAAGAAGGGTATTTACATTATAGAGCTATATATAGGTATATGTACAATATAGGTTTTTTGATTTTTTTATTTTTAATTAGTTATTTTTGTACATTTTTATTCCCATTGTATATTTTATTTATTTATAGCATAAAATTAAGGAATAAAAGGGTATTTTTATTTTATTTTTATTATTTATAAACAATGGTTAAATAAATAGATCTATACATTTATGTACATGGTATATGTACAAAGTTATTTTTTATTTTTAATTTTGCTATTTTTATTTTGTTTTTGTTTTAACGGTTTTTATTTTATTTATTTACAACATAGAAGATAGGATATATACAAATTTTTAAGAATTTTAATTTATTTATTTATAGGGCTAAATAAATATAAGTGTAGGTGTATGTATAAGGTGAATATGCACAAGTGACTCTTTTTATTTTCTTTTTAATTTTTCCATTTTTATTTTAATTTTGTATTTATAAATATATACAAATGTATACAAGCCCATTTTATTCTATTTTTGGAGGAAAATATTTTTGTAATATTTACAGGTATATTTACACACATGAGCCCCTATCTCTCTCTACTTTGGCTTTTATGCGGTCAGGCCCATGCTGAGCCCTCCCTTGGGATTAGGTTGCTCAATATTTATTCTAAATATTTCCCTCTTTTTCTTTTGTCTCTTTATTCTTTTATTTTTGCATAAAAACATGCTAATTATAACTTTTTACACAATGCATGCTTTTGATAATTATTTGTATTTACAGACATACACATGCATTTGCAAAGGTTTTTGTAGCTAAAATATAAGAATAAAGAGTGATGAATGGGTATTCATCACATCACAGAAGCGTAAGGATCGCATCGAATGCGATCTGGAGCGACTAGTCGCACTAGTGGCTACAGGCAGCGGAATTTTTAAAAAAATTAAAATGATGAAACCACATGATCGAAGAACACTTCTTGGATCGTTTCATCTAAACAAAAAATAGGTACTAGGGTTACTCTTGAATCGTGGTTGCGATTGAGTCTCTAAATCAAGAGATCTCCTGTCTCAAGTCTGATCCAACGGAGGAGACGTTGCAAGCGTGTTGATGAGATGCATGCTCCTCGCAATCCATGTTGATGATCCAAGTGGCAGATCTCCTGATCTCGTCACACGAGATCCAACATCTTATTCATGAGCGAGGCATATCGAAGGAGATGAAGATCCACAAGTAGATGATCCGACAGGATAACGATGATGATGCGGCGATGACGACTCTCACAAGGGCTCCATGGTGGACGGCCACTATGAGACACAGAGAGAGAGGCTTGGCGTGTGGAGAAAGAGAGAGGGATAGAGAGCATTTGTTGTTGTGTAAAAATGTATCTCTCGAAGAGCAAGGGGTGCCTCTTCTTATAGGGTTTTAGGAGTCCATGGATCCCAATCCATGGACATTACACAATCAATGGATGAGATTGATTTGTGTTTCTTTCAATGGACATGATTATGTTGTGAAAACACAACAATAATTAATTTAATTTAAATTAATATAAATCGATAAATCAATATATTTAAATTCAAATCAAATCAATTAATTATCCTTGGAAATAATGAGGAGATAAACCATATCCCCTAAAAAGGGAGGACGGCTATCAATCTTCTCACGAGATCTCATTATCTCATGAGATCTCACTATATCATGATATCTTCAAGTTTTACAACAACAATTGTTGTAAATTATTTCAAAAAATCACTCATAATTATCTTGTGAAATTTACAATCATGCCAATGAAAAAATGTGAATCACATTCACATTCCAAAATAAAACGTAAATTATATTTTCAATTAATCATCTAATCACATCAATAATTAATTAAAAAATATAAATCACAATATGCTCTCTCTAATATATTATAAATCACATTTATAATATATCTGATTAATATGGATAATGCTATCCTCATTATTCCTATCCACGATAATAAAATCACATTTAATCATCTTGGATCTCTATTCACAAATTTGATAATTAAATCACATTTAATTATCTCAGATAACTCTTCTTATAATATAAATCAAACATATTATTCATGATAATCAAATCACATTTAATTTTCCATTTTTCTCAATGCTCGGATACACATATCAACAATGAAATTATCCATGAACTCTTTCAAAAATAATGCGTTTTTTTGCGGATACTTGGAGATAAGGACAGGGCGATGGTATTGTTCCACCTATAGTGACGTGGATATTGAGATCACATCTCAAATCCAGATCTTACGGACCTCCCAAAGATGCTTGATTAGATCAAGGTCATAGATCTAATCTTCTCATTGCATCCGAATCACATTGAGATCAAGGACCAACATTTGGACTAAGATTAGATCACTTCTCTATGAGAGGAGTCACTAAAATCCAGACCTATTTCATCACTCCCTCGGAATGGAAGTGTCATGGTTATACAATCGTTTATGATCACATCACCCTTAGGTGTTCCCAATACTTGTACATCCTGCATACTGGAAGATCAAGAACAAACCTGAAGTTTTTGCTCTCTTTTAAACTGTCTCCTTTAGGGTTTTATCATTAAGTTTTCTCATTCGATCTTTGAGAGTTTGTATCGATCAAATACTTTCCAAAAATATATATCATACCCCGGTTTTGATCATATACTTTCCATAAGTATATATCAAAGCTACAAATTCAATCAAGCTTCCAAAGCAAGACAGTCGTGCACAGAATTTGATTCTTCCCAATATCACATGAGTGAGCTCATGTATTTCGGTTCAGTAATGAACCTGTATGATCCATTTGAGAGATTGTACTACTCATATGCCATTGCATGCACACCAACGTGCCGGTGTATAGGCCTTGGTTAGATCATCAACCTATTGGTCTGCCAAATATACATACTCAAACATATAATAACACATCTGTCTCCGGTCAGAGGATGTGTGCCTATATCGTGACAACATAGGACGTAGGTCTTTGGTTATCTCGATCTCATTAAGTCAACTCTTTGACGTAACTTATCTAACACCTCCGAATCTCTATTCCTATGCAGAGGACCTGCATCAAGAGGCCAGTTAGATATCAACCAAATGAGAAAGGATTGCCATCTCCTACTCAGGCTGGAGAATCTCTTAATAATCATTTGACAGTACTTGATGAGTCCTCAATCTAACTCATTAGATATTCATCCAAGCACCAGCCTCTATGATTCAATAATTTAATCAACAACTATATGATCATTAAGATGACCGTGGTACATAATCCTATTTATACTAAGGGACCTATTCTGCAAATTAGTTATTCTTCATTTCAGATCATGGAATGATATTCACAATAACATTTATTGCATAATTGCTTGACGTGGGCTCGCATGTCCAACATAGGAAGCCAGTCGGTGATGACTCATTTAGGCGACACCTCGATGCGGATTCTAGGGCATCAGATGTAGTCAAGAGCAATGCTGATGTTGCTAATGATGATGATGATGACATTGGCACTGAAGCCACCAAGGATGATGATCCCGACAATGGTGTTGATGTCATCTTATCTCTAGTTGGGATAGATGGTGGTGTTGATGCCACCAAATTTATAGATGCCAGGCTAGAGTGCATTACCGATGCTACCATTTCAGATGTCGTTAGTGGTACTGATGCCACCAAGAAATTGTGTTGCCTTCCTCTTTTCTTATAATTGAGGATGTTTTGAGAAAAACATAAAAAATGGAAAAACTATAAACATAAAAAATATAAATAAAGGAAAGGTTTCTATATCTCCTTTAGATCAATCTGTTAAGATTGATGATGTTTGGATGGATTCCAGCCTGAAGAATGCTCAGAAGCCTACTCCTACTCCTGACCCTCATTTTTCTGAGGAGGGTCCCTCTATCCCCTTCCCTCAAGCACTCCTCTTAGGGAAGGACAAAAAACCAGAAAATCTAAAAAAGAGACAATAGCTAGAGTTCAGGAGCAGATGACGGACATATTTCAGATCCACCTGACCCTTCAGGAGGTACTTGAGCACATCGCCCTCTTCCAAAAGAACCTCAGAGAGAAGACCACGATTCGTAGGAAGAAAAGGCATAACCACAATGTAGAAATTCATGTGCTTACCCAAGCAACTTACTTTACCATCCAAATTGATTGCCAACTAAGAGACCTAATGTAGGGGCTCCATATGTCAGATGCCACATCCATGAGTAGAGTTCGATCGAATATCTATTAGACAGTGGATCCTCGATTAACCTCCTCATGGCTACGTTACTCGACCATTTCGAGTTCGGCCCTCTTAGACAGAGAAGGATAGCTCTCCAGTTTGCATATAGATCTGTCAAGAGGCCGAAGGGGATATCAAAGGACATTGTCATCATGTTTCAGGGTACGAAATTCCCTGTAGACTTCATTGTGTTGGACATGGAGATCCCTATATGTGTGACCGATACCCCCGTCAATTTAAGACAACCTTTCTTGGCCACAACCAATGCAGTGTCTGATCATGATAGCGGGAAGGTACTTTCGCATCGAGGGCAAGAGTAAATAAATAGAGACGATTGAAGAATCGAAAGCCAGAGATTTAGCTTGCTCCGAGCAGAGTTCAGAGCAGATGGTAGATTCATAGCTAGACATCCACCATGAGTGTGATTTTATGATCACAGATAATGAAGCAATTTGGACAGATCCAATTTCACGAACTCTTGTGACACCTTCAGATCTGCAGAGTTACATATGCTAGTAGATGAGAGTTCGAAGAGTACACTCATGACACAGGATACCTTAGAGGTTGATGATTGTGATTTGGCTAGCGAGACAGAGTATATTTCCCGTGATTTTGATTCAGATCCCTCGGGCTCAGATACTGATTTTGATTTGCAGGATTTTGATGACTATTTACCATATCTAATGTCCAAAGAGCCCACAACTAGGGTAGAGATTGAGCATGTACAGTTAATAGATACACCACCAAGGTCATCTTCATTAGATTCATTGATTCAGCAAGAGTTCTCTCATGCAGATTTGGTAGCCTTCACTCAGACTTTTTAGAGACCAGATCTACTAGCTCCCACATGCTCCAAACTGAAGACCTTGCCGCAGAATATGAAGTATAGATTCCTTGCAGGTGAGTTAGAAATGTTTCCAATCATTATTCTCAATAGATTCGATTGATGACCAAGAATTTCATTTGATGGATGTTCTTGAAATAAACACAACGCAATCAGATGGACTGTAGTTGATCTCCAAGGGATAAGTCTGGCCTTGTGCTCCCACCACATATATCTCGAGGATGATGCCAAGCCATCACATGAGTTTCAGCGTAGGCTGAACCCGAATCTTCGAGATATATTCACGAAGTAAATATCTAAGTGGTAGAGCACCGATTTTATCTACATATCTTTGACTCCAAATGGGTTAGTCTATTACATGTGGTACCTAAGAAGACAGGTATCACTACATTTGTGAATGAGTCTGGAGAGGAGATAGCTACTCGAGTACCCACTTCTTTGAAAGTCTGTGTGGACTACAGACTATTGAATCAGGACACCAAGAAGGGTCCCTTTCCACTTCTATTTATTGATCAGATCATCGAGAGGTTAGTTGGGAAGAATCATTATTGCTTCCTTGACAGGTACTCAGGGTATAATCAGGTGGCCATAGCACCCGAAGACCAATAGAAAATGACGTTTACATGTCCATTCGGAATGCATGATTTTAGATGGATGCCCTTTGGAATATGTAATGCCTCAGCTACATTCCATAGTTGCATGCTTTCCATCTTCTAGGACATGGTGGGTGACTATTTAGAGGTCTTCATGGATGACTTTTCAGTCTACAACAAAGGGTTTGATACGTGTCTTGCTTGCTTAAAATGAGTACTTCAGCGTTGCATTTAGGTCCACCTAGTCTTATATTGGGATAAAAGTCAATTTATGATTACTCAAGGGACGGTCCTTGGTCACATCATCTCCAATAGGGGCATGGAGGTTTATCCAATCAAGGTGGATACCATCAAGAAGCTCGCTCTACCATCCAATTTGAGACGATTGCGGTCTAATCTGTGGCATGTCGGTTTTCACCGACGGTTCATACAAGACTTTAGTCGGATTTCCCGATGCTAACTGATTTGCTCATGAAATTCATTGAGTTCCTTGTAGATGATAAGTTTCTTTCATCTTTTGAGACTCTCAAGAATTTGGTTGTGTGTGCTCTTGTCCTTCAGCCACCGGATTGGTCTCTTCCATTCGAGATCATGACGGATGCTTCTGATTTCATTATAGGGTCCATGCTTGGACAGAGGAGGGATAATTTGCCAATTTCCATACACTACGCTAGCTGGACTTTAGAAGTCTTATAGCGGAAGTACATCACGATTGAGAAGGAGATGATAGATGTAGTATTTTCTCTAGATAAGTTTTGATCTTATATTCTCGGATCTAGAGTGACTATCTATACATATCACACCGCCATTCCATGCCTAATGACCAAGAAGAATGCCAAAGCTAGATTGATTAGATAGATCCTTCTACTCCAGGAGCTTAATATTGAGATTAAGGATAAAACTAGAATAAAAAATGTGGTGGCGGATCACCTCTCCCAATTAAAGCATAGTAAGAACTCTGATATAACCACCCCTATCACTAAGATATTCCCAGACGGGGCAATTCTTGCTATCACCTAGCTCCCATGGTATGCTAATATTGTGAACTATCTTGTTGCCAAAAAAGTTCCATAAGATTGTCCCAGGCAGTAAGTTGAGGCATTCCTTGCGAAGGCCAAGTCATACCAGTGGGAGGATCCCACCCTTTACCATGAAAGGGGGATAGTGTCTAGCGTCGATGTATTACTTAGGAGGAATAACATAGTGTCGCCTATTTCCACAAGCTAGAGGCAGGAGCACATCACTTTGGGAGATGGACAACTTAAATGGTTCTCTGATTCGGCCTTCGATGGCCTACCCTCTTCAAGGATTCAGATAAATTCGTGAACAGATGTACTGACTGTTAGAGGATGGGCACTTGTGGAAAAAGAGATAGATGTTGATGCAACCCATTCACTCCTGTGAGGTCTTTTATGCACGTGGCATAGATTTCATGGGTCCATTCCCTAAGAGTTAGGGATTGGAGTACATTTTGTTGGATGTGGATTACATGAGTCGTTGGGTTGAGGCCATCCCCATCCGAGCCGCAGATGCAAAGACAATTTGCAAATGTTTGAGGAAAAATATCATATCACGGTTTGAGGTACCTAAAGTCTTGATTTCTAGCATGGGGACTCATTTCATCAACGACAAGGTAAGGGACCTTACTAACGAGTTCGGTATTGACCATAGAGTTGCCATGTCATATCATCCACAAACGAATGGTCTTGCTAAGGTTTCAAATAGGGAGATTAAGAACATTTTACAGAAGTTTGCTGTCCCAGACTGAAAGGATTGGTCACAGATTTGGACTCAGTTTTGTGGGCTTATAGGACTTCCTTCAAGAAACCTTTGGTTACACCTTCTTTCCAACTCGTTTTGGTAAGACATGCTATTTACCTATTGAGATCACTCATAAGTCACTTTGGGCAGTCACTGTTATACTATTGGATCCTTAGAGTGTAGGATATCAGAGGAGAGCAGAGTTGGCAGCCCTGGAGGAGTTGAGAGATATATCCTTCTCAAGTAGCCTACAATGTAAGGATAGAGTGAAGATATGGCATGATTCTCACATCATCCATAAGCAGTTTGAGTCGAACCAGAGAGTCTGGCTATTTGATGCAAGGTTGAGATTATTTCCAAGGAAATTATAGAGTAAATGGAAAGGACCATACTTGGTCAGAAAGGTACACGACAATGGTAGCATTGATATATCTGAGTTGTCTTTTGAGTCCACCTTTCAAGTCAATGGTCAGTGCCTGAAGCCATATCTTCATCATGATTCAGTGACCATTGATGTTTCCCTATTCATTTTGTATGAGATGTGTTTCTTTACTCACATCACCTGCATCTCATACTTCATTTTCACTTCTACTTTGCCTATGTATAGATCCATATTGTCTATATCATTCATTCATTTTGTTTAAAACCCCAAATCCATCTTATGAGTTTGCTATACTTAGGATGCATTTCATCCTAAGTATAAAGAAGTATTAGATATGTGATTATTCATTTTTTATTACCTCTATTTTTGCTGCCTATACTTAGCGATATCTTGCGCTAAGTATATGGGAGGTAATATATGTACCTTCTATTCCTCGATTTTTCCCTTTATGTACAATCTTCTACACTTAAGATTACTTGATCCTAAGTAAAGGAGGGATCACCGAATTCTATTAATAGGATTATTTCATTCTTTTTAGTCATTTTAGTAGATAATTCTTTGTACTTCCCTATTTTCAGCACGAGTTATATCTTCCTTCATCACTCTCAGATCACTCTGAGGACATCGTTCGAGCTAAGTATAGGGTGTTGTATATATTGTATATATACTTTAGTCATAAATCGTACTTTATGCATCTTAATAACATGGCTTTTATTTATAAAACATGAATAAAAATGTTCTTGAAAAATATTTTCAAAAATGTCTTCAAAAATGCCTTGTAAAAATCGTTAGTAAAAACCTTTGAAAATTATGTGTACAAAATTTGTAAAAATATTTTGTTTGCAAAAGATTTGTAAATTATTTCTATATAAAAATTAGGTATATTGTACACAAATTTTGGAAATTGTGTGAAAAATAAAATGTTTGCAAAAATAGTTGGTAAAATTATTTGTAAATGTTTGTAAAAATAATTTTGAAAATCTTTTGAAAATGTTTGCAAAATATTGTGAAAATGTTTGCAAAAATGTTTTATCATATGGTAAATAACTTATGGGGTATAAAAATTATTTGATATGTACATAATCTACTCCCAATTCTTTGTACATAAATACCCTTAATAAAGTCGGTCTGAGATCCTGTAATTAAAATCCATTTGTATATAAAACTTATAACACAAACCCTATTGTAAATACGTATACATCTTTACGAAAACTTTTCTTTCTTTTACTTTTTCAATAGTACCAAAAATTTGAAAAATTAAAACTCACAAAATTTTGCATAGTTTGAAAAGTTCTCACCAAAAAGAGTTTTTGTAAATACTTTCATATGCATTCTTCAGAATCATGGTTGACATTTAAACTAGTCTGGAATAAAATTGAAGAATGGAGCCTGGTTAAGACCTTAATCCACTTAACTTCAGAGGAACCTTATAATATTTGAGGCTAAGCCTTTTTAGGTTTATAGTGACTTAACTCTTTGAGTCCACTAGGCTATGATCACATGTCATCTTGATTGGCCTAAGTAGAACACTTAACAACGTACGCATGGCTCTCACAGACAATGGCTTGACTTGGACACACACCTTACACATAGATCAACATGTATGAGGTGATGAGGAGGTAGAATCCTGTCTTGGAGTATCATACGGGTGTAGTACAACTGCAGGAACCACCCATCCTCCTCTAGGGAGAGATGTGCACCTCAACCTGGTCTAGTAGAAATATAGACAAGATGTTGTGGGTTGCAATAAAGCTTCAAAAAAGGGATATTCTACTGGCTAAAGAAGAAAAACTCCTTATATACACGTTGCACCTTGTAGATATGTTGTATATGTGCATAAAAAACAAAAGAACAAAAAATATGCGAAAATGCAAAACTCCAAAAAAGGGGGATGGCTTGATTGAAAATAAAATGCATGTTGGAGTGTATAAAGTTTAAATTTTATGCGCAATTCTTCTCCTAGGATCCGTGATTCTCGTGGATCCCTAGGTAGAATTGGATACTCCTAGGGTTTCGTGCATTCCCTCGATCCTTCTAGACCTTAGAGACAACCTATAAATATGCTCCTCTGCCTCCATTTCTCTTCATCTCATCCCTCGCGCTTCCTTTCCTCCACTCATATCTCCAGAATAGTGACAGGGTTCTAGAGGAGCTTTTGGAAGCTCGGATTGGTGTCGGATTCGATGTTGCATTAAATGGCCGGAGCTTCCCCACGATCAGCCTCTTCTACTTTGTGCCACATAATCGAGGCTACAACCCCGCCTCCACCTCCACCGTTCTTCGCACGATCATCTCATAGCATCAGATACACCCTATTCTATTCCATTTCGCCAGTTCATATCGATTTTATCCTTCAACCATCCTCTGCCATTTTAGCTCCGACCACCGTGGTCAGAGCTCCATGATCAATTATATCTATACCGATTGACGTCGCATTTCACCGTCACCTCTCTTACGCAACCTGATCCCCATGGATCATACGCACCAGAGCAGGATTAGGATAGTCCTCCTCCTCCATTTTGACCGGAAGCCATTTGAGCATCCCACCATCACTTATTTCCTTTTTAGTTGAAATAACATCGAGCGGAAGCTTAGTCTTCGAGCTACGACCATCCTTGCAGGTAGAGGAGTGTAAATAAGGCCACATAGACCCCGATATGCTCAGGCAGAGTACCTCAGGTGCTTCACCTTCATTTTGCCCATCCACCCGTTCGCCACTCCATTAAAGCCGCCTAGCCGACGTGCATCACAACCTAGAGCGTGTAGGACCCAGTGGACCTCCGATTAGAGATGTGGATCGTTTGGAAATCACGACTGAAGTTCATCCAGCATACCTCTCTTCCATGTTCTTCCAATAGGTCGCTCCACTGTCCGATCAAGAGGTCCCTCTCTAGATCTGATCAGGACTGCACGATCACATCCATAGTAGGCCATTGGATAGTAAATCAGTGCCAAATCTGTAGCGTACATCCCAAACATTCTCTGGGATGTCTGATCCTTTTTAGGCACATATGGCCGTAAGTTGACGCCGAGCTTCGAGCCGTCAGATTCAGCCACGTGTCGTTTCCCTCCTACAGAGTATATTTCTCTCATGCCCTTGCCTTTTACAATATTTTGCTTTAGTCTATTAATTGTAATAAATAATAAAAATATGTTTTCATTCAGGACACTATGTTCTCTTTATTTGCACTTTACTCGAGCCGAGTTGCAGTCATGTGTAGCTTCACATGTTTTCCTGATGTATCTACATATTTTACCCGCGCTTTTTATTAAATGAATTAAATTTTTTGATATTTACAGATATATCCATGTGAGCATTGTTTCATGTGTAGCATACGTTTTGCCCGGATAAATTGCATCTTTGGTCCTTGGATTTTTATGAATGTGTTACTATTAGGCCCCTAAAACTTAACTATTTGCACATAGGTTCTCTTTGCAGTGTTTTCAATCATTGTCTTTTATTAATTGCAATTAGCTAAGTGACTTCAAAAATTATCAGAAAATTACTTATAGCTCCTTTTTGCATGTCTTATTTACGGTAATTTTTTTGACTTGATTAAATTTTATTTTATATTATTAAAAATTTAAAAACAATAGTAAATTCCCTGTTTGCTTTGTAAATTCCTAAAAATTTGGAAACCTTTGAAAAATTCCACTAAAATTCTTGTAGGAGTCTTTTATCATATTTTAGCTTTTTCTAATTTTTTTGAAAATACTATATAAAAAATAAAATTTTGCAAAATACTCAGAAACTTATAGAAATCATATGAAGTCAACAAAAAATTCAAAAATTGTATTTTCTGTTCATGTTTGTAGATATGTCTTCATAGTTTTCAATAAAAATCATTTCTCGAAGTTCTGAGCATCTTATCCATTTTTAAATTGAGAAATACTTCTGGTTGTGCACTATTTCATTGTTTTATAATTGTTTGATTTTTAGAAAATTACAAAAACATCTGAAAATTCCCTATAAATTCCCAAAAACTATAAAACTATAATACCCAAAAAATGTTTCTTTATTTTTTGAGCATTTTTACCATTTTTGAAAATCCAAAAAGAAGTACTTATGCATATTTGTTATTATTGTTCTTATTTTGCCTTATTGGAAAAAAATAAAAATTGCCGAAATTAAAAACCACTAAAAAGACAATAAAAATCCTTTGATTTTCGAATCACCTACTTATATCTTAATTTTGCTCCTTGAGTTCACCCTTGGTCTCTATACTAAGTTAATAAAGGTAGCAAGACCACTTATTTTCATTTCTTGATTTTTTAATGGTTTAAATAAGTTTCTTGTTGACCGTGAATCTGGTTCGAGTCACAATGACATTTAATTAATCAACTTAACTCGAGTCGGATTCTTGCCTCATCAGATTGCTTCAAGGATTTGATGGAGAAATGCTGCCAACATGATATACCAAACACCAACCTAGTGCAGAATTTCGTTGGGTTTTGAATTCAGAAAACCAGCGATTGGTAGATGCTGCTCATAGGGATTCATATTTCAATAAAAATGAGGACGTTCTATGGCGGATTTTTGAGGAAATGGCGGTGATCTCTATAGCTCTTTCTTCTTCACGTGCATTTTAGAAGATCCTTTACCTTCTTCTATACCCTATGCAGCCTTCAACAAAATGGCATCTCATGATACAGATAGGGTGGATAGTTCTGATCTGACCAATATTGGGAGTCACCTATCCAAAATGACATAATTGAAAAAGCGATCACAAGAACTGGATAAATTACATGTGATCAAACATAGGACAAAGCAGTTGGATAAGCTGGATGAGATTACGAAGCATTTGGAGCTTCTTGTCAGTACCATTCCCTCATACCAGAGTTCGAGTGACGTAGCTGAGACTTCTGCACATGAGTCTTCCGCTTCCATAATTCAGCAGAATACTGGAGCACCTCCTGTACTTTAGTACGTTACGTGCAGTTTCCAGACCATGTCCAGCAACAACAAATTCCAGCATATGTGGTGTCGTATTACCAGTAGTCTCCATATCTTTCAAAGCCACAGTTTCCCCATCTACCTCACATTCAAGAGGTGAACAGTACTAAGAGCGATCCAGAACATAGCGAGACACATCCACTAGGGAAGTCACAGTTGGGTTCGCATGCCAATTAGAGGCCAATTCACCAGTTTCAGGGAGGTCAACCATATAAACATCAGCAACCACAACCTCATTTGTCGTCTCCACACCATTCCAGACATGGAGACATAGATATCAACAAACTCAACCTGCTTATTCTTATCATTTATATCATCAGTAACCTCCTATGTGATGAATCCCCATTCACCACTCTTTATTCCTTTATTTTAGCTAGAAATCTTTGCAAAACACCATGTAAATGTTTGAAAATATAAAAAAGTATCAATTTGCATGCTTTGTGGAAATAACAACAATTAAGCATGTTTTTGTGAAAAAATAAAGGAATAAAGAAATAAAGAAAAAGAGGGAAATATTTCGAATAAATATTGAGTGACCCGAACCCAAGGGAAGGCCAATCATTGGCATGACCGTAAAATAAAACAAGTAGAGAGAGATAGGGCCATTCATCATTGTACATATTTTCCCTTATATATATTATTTTCATAAAATAAAAATAATTATATGTTCCTCATAACTTGTATATATTTCTAAAAATAAAATAAAAATGAAAAAATAAAAAAAATGAAAATAAATTCTTTCTCTCACCCTTGTATATACCATGTACCAATGTACCTATCCTTATTTATTTTGCCCTTGAAAATACACAATAAAAAATAAAAATTATTTTATATCCCAAATTTTATGTTGTAAATAAATAAAATATAAAATGGGGATAATTGTACAAAAATAAACTAATAAAAATAAAAAATACCTAGGTATTTATAATTGTATATAATAATATATTATGTACATACATTAATTTATTTTTTTCAAAAAAATAAATAAAAATGACTAAAAAACAATTTGAAAAATAATAAACATTTTTCTTGTTGTAAATATTTCGAAATAAAATCATTTACTATTTTTATTGAATTTACAAATAATTTCGAAACGGTGAATTCTCATTGGTCCACGGGGGATGTTGACCCCCAATTAACTCCCCCCTGGACAACTTAGGATCTAGACCTCGTTTCGACCCGACTTCTCCCCCTTTTCCCAAATCGCTCCGCCTCCCATTTACCCAAACCCCGAGCCCCGATTGTTGCTCGACTATCCGAGATCCACGCCCGATCATTTCCTTAGGGGTCCGTGCATCGATGTGCGCGCCCGACTCCAATCTTCCTAGACCCCTACCAGTATATAGGATCACCTCCAGCCGCCTTCCTCTGCACCTTCGGCTACCGTCTTCGACTCCCAGGACCTCCACTCTCTTTCCTTGAGTGACAGCAAACCCGAGGGGGTGTTACAGCGAGGAAGGAGATGTCCTAGCCCCAGGTCCAGCGACCCACGTCGCCGTACTCCACCACCGACAAGCTCGAGCCTCTGGAGGCGTCGATCCATGGAGGCGAGGATCCCAGGAGGTAGCTGACCTCCCCCACAGACGATTCCAACCATCAGGTAATCTTTTCATCCAATAGCTTAGATTCAATTCCAATCCTTATGTTTTGCGCCATCGACCTTCGCCGACCGATTCCCGATCATCCAACCACTCATTTCCCCATCCGACCATCCTATCACCTCCACAAGACTTTTCCATCGTTCTTCGCCCCTCTGATCATCTTGGTTCGCCCCAGAACCAGGAATTAGGTCCTCCTCCGCCGCCGCTCGTCGGAGGACCACGTCGCGCCTCACCCACGCACCCATTTCGCCCGCTAATGGGTCAAGGTAGTTTGCGCTCGACCCCTCTTGCTTCCTGTGAAGGTCATGAGGCTTAAGAGCCTCATTTGGAGGCTCGACTGCTTAGGCACAGGTGCTCCAGGCACTCGTCGTCGCAGGAGAACCTCCAGGTCCTCCCGGCCCCATTGGAGCATAGCACTCGCTGTGGATCATCACTAGCATCGATTCCCCCATCTTTGCAGCATCAGAGGAGGTCTCCATCGCGCGTATTGGCCCGACGAACCTCGTCGGGGATCTGTTCTTCCAGGAGCCTCCATCACCGTCGATCAAGCCCCCTCGTGTCAGATTAGATCTCGTCCATCCATTTGAGGGAGGTTCCCGACCGTCGATCCATCATCGCATCTCAGTCGTCCGATCTTTAGAAGACCCCCTACCAGCCCTCGGATCTTAATAAAGGGGTAAATATCACTTAGGCCCCTCTTTCTCTAGCTTTTATAGTTTAGTCTTGTAAATATTTTCCGTAGTTGTTTTTATTTTGGAATAATTGCACTCTGGATCCTCTAGTTTTGAGTATTTGCATTTTAGTCCCCTTAGTTGTGGTGCACGTGCTTCGTCATGTGAATTTTTGGGCTTTTTGCACGTGCTTGCATGTAATTTCTGGGCTTTTTGAATGCTCTAAAATGAAAGTTAAGTTTTGTTATTTGCATTTATATCCCTGTGCGTGAATGAATTGGAACATGTGCTGGATTTAGTACGCATTTTACATTGTAGCCCCTATACTTTGTGCACGTGTTCATGTTAGGCCCCTAAAACTTGTTTTTCTTGCGATTAAGTCCTTATGTGCTGTGCCTTGTTTATTGGTTCAATAAAATATCAAATCAACTCTAAAAATTGTGAAATTTGGACACGTGGCTCCTGCCACTATGCAAAAAAAATTACTAATTTTTTGGAGACATTTTTGTTGCTTTTTTCTACTTTTAAAAAATCAAAAAATCTATTTTCGCTACTGTTTGAATTGGAAAATCAACTAAAAATATTAAAACCCTCCAAAAATTCTAAAAAAAATCAGGTACTGTTTGTTTTAGTGTTTACTTACTTCAGTCCAATTTTTGCGTAATTTGGATTTATAAAACACCTAAAATTGAAAAACCCTAAAAACCTCATAAAAATCATTAAAAATTCTAAAAAAACAAAAAATGCAATTTCTTCTCATGTAGCTTAGGTTTTATTGGTAATTTGATATAAAATTGTCTCCTGATTTTTAGAGGTTATTATCTATTTTTAAATAACCTTTCAAATCTGGCTGCACATTGATTTCAGTTTTCCTCCTTATTTCATTTTTAGAAAATAAATTAAAAATCATAAAATTCTGAGAAAATTACCAAAAACACTTAAAAAATCGTAAAACCCAAAAATATTTTTATTGCAATTTTTGGATTTGTTTTGATGTGTTAGATAAATAGTTGTTTGCAATCTTTTTAGCCTTTTTTATATATTTTCTTCATAATTGAAAATACAAAAAATAAAATACATAAAATCCACCAAAAAATATTTTCTTATTTTATTCATTTTTTAGACTACTTCGTAGGCTCTCTGAGCCAATTCGTGCTCCTTGTGTTCGACCTTGGTCGCTATACCAGGTTAAATAAATAGCAAGACCGTTATTCGGCTTTTGACTGATTATTATATTTTGGTGGTCTATTTTTCTTGTTGATTGAGCCTTACTATTCAGGTCGCAACGACCTTGACTATTTTTTACCTTAGCCCGATAGTGAGATTCTCGGTCATCAGAATGGCGTCGTTGCCGACGAGAGTATACAAATAGAGACGGTCGAGGAGACTAGAGCCAGAGATTCAGATTGCTCAGAGGCGACTTCCGATTCAAAGCAGATGATAGAGGCAAGGCGAGACATCCACCAGGACTGTGATTTTGTGATTACAGATGACGAGGCAGTTTGGGCAGACCCAGTAGCACATGCCATCCTCTCACCTTTAGAGTTTGTTGATGCAGAGATGCTAGTAGAGGAGAGCTTGGAGAGCGCATTCCTGATCCATGATACATCTCAGGCAGCAGAGCCGGTTCCCGATCATGAGGCAGATTTTGTTTGTGATTCTGATACATATCCCTCGGAGTCAGATATAAACTGGGCAGAGTTTGATGGTTTGATACCATATCTGACTTCCACATAGCCTATAGCTAGGGAGGAGGCTGATCCCACACAGAGCAGAGACACACCAGTAGAGCAGCCTTCGCCAGATTCAGATTGCCAGCAAGAGTTCTCATCTCTCATGTAGATTTGGCCGCATTCACTCAGACTTTTCAGAGGCCAGATCCACCAGCACCATGTTGTCCAGAGTTGAAGCCGCTACCATCATCGCTGGAGTATAGGTTCCTTGCGGGTGAGCATGAGATGTACCCAGTCATTAACTCCGCTGATTTGACTGGAGAGCAGGAATCCCGTCTGATGGGGGTTCTTGAAAAGAACCGCAAGGCGATAGGATGGAGTGTAGCCGATCTCCAGGGGATAAGTCCGGTCCTGTGCTCATACCATATCTATCTCGAGGAGGATGCGAAGCTATCGCGTGAGTTCCAACGGCGGTTGAACCCGAATCTTCGAGAGGTTGTCATGAAGGAGATCTCGAAATGGTGGAGCGTCTATTTTATCTACTCCATCTCCAACTCCAAATGGGTCAGTTCGTTACATGTGGTGCCCAAGAAGATGGGCATCACTATGCAGTATTCACATCCTCCTACTCGGTATGATTGCACGCTGCAGTCTACATATTCAGGGTAGTAGCAGCCTCCACACTACCAGTCTCAGCGACCACCAATTATTGAGCATCCAGAGGCCCCCTCGGTGAACCCCACACTAGATTATCTCTCACACTTGATGAAGAATATGAGTGACATCAACCAGAGGCTTGACGACCTGACAACTACCAAGACCATCATACCAACCTAGGTTGAACCAATCCCAACAACTTCAGACATAATAAAGAGCAGGTAGCACATCACGATCCAACCACTCCCAAAATAGGCATGCCTTGCAATTTTTCATGTTTATTTAATGTTGTTACTCTCAAGAGCGGGAGGAGACTGCAACCACCAGTACAATTGGGATTGGGAAATAAATCCGTTGATCGAGCATCATCTTCTTCCTCATCCACTAAGTAGAGATCGAGCGGACTAGTAGATGGAGGAGTCCGATCCGCCAGAAAAGAACAAAAAAATGAAGAAAGCAAAAGGCCCAAAAAGACAATAATGGGAGATGCAGAGCCGAGTCATCCTTGGAGGAGAACATACCCTTTACGAAGTCTTCTTCATCTACAACAGACAAAGCAGTACGAACCAATTCTAGTTTTTCTTTCATTTACCTATTATGGATGATAATGTACAGATTAATTCTGATCATCTATATGTATATGTTGAATCTGATGTGAATAAAAAGAATGGCATTTCTTATTCAGTTTCTTTTCTTGATGCCTTGAATAAAAGCAAAAATATTCGAAAATTCAAAAAATACTTTTGATCCAGGAATGGTTGAGATATTATATAACATCTTACTTGAGATGCCACTCCTAAAATCCACAAAATATATGCTTGCTCTAGAAAAGGGAATGAAAGAAGCTTAAAAACTTAAATGTCCTTTGATGAATCCACATGTCATCATCATTATTCATGAATTTTAGCTTAAAATCCCTTCTTAAATGCATGTAAATAATAATAAATTCATGTTTTATTACTGCTTATTCTTTTGTAAATATTGTGTAAATATCATTGTTTTTAACCTAAAATAAATAAAAGGAAAATAAAGAAAATAACAAATGTTTATATGCAATAAATACAGTCTGACTATTACTCCGAGTGAAGGTCAAGTATTGGCATGATCGACAAGGGATAAGCTAGAGGGAGATAAGGCCTAGTGTAGAAAAAAAACAAAGTTCATTCATTCTTCATGTACAAATTACACATATTCAATCTATTTTATATAAAACCTTCTACTATTTTATTTATCACCTTATTCATCTCAAATTAAAATATTATTTCTTGGAACTTGTATGTAAAATAAGTTCTAAATATTAAAAATAAAATCAAGAAGAATCATCATTCATTTTGCAAACAATGATACTTTGAAAAGGCCACAAAACCAAACTTCCCAGGCCCATATTTGCTCCATAAAAACCCAAAAATAAGAAAACTCGTTTTCATTAACTCTAAATAAATTAAGCTTCAAAAAGGGAAATGGTTTCATTAAAATTAGAGTTAAGATGCAAAATGTGGCTTTTGGAGTGTATTGTACATTGCACCTATAATGTGTATCGTGTGAATATTTTATTTTGATTATTTATTGTATATATTTGTGAATATTTTATTTTAAAATAATTGTAAATATTGTATTTATCCAACTAAATAAAATTTCAAAAATAAAAATCACTAAATATAATATAGTGTGTATATTGTAAAATTACCACTGTGTATACTGTAAAATACATCTATTTTATGAATATAATAAATTATTTGTAAAAATAAATAAATATATATTTAAAATCCTTGTAAAATACTATAACTAAATAAAACAATAAATTATATAATTATTTGTAAAACAATTTATTAAAAATCAAGTTGCTGTATATATAGGTATATTTACCTATGAATAAAGGGTAATATTTATTTTAACCTAATAAATTAATTTATTTAATTTAACAAAATTCATTATAAAAAGATTATTTATTTATAAACATTTTTTATTTACACTATTTATTTATTTATAATCGTTTTTTATTTTTATTATATTTATTTAAATTGTATTTATTTTTTTTATCTTTTAGTGCATTTTGTCTTATTCCAGCTCGCTCCTGATTGGAGGACCCGGGTCAACTCCTTTGTGACATATCTACCCGATAATATAGATTACTGGAATCCTTTCCCCATCTTATTGTGGCCGATCCGATCAACCTTGAGTCCCATTTTTCTCACTCATTTATCACATATCCTCGCCCGAATAAAATTCACTCTGGATTTTCCTCGACATGTGCACTTCTCTTCTTCCAAATCCACTTTACCTCATGTCCAATAAAAGCTCCTCCCTACTCCACCTCTCATTTCTGATCCTTTTCTCCTCAAATTGTTTCCCAAAGTTGATTACGGGAGTGAGACGAGGTGACAACAAGTCTCATTCATAGATGGAAGCACAAGGATTTGATCGGAGACATGATCCAATCACTGCTGCCGAAGATTCACCACAGCAGTCGAGTATCTCTGACTTTCACATCAGATCGAAGAGAAAACACTCCCCCTTTCATCTTTAGGTAACAATAGGTAATTTCCCTTTCTTTTTTATGTTTAATTAGACTATTAATTTTTGTTTTTAGCTAGATCGGATCCACACATCTTCAAACTCTGATCTGCCAGTCGAGGCTCTCCACTCACCTGCACATTCATCTAATTCTCTCCACATGATCTCCATCACATTCTCCATCATCTTTAATATATAGCCCTCCAGATAATCTCAAATTTGGAGAACGACCTCCTCTCTTTTGTTGATTACTGGAGGCTATCCATTCCTCGTCAATTTTTCTTTGTTATGCTAATAGTTGGGTCGGAGACTCCTTTCGAGCATCATAAATAATTTACAAGGTCTAGAGGGACACCTGGGACCAAGGAGGAAGATCTGGAGCTAGACGTTTAGTTGCAGCATACCAAGACCACCAGATCCAGATCCGACGGTGATTAATCATAATCAACATACCCAGATGATAAAGGGATCTTGCAGGAGCATTCCTAGGACACTAGAAGGTAATTTTGGTGGAGATCGATAGAGATTGGCTCAATTGAACTTCACTAGAGCCAACCTTCAGCCGAGTTCATCCAGACCTATCGAGAGGCATCCGCCCTTGCCAGATCAGGTCAACATCGTCCAAACACACCCAATGCCAAACCATTATATCCACAGCATCAGATCAGATCCAACCCCTTCACATGTTCCCAATAGGTCTGTGCCGACGCACCTCACGTGTGTCAACACATCCTATTTTTGGTAAATTATGTGGTTAACCATGATATTCTTTACTTGTTATTTTTCCAGCCTTTAAAAAAATTTTATTGGATATATGCCCCTACATCTGCGCTTAATTGTTTGTGTTAATTAGGCTTAATAAACTAATAATCACTTCTAAAAATCCCATAAAATTTATAATGAATTCCTACCTATCTATATTAGTTATAGAAATTTTAGTTTTAGTTTTTAATTAGTTTTATTATTTTTAAAAAATAAAAACTTTTGATTTATTCCTATTTTCATAAAATAAATTATTAAAAAATATTTCCAAAAATTCTATAAAAATTTATATGTATTTATTTTATTTTCTTTGATTTTCAATATAGTTTCTTAGTTTAATTCTCAATAAAAAGAAAAAAATGACAAAACACTAAAAACACAAAAACATTAATATAAAATCATAGAAAATTCATAAAAAATGAAGATGACCTTTTTTAAAACCTTAAAAATTCATCTTTGTTTTTTTATATATTTCATATATTTTTGCAATTATTTTATATTTTAAAAACCAAAAACACCCATTTCATTTTCTGTTTGATATTTTCACTATTTATAATAACTTTAAAAATACAAAAAAACACTCCAAAAATCACAATAATGGCATAAGAACATTAAAAGCCAAAAAACATTTTTATTTTTATTTTTTGTATATTTTTTAATATATTTTAAAAATCTAAAAAACTTATTTTACTTTTTCCTTTTTTATTTCTTTTTACTTGTTTTACTTTCTTTTATTTTCAAAAATGAAAAACATTTGCAAAAGTTAAAAGTTCATAAAAATTTGCATAATAAGACAAGCATATATATATTGAAAAACCATAAAAAACAAAAGATAAAAAAATCTACAAAAATCCAAAATTAGTGTGCTTTGAATTTCCTCTTTTCTCTCTTTGATTTTTTTATTGAATTGAATAACCCACTGGATTCATTGTTGCCTCTTGAGTTCATTCATGTTGACTATACATGTTAATAAAATAGCATTACATCTCTTGCTTACATTTCTTCCACTTTTGTTTGCTTGACTTGTGAATAAAAAACCAAATATTTTTTTGTTTAAGGGAAATCAGAGTTACATAAACACTTCATATTAATTCAAATAATTAAATTCCTGATTTTCTGACAAAAAACATGCTTGAAGAAAGAGAGGTTGTAGCAGAACAAAATGTCACATTGTAGCCATAGATACTGCAAATGCCATAAACCATCGACTCTCAAACAAAAAGAGATATAATGGAGTACCCATTGCTAGATGCTAGATTTCATATCTAAAGTTTGATCATATTCTTTTGGACAATGGTTCATCCATTAGTCTCACTGCTTAAGCATCATAAACCGAGACCTCCTAAGAAGAGTAGAATGATACTTTAATTTGTAGATCTATCTATTAGGAATCCGAAGAGCATACTTGAATACATTATCATGATGGTACATGTCATGAGATTTCCTGTGGATTTTATTGTCATAGATATGGAATCTATATTACCATTACATCACATCCCAATTATTTTTGGATGACCCTTTCTACGTACAACTAAAGCTATCATTAATTGTGGGGCGGATACGATCACTTTTCACTCTACAATGAAAATGTTATTGTAGAGACGATCTCTGAGCCAAAAGCAAAAGCCACATTCAATGAGAGAGTTCCTGATTCATCTGATACATAAGATCGTGATTTTATAACGATACAGGAGACATTATCGTTGAATGATATTTTGACCCAATAATTCCTCTCTAATGAGGAAAACTTGCAAAACACAGTGTTATCTAGTCTGTTTACTGAGGATGGTAGTATTGTTGATAATGTGCATAAGGTGTCTGAAGAAGATTAAGAAATTCATGAGTTTATAAATGAGCTAATGATGGTTAATGGATATGACTTTTCTAAGGTCAACTTTGATCCACTCCCACCTTATATGTTTGTTCTCGATTATTACAATTCCGTTGAGGACGTTCACGACATTGACTATGATCGGGGGTTTGAGGAGTTGGACATGGACACGTCTGAGGATGACCCTGATGTCAATATACATCTCATTTATTCTTTAACTCAACGAATGTGAAAGAAGGTCAAGCTTCTTCCTTCAAGAGCATTGTATATTCTTTTCTCCTTGTTTATATACCTTTCATTTTTTTTCTTTCTTTATTCTCTTCTTATTATTCACCTCATTTCTGTGTATATGCATTATACTTAGGATGTACTCTATCCTAAGTGTAGGGGAGGTGAATGATTTGAGTTGTTCTTATTTTCATTTTGTTTCATCACTCCTGTTGTTGTTTATACTTAGGGATCCTTTACCTTAAGTATAGAGGGAGTGATGTCATTCATTTCTTCTTCTTTATTTTCATTTTTTTCTTTTGTTCTCTCGCTTGCCCCTCAACTTTTTGATATAATTTTCTATACTTATGGACCTTTTATTATAAATATAGGGGGGTTAAGTTGAGTCATTGGGTTTGTACATTCTTTTCCTCGATTTTCTCTGTTTGTACGGTCTTCTATACTTAGGATTATTTGATCCTAATCATAGAGGGGATCAGAGACTTTTGTTCATTTTATTCTTTATTCTTTAAGTCATTATAGCATAGTATTCTTTTCACTTTTCTATACTTAGAATTAGTTATGTCTTCCTTTGTCACTTCACGATCACTATGAGGACATAGTTCGAGCTAAGTATAGGGGGTGTCGTATATATTATATATATTTTAACCATAACTTGTACTTTTGTTTGTTTAATAATATGGCTAATAAAAGTAGAATAAAAATATTTTATAAAAAGTTTGTAAAAACTCTTTTGGAAAAATCTTTTGTAAAATAGTTTGTAAATGATTTTGTAAGATCTTCGTAATCTTCTTCTAAAAATATTCATAACATTATTTTTTTGTACAAATTTTATAAAAAATATTTAAAATTATTTTTGTACAAACTTTGTAAAATGTTTGTAAAATTATTTTGGTTGTAAAATGTTTATAAGATCATTTATTGCACAAAATTATTAGTTTGTAGATTATTTATAAAATGTTTTAAAATAAAATGTTTGAAAATTTGGTTTATAAATTGTTTGTCAAATTTTTAGAGAACTTTTGTAAAAATGTTATAAAATATTGTATAAAATATCTTGTAAAGGTTTTGTAAAATTGTTTGTAAAATCTTTTGTAAGCTAGTTTTGTAAAATTGTTTTCTCACCTTGTATACAAATAACTTGAAACCCATAATAATGTCTTGGTCATTTATTGGCGATCGATGGTTATAATACATAGGAACTAATAGAAAGACTTCCCATCATCTTGGATGTTTCTTATTTTTTTACCAAATATTGATATATTTTCTTTTAAAGGACTTTGCCCGAGAAACTAATCTCATTCAAACTGAAAAAGGGGAAAAGTAGGACATTGATGGGGCACTTACCAAAGATATCAAAATGAACATGCAAAAAATATTTCTAGAGGAACATGGTCTGCAAAATCGTCTGGCTACGAAGCTTATGTAGGAACTTTCCACACGGATGTCGGAAAGAAACATGTGAGGGAGCCTTCTAAGACATTTGAGAAACAAAAAGACAACCTTCTTGTTTATTTTTTGGCTAACTATTGGAGAGATATTTTGTAAATATGTTTATAACGTATTGTAAAATTCTTTGTAAACAAAAGCTATATGAACTTTGTAAAATATGTGAATAAAATTATTTTGTTAACAAAATCCTTGTATAAAAGTTGTAATTAAAATTTGTTTATAAAATTCTTTAATAAAATTTGTATATAAAATTCTTTTGTAGATGAAATCCTTTTATAAAATGTGTACATAAAATTTATAAATAATTTTTTTATAAATAAAACTTGTATAGTTCTTGTATATAGTTTTGTATAAAATTCTTTGTAAATTTGTATAAAATCCTTGTGAATTCTTGTTTCTTGCATTTGCATTAGCATTTTTCAAAATGATATTGATGCCTAAACTAATCTGGAATAAAATGTGAAGAATGGAGCTTGTATAAGAACTTAATCCACTTAAATTTAGAGGAAACCTTATAGGAACTAGAGTTGAGACTTTTCGTGTCATAGTGACTTAATTCTTTGGGTCCATAAGACTATGTTCGCATGTCATCTTACTTGCTATAAATAGAATATTTCATACACATGCATGATTCTTTTAAACAGTGACCTAACCTGGACAAGCACCTTGCGTGTAGCTCAACACAGATGAGGTAGTGAGGGGCAGAATCCTTTAACAAGAAATACATGTGAATGGAAACATATGTAGTCACTTTGAGTGGCCAGTGCACCCCAACCTGGTCTAGTGGCAAGGATGTCTAAAGACAATATGATGTGGTTGAAATAAAGCTTCAGATGAGGGATGGTCCATTTAACGAACCCAAAATTACCTTAAATAATTGTGTCAATTTGTGTTGCAATTGGGAAATTAGGATCAATCAAAACAAACCACATGAACCAATAATTCCTTCGATCATACAATGCATGGTTCGATGTATTTTTAACATGGACAAACCTCGGGTCGACTCATAAGGCGAAGGAATAACTTAAGGCTTAATTTATCAAAACTAATGTCAAAGAAATTTTTTTGGTATTTTTTATACAATTAATGATGAAAATTCCAGTTTGATAAAGTTTAAAGACTAAAATGCAAATTTTAGTCAAATGATGTCCAAAAATATTAAAACTTGGCCAGAATGAAAAAATGATGAAATTAAGATACTTTTATTTTTTTTGAATTTTTTGGATGCAAATGAATTTTCTACAAATTAAATATGTAGAATTTATGATTTTGAGGAGATTAATTTTAATAAATACACAACATAAATATTTTTCAGAGATGAAATTATACTAGATAGACCTATATGAGAGGTATCTAGAACACCTTTTACTTCCTTAAAATACTAAGTGTACAGTAAACTAAAAATCAATAACTCAGATGAAAAAATATTTAATTATAGATATATGTGCAAATGAGATGATTTTTTGGCACAAATTAGAACACCGTTAATTCTATCTAACATGAATTTTTCGGAATTTGTACAGCTACTAATGATATATTAGTAATTACATAGCATGAAATGGGCAAAAGATGCAAATTTACACAAAAAATAGGCCAATGCTCACAAAAATACGATTCAATTACCACAAGAGAATTATTTGGAATGACACACATTTTTTTGGAATGGGAATATGACAACAAATGATAGTTCAAAATGAGATGTGAAAATAAGGGTCTAAATACAATATATGGAAAATAAAATAAATAAAGAACATGTGTTGACAAGGTCTGAAATAAGATTACCTAAACCAAGAGGGCATTTTGCAAAATTTCCTCATGTGCATGTACATATAATGTCCTTCCAGAAGGTGGGGGTTTTATTACAGTTTTTGTGGAAGTTGGGGGGCTTAGTGTAATTTCTCTCCTCCCCACGTGTTGCTCAAGTGAGGGGGATTTGGGGGCAGGTGATTGAAATCAGTCGTTGGATCCTCACTGTGGTGATGGCGCTCATCGTTGAATGCAGAGGCGGTCCTTCTACGAGTCCCAGGTGATACATGCCCGAAATGAAGGTGGGGGCATAAGAGTGGAGGTTTGGCTAGGACTCAGATCCTGAGGGTTCGAAGATGTGTAGCTGGCTTGGTGATGGGCTAAGGTGGCGTGGTGTAGTGGGGCGGTAAGGTGCGATCGAGGCTATGAACTTCCATAGAGGTAAAGTAGAGAAGCTCAATGGTGAGGGTGGTGTTGCTACTTGAAGGGTGGACATTACTCATGGCCTGAGGAGGTGTTAGGGTTCCGGTGGAGTGAGATGGGGTAGTGAAGCAGGGGCTGGCCGTGGTCGAAAGAACGAAGGTGCGTCGAGCGATGGGGAGTGGAGGTGCGACGATGAAGCTAGGATCGATGGAGGTGCAGGAGGTGGTGCTTCGACTCTAGTCGAGGTCAAAAAGAATGGAGATGCGGCTAGCGATGGAGTGTGGAGGTGCGATGAGAAGTGGATGAGTGTAAAGAAAGAGAAGGGAAAGAAGAGAAGAAGTAGAGGAACATAAGAGGAAGAAGGTACCTAGGGAGAAGTCTTCGCTTGAAGCCTCGATGAGGCCGAGCTCAGGTGATCTTAGAAGCTCAGGGTAGCACAAGCGAGTGACTGGATCTCACTAGAGGTCGAAGGAGATCCAATGGAGCTGATGTCACTAGCTCACATCATCGGATTCTCTCTCTCGTTTGGAGATCGAAGAACGGTGGATGAATAGGTACGAGAGGGGATACGAGGGCTCATGTGAGGACAGTCGAGGTATTGCAATGTCTACGAGAATTGTGGAGGAGATGTAATCATCGATGGAGTGTAACGGTGGACAGGGGAAGAGGAAGGCAAAGGAACGACCGGTTGGAGAAGAAAGGTGAGGTGGCAGCACGTGTTGTGCACGTACTTGGGAGAGAGAAGATAGAAAGAAATAATAATTGTAAATAAATAAAATAAAATAAAATAAAATGTAATAAAAGACATGTCACACGTGGCAGCTCCAAGTAGTGCCACATGTCGCTCTTAGAAAATTCAAAGAAGGAACTCAAAGAAAATCAATAGAAAATAGTAATGACATCAAATGAAAAAGTGATCGACATGAAAGTTACTCGTCTCGATGAGATCTACAACTTTCATGAAGGAACTAAAACTAGAAGAGTTCATTTGTACAAAACGTATTTCTGGTGGTACTCTATAGAAATAAAATGCCTATATATTTTACCTTTTACAGTTTTTTGTGATTTTTTTGAAAAAGTAAAATTCAAGATGAAATTATATAAAATATAAATAAATAAATTCACACTAATATATTTGGATTTTTAATAATTAAATAAATAAAGAAGGCAAATAAAGGGGACATGTATACCGAATCTGTATACATGGATTTCTTTTAATTTTTTATTCATTTTGGATTTGGATTTTTACACAATTTACGAAAGCATAATCTAAAGAAAATAAATCATAAAGGGTACATTTTATACATAAAAAAATGAGGTCAAAATCAAGCAATATGTACAATATACATTGAGGTCCCAAAACCCAAGTTTCACATATGAGCTCTAATTCTTTTGAATTTGATCAAGTTTTATAGATAAGTGAATATACATTAATTCAAAAGTGAGTAGGAGTTCAAAGGAAACTATATGAGAGATATTGTCATTTATGGTTTTTGATCTTCAAACTAAGGTTTGGATTTTATTGAGCATATATATATAAGTTAATAATTTTTTATTTTTTCCTTGATCATTGTTAGTAATATGTATATCGTAAAGTCGATTTTATTTAGTTAGGTGTTAGTCAAAAAAATTAAAATAGGGGAAGTTATGGAATTTTACATGTAGTAATGTACACAAATTTTGGCTTCTTATTAAATGCAATTATGCATGCTAAAACGTGGATCTTATTTAAAGATGCATGAATGGTAGCAATGCAATTTAGATGAATAAATGCACGTAATGACTTGAGACTAAAGCTTTATTTTCATCTTTTAGAGTTAGGAATAACATATTCATCAGTTGGCGCAATTTTTTCTAAGACCCCAAAACATGGGTTGAAAAAAAGATCCTATATCCATCAGGGCATAGAAAGATCAATGTGGTACAACAATATTTCCTACCAAAAAGAATCCAAAACACCAAATATATAAAAATGACCACAATGGTCCAAGCTTCAAAGAACCTGCGTATCTTAGTGGAGACTAGGCTACACTGGTCGGCTTCACAAGGAGATGTGACTACACTGATCACACTCCTATTCTCTTCTTATTCTTCTATCTTCTCCCCCTTCAATTATAGACACAACACATACTTGAACTTGGAAGGAAATATCCCACTCCTCGAGGAAAGAGTATCTAGACTTGGGAATTAAGGCCACATTGTTAAGAGAAGGTTGTTCTTTGTCATTGAGATGTGGAGAGCTATATATCGCATACACCATACAAGTAACATTCATAGTCATCGTAATTTGCATGTGAGGACTTGTTCTGTCCTGATCGTCGAGGCGAACTAATCAGATACTTGTGTAACTTAATGGTTGTTGAATCTTAAATCCTATCAGATACTTGTAGAACTTAAAGGTTGTTGTATCTTAAATCCTATTCCAATAAGGTTCTGCGAACTAATAATCCAAACGTCTGGTCGAGCTCCATACTTCGATTTTATGAAGATTTGTTTAAAAATCAAAATTGTTCTAAGTTTTCCCCTTTTCCTTTATTCTTTTTTTCTTTTTAGTCACTTATTCTTCAAATAAGTGTTTGTTAAGGGATTGGCAAAGCTAAAGTATATGTGGATGATAAATCACTAGTTTATCATCTTTATTCATTCATTTGGCTTAAAAATCCTTATAAAACACATGTAAATATCAATAATTATCACTTTTTAATAATACCAAATCATTTGTAAATATTGTGTATTTATCATTATTTTAATCCAAAATAAATAAAGAAAGAAATAAAGGAAAAAAGAAAGGAATAAGAAGATTGTATATATGAAATAAATATGGGATGATTCTAACACCAAGAGTAGATCAAGATTTGACCTAATCGACAAGGAATAAAGTAGGGGGAATATGGTCTTCATCTATAAAAATCAAGAAAATCGATTATCACTTATGTATATTCATCATTGTACATGTTGCACATATCTTTTACTATTTTATTTATCACCAAAACAACCTTAAATAAAAATATTTTCTTCTTGAAACTTGTAAAAAAAATAAGTTGCAAATATTAAAAATAATGTAAGAAGAAACCTTATACATATTAGGAGAAACAACACTCTTAAAAAGTCGTGATGTCAAAATTGACATATCAATATCTATTAATTCTACTTCATAAAAACTCAAAATAAATCAAACTCACTTTCAATGTACTTAAAATTAAATAAACTTTTAAAAAAAATATTTCCATAAAAATCAGAGTTAATATGTGAAAGTTGGATTTTTGGAATGCTATTATATATTGTATATAAATTGTACATATTATTTTTATTCTCTTGTTTATTTCTTTGTATTTTTGCACATATTGTATTTTTAGTATTTTATACATAATTTATTTTATTTTTTAAAATATAAATAAAAAATAATAAAATTAAAAATGAATAAAAATAAAATAAGTATATTTCTACTATATGTATCATATACTTATGTTGTATATAGCCTTATTTAATTAACCTATAAAATTAATTCATAAAAATAAAATAAAAATATATTGAAAATTCTTAAATATTATATAAAAAATAAAATAAAAAATTATGCAATCATTTGTAAAATATTTAATTAAAAGTGAATATGTTGTATATATAGGTGTTTTTACCTATGAATAAAGGTTTTTATTTATTTTAACTTATTTGTTTAACTTATTTAAATTATTAAAATCACAAAAATAAGTTTATTTATTTATTAATATTATTTATTTGTAAAAAAATTTAATTTTAAGTCATTTATTATTTATTAATTATTTTGTAATTTATTTTACTCTTTTGTCATGTAGCATTTAAACCATGCCCTCATTTGTCGGACTCGAGTGTGTTGACCCGGGTCAAGTCTCCTGTTTGACCTCTGGCTCGAATAAACTGACTGACTTCTCTTCTTCTCTGATTTTCTATACTCAATTCTGTTATCTTTCTCGCCTAAACTTTTCACCCGAAAAATCCTCATACATTAGAGTCATTCGCCCGATTATGATTTCCCCGATAACAACACGGTTCACATGCCTCTGAATGTTCAAATTTACCCTCAGCATTCTCTATAAATAAGTCTCATGATTCCTCTTCTCGATATGATCCATTTTTTTAGAGTTTTCCTTGCCTGGAATCAATTCCTGGAGAGACCTAAGGTGACATAGGACCTCCTCCTCGATCGTGAGAGCATGAAATCCTATGATTAGTGAGATTTTATTGCCACTAAAGATCCACCGACGAGCTTAGTTTCTTTGACTCCACACCATCGAATCGATGTATTTTCACCATAGGGCATTGTAGTTTGATTCTTTTCTATTTCACATTTAATTTCCTTGAATTGTCTCTCAATTTGATCTTAAATCGGTAGCGTCTAATAAACCTCTGATTTGCTCGATCAGAGGTTATCCACTCACTTTTTCTTATTTCGATCGTCGTTCCATCATAAACACTCTTCATACCTTCTTCACACAATCTGATCATATATGCTCCAGATCTTAATCTCGATCTTATTCCGACCAAATCATCAGTTATTGATCCATTCCCCATTATTTTACCTTATTTTTTCCTAATAAACATCGTCGGAATATCGCCTCCGAGCTAAAAATAAATTGCAGGACCGTGGAGCTTAATTGGAGCCAATTGGAGCTTAATTGGAGCTCTAGGTCCCCATTCAACGGGACCCGAACCTTCGTTTCCTCTCAGATCAGTGCGGAGCATCACTAGGAAACTTTCGGAGCCACCATGAGCAGATAGGATGCGAATCTGAGGAGAAAGAGCCGATCCAAATTCACCAACAGAGTCCTTCTTCGTAGTTCTTCTAGAGGTCTTCAGAGGCGTACAATCAAGAACACCAGTGCTAAATTGCATCATAGCCATCCGTCCAAATCCCAAATTGACTCCGTCATATAAGATCCAGCCGCACAACATCCGAACCGTCGTTTGCCATGCGAGGAACGCTCCACTAGTGAAATAGCATTCCACCCCCTGCATTTATTTTTATTTTGTAAATAATCCTTAGTTGAATACATGTTTTATCTAGATCATTTAAATAATTGCATCTATGTCCTTGGTTATTTCCTTATTTGCTTTTTAGTCCTGTGTATACATATCCACGTGTGTTACCACGTGACTTTTGGGGGAAATGCAATAAATTGATTTGTGTTTTGTGTTAATATTTGATCCATAGATTTGAACTATTTGCATTGGGGTCCATTCCAGCGTGACTCACATGCTCTTCCACACCTATTGTGCAGGAAATTTATATGTAGACCCCTAGAATTTTCATGTTTGTTATCAATTTGTCCTGAAACTTTAAATATTTACATATGACTCCCTCTTATACAATTTAATTAATATGTCTTTAACTACTCTTAATAAATATCTTATTAACTTTAAAAATTCCATAGAAATTAGGTCAAGTTCTCGTTTTGTTGTTTCATCTTTGATAATTTTGGTTTTGAAAATTAATTGAATTTGTTATTTTTAAAATTCAAAAACCTACTGTAATTTCTTTCTTTGAATTCAAAAATTCAGAAAATGCTTTAAAATTTTTAGTTTTTTTAGAGTTTCATTTTACTTTATTTTGTCACCTATACAAATTTTATTTGAAAATTCAATAAGAAAACTTTTAAAATTAAAAAATTAGAAAACCTATAAAATTGCATATAAAATCATATAAAAATACATAAATAGGCTTGAATAAAAGCTCAAATATTTTGATCCTGTTTAGACTTGATTTCTAGTTGTTTTATTATATTTTAAAAACCTAAAAACAACAGATTAATTATACTTTGTGTTCTATTTATTATCCTATTCTTTTTAAATTCTTAAAAGATCTAACATTGCATAAAAATCACAAAAATAGTATAAAATTTTATAAAACACAAAAAGAATTTTATTTTGATTTTCTTAATATTGTTACTATTTTTAAAAATCTAAAAAAAGCCTTTGATTCTTTTGTTATATATTTCTTTTATTAATTTTTTAAAAACTAAAAGGTTAAAATTTGAAAAATTAAAAATCATCACAATATTGAAAATCAGAAAATAAAAAATTTAATATAAAAATCCATAAAAATATAAAAAACATTAAAAGGCATCAAAGATAATAAAAAGAGAAAAGGAAAAGAAAAGTTTATTTTATTAATTATCCTTAATTAAATAAACCTCATGTAATGTTTCCTCATGCGTTTGATCCTGATAGCTATAAAGGTAAAATAATAGCACTGGCATTCTTGTTGTATTTCTTCTCTACTAGATAAATAATTTTTTATTTGTAGAGTTTTGGGTTGTGGTGATACATACATCACATTGTTCACACATGTCTTTGTTAAATCATTAAAACCCATTAATTTCCTCAAAAAATCAATCAATCAATCATCATCATCATCCTTAAAAGACACAATCATCATAGTCATATCATTTATTTAATTATGTGTGCGTATTTTTTCCCTCTTTATCTCTCAAACATATCGAATAAAAATAAGGGATAAATATAGAAATGAATGGAATCACCTCCTTAATAAAACAAACCATACAATTTTACTTTTCAATAAATTAAATCTATTTACCTCCATCTCAAAATTATTCTCTTCAACTCATTACTACCTGATAAAGTTTTTTTTGTATAAAGTTCCTTTATATTGGAATAAATGGATGATATATATATATATATATATGGGAAAAAAGAAGCCACACCGTCAGGTGCAACTAACTAGCTACACCCGATCATTTTTCTAAATAGTTTTTTGATTTTTTTAAGGGAACTTATGGGGATTTACTTAGTTTATTGAGTGGAATATGTGTTTCAAACTTCATGCAAAACAAACATTCCTAACATGCCAATCTAGATAGAGTCAATTTTCAATAATTCTGAGATCATTAAAATGTGATAGTCTTGATGGAGATGATAGAAGTGTCGAATTTAGTTGAAATTGGAATGATACCATGACGATATATTGTGATTTAAATCCCCATAGGTTTCATTTCAAAAACACAAAAAACCAATGAAAAAAATGGTCGGATGCAGCTAGTTAGCTCCACCCCCGAGTGCAGCTTCCCTAGCCCCTATATATATATATAGTTTTGACGTTTGTCTTGATATTATCCCCCCACTTACTTTTTTGGATTTCTTTAAAAACTATTGTTTTCTAAACATATAACCATGTACGCACAATTACTTGATGAAAATAAAGATTTATATGACCATATACAATGACACGGTTAGTTAGTTGCAATACAAATCGAATACAGATATTTTCTAGTAATTTAAATCACAACCATGCACATGTATATTTACAAATATGTCTAGAACTATATATGCACAATAAGACAGATATGTAAATGTTGTTGATATACCGGTACTAATGTTTTTAGAACAGAACCAGGGGCTGAATGTGAAATTTTATTAAAAAGATTAGATTGGGTTGGACCATATAATTGAACTAATTTAGCCGGTTGATAATGTCGTCATTCTTTTAAAATTGGATTAAAATGATCCAGTAAGAAAAAAGTCATATTATAAAAAGGTAGAGTTGTGAGTTTTGTAAGTCAGTAGCATAACTGATATTACACTAAAAGGAGGAGCATGACTAATATTGCAGAAGTTAGGAAGGGCACGAATGGTGAAAACCCATCCCTCGGTTGGCTCGGCTTCTAAAAACACGGCGGCATGTCTTGTCACCTTACATTTAATGTTGTTGACTTTCAGGAGGGACCTCCGGAAGCAGAGGGAGGAGAGGAGGATGGTCACACAAGAGGAGGTCACCAATATGGACTTGCTTGAGGATGTGAGGGAGCAAGAGGAGTCTAAGATATTGATAAGGGTTGAGCAGTGCAAGATCCTTGTGGAGGAGGACTAGAAGCAAAAAGTAGAATGGAGGAAACGCTCGCGACATACATGGTTGAAGGATGGAGACGACAATACCCGCTTCTTCCATGAACCTCCTCAACAAGGCCCCGGAACTCACTGAAATGTTCGCGACATACATGGTTGAAGGAGGGAGATGCCAATGGTTAATGTCAGAAGGAGACATAACCTCATTAGTTCTCTTGAGGTTGGGGGTATTCGTGTTGAGGGTGGGAGGGAGATTAGTGAACTGATTGTGGGGCATTTTCGTAGATTGAGCTGAAGAGTCCGTTCAAGGGGGGCAAGATGGGTCGGTAGAGATGTGTCCAGACTTGTTGATGATAAAGCTTCAAGATTGGTGAGACCTTTTTTGATCTCGAAGGTTCATTCGGTGGTCTTTGATCTCAATGATGATGGTTCACCTAGATCAGATGTGGTCCCTATTTTCTTTTTCAGGGAGTTTGGGGCCTTGTTGAGAAGGACATTGTGGCGATTGTGGAGGAGCTGCGGAGAGAATTGTGGCTTCGAGTGATTGAATCACTTTTTAATCTTTCTGTTGCACAAGAAGGATGTGGTAAGACGTGTTGAGGATTTTAGTCCAATTTCTTCTCTAATGTGATATATCTCATTGTTGCTAAAGTGGTGGCTAATCGTTTACGTGAGATGCTTGGATCGCTTGTGGAGGTATCTCATATGGTTTTTATTCTCGAGAGACAATTATTGGATGGGTGGTCTTGGCATCCGAGATTATTATGGACTGGAGAAGAACGAAGGTGAAGGGCCTCTTATGGATGGTAGGATTTTGCCACGGTATATGATAGCATGAGATGGAACTTCATATGGACATTGTTGTCTCACCATGGCTTTCCCGATGAATGGATCGAATGGATGAAGAGATGGGTGACAGGGATGTTTTTCTTGCTTTTAATGAATGGCCAGAGGGAGGGTTGTTTCTTACATCATCAAAGGGGGATGCGACAGGGATGTCCCTTGGCATTCATGCTTTTTGTCATGGTGGTAGATGCTTTGTCCAGAATCGTGTCTCATGCGGAGGATGGTTGGTTCTGCAGAGGCTATCACCTCAACACTTGTTGATTCCTGTTGGAGTATTTGTTATGTGTGTCATGAGTTGTAGCAGGGTAAATGGATCCTGGAGAAGATCCATTTACCCCACCCAGTTGTTTAGTACCATATTGTCCAGTGGTGGGACTTGGAGTCTCTGGAGAGGCTATATAAGGAGCGCCAGACCTCCTGTATCCATTGAGAAAAAGCAATGAAGCATATGCCCCTTTGAGGACTTCTCCCGTGGTTTCATCTCGCTCCTCACGGAGTAGGGTTCCACGTTAAAATCTCGCATTCTTCATATGTTCTTAATCTTTTTCCATGTTTTCGCTTCTGCTTCCTATTTCCTAACAATTCCTATTTTCTAATATGCAAATGGCATTATGTTCTTTGTGGAGGGTGGAGAACGTGAAACTGATGGGATTGTTGTGGTGCTTCATCTTTTTAGGATGGTATCTATACTCAGGATCAATGGGGACAAGTCAACTTTTATCCATTTCAGCATGGAGGAGGTAGAGGCGAAGACTTGTTGGGTTTTACTAAGGTCACCACGGGGGACCCTTCTTATCAATTACATGGGGTTGCCCTTGGATTGTGGATCTATGCATCAGGGGGATTAGTTCCTTGTAGTGAAATGAATGGAGCGCAAGCTGGATGGTTGGAGGGCCACTTAAAATTGCTTGTCGTGTAGTGGATGCCTTTTTCTTTGAAGGTGGTGTTTTCTGCGATACCGACCTTTTTTGTCTTCTAGGTTGCTCCCTACATGTGTGTGCCACAAAATTGAGACCATGATGAGACATTTTTCTAGAAGAATTATGGTTCTGACTAGGGTCTTGGGCTGGTCAGTTGGAAAACAATGATGCTTTGTGTAGTTTGCTTGTCATAAATAGGGCGTTGCTTGCGAAGTGGATCACCTGGATTTGGGGTGATGGCACAGACTTAGTATGTTTGGTTCTGAGGAATATTTATGGGGTCTCAACGAGCCTTAAATTGCAGCTATGACGGGGGCACACACCTTCAAACTTCTAGAAAGGGATTTGTTTATTTCTTCCATATATCGCTACCTTAATGATGCTTGTGTTGGGTGACAGTCACTCCTTCTAATTCTGGCAGGATGATTGGTCTGGAGATGGGGATCTTGAGTTCTGGTTCCAACAACTTTTTGCATTGGTAGAAGATATAAACTTAATGGTGATAGAGGCTTGGTCTGATGGGACTTGATCTTCACATTTTGATTATGTGCTCTCAAATCAACGGGTGGTGGAGCTCTTGAATCTCATTGAGTCCATTTATGCATTGTGGTGCCTGAGGGTGGAAGGGATCATTGGTGTTGGTGCGATGATCTTTTATCGATAAGGAAGGCCTACGAGAATCTGCATACTATACTTGTTTTCGACCCGAGCATCATCATGACTTCACTAGGACTTATCTGGGGATTGAGGATCCCTCAGAGAGTCAAGATCTTCTTTGGTTGTTTGGGGCGGGACTGGTTGATAGCAAGGGTCATGCCAACCCATTTTTTCAAAGGAGTGGATGGCATATGTTCGAGATGTGAGGGGATCTTGAAAGTTTTGATCATCTTTTCTTCTTCTATACAGAATCAACAAAGATTTAGGTTGAGGTTAAGATTTCAAATGTTGTCACTATGCATGATGGGAATTATAGGCGAATAAAGGCCTTCTGAAAGTGCGAGGGACAAGATTCATACGGTGTCTATCCTTTGAGCTCTAGGGAGTACTACAAATAGTGTGGTCTTCAGAAGCAAGAGATTATATATAAAATATTTTGATTGATGACAGAATCATTCTTATCCTTATAATATTGTTCTAAAACTATGGATATAATATTTTTAGGTGCATATCTTTCTGACGTAGCATCCCATTTTTCCTAAATAAAAAGAATGAAAATTGCAACATCGTACAATAAGATTATCTCAATCTTACTTCTCGCAATACGCGTTTCACCGAACCCCCTTTTCTATTCTTTGAACGAAAGGAAACGAATCAAAAGTCTCATCCCACGTCCTTTTTTTCCACTCGCAGTAATATTTAAAAAAAACGCGTTTATTGGTCCTTCTAAGTATCTTCTCTCTACAATTATACCCTATAAAAATCAACACCCTTCACACAAAAAAAACACACAGATCAAAATCACCACACGCCAATTCCCGACGGAATCGATTCCTTTCCCCCACACTCACACATCCTCTCCACCCTTTCCCCACGCTATGTCCGACGCCAAGCACGGCGGCGGCCTGACCGGGGCCTTCTACGGCCCCCCCGTGCCGCCGAGCCGCACGTCTCGCAGCGTCGGCCGCGGCCTCGGCTCCTGCTGCTGCGGCTGCCTCTTCTGCGGCCTCCTCCAGGTCCTCCTCACCGTCGTCGTCGTCCTCGGCATCATCGTCCTCGCTCTCTGGCTCGTCTTCCGGCCCAACCAGCTCAAAGTACACGTCGAGGACGCCGTCCTCGCCCGCTTCGACATCGTCCGCGCCCCCAATTCCTCCCTAAACTCCCTCGTTTACAACCTCACCCTCGACGTCTCCATCCGCAACCCCAACAAGCGGGTTGCGATCTACTACGACACCGTCGAGGCCATCGCCGTCTACGACGGGTTCCGTTTCGGGTACGACAACGGCCTCCCAGTGTTCTTCCAGGATCACAAGAATACCACTTTGATCTACCCGTCGTTCGACGGGCAGAAGGTGCTCGCGGTGGCGTCCACGGCCGATACGCACAAGAGGGAGGCCCTCGACGGGTGGTTCTACGTCGAGGTGAGGATCTACACCAGGGTGAGGTTCAAGGTGTGGTTCATCAAGACCAACAAGTACACCCCCAAGTTCACGTGCAACCTCAAGTTGCCGGCTCCCGTTGCCGGTGCCGGCACCGGAGGCCGGACCTTCAGCCCCACCAGGTGTGACGTCGACCTCTTCTGAGATCGATAGTAGCGGATTCCCTGCTGTACATATCACCTGCTTTATATATATCGTTACATATTATCGTAATAACGGGCCGGTGCCTCTGACGTAGATTTTCTTTTGTACTCTGGAATCGGATTCTGAATCCGATTCCGCTCTTGAGTCGGATTTTCATTCATACTAGCAAATAGACCCGCGCTTCGCGGCGGGATGATGTTAGAAATAAATATGCGTGTTAGTGTCATACGATATACATAATTAAACATGAAAAAATATAAAAACAATTTTATATTGTTTCTCAATAATTTGGAACAAAAACTAAATTATCCATTAGAACTTTAGAGTCTTTGAAATATCAATTTGACCCAATCTCAATTTTTTTTCTAATACAAACTTACGATTAACACTTTAGTAATATTGCTGAACAAAGTTGGTTCAATACACAGTTTTTACCACAGCCCACTGACAATTTCAGTTTAACACAACTAAAACTTCAGTTGGCTTCAGTAAAACCAAAAAAAGAATGTGGTTCGAAACTTATAATTACCCTTTTTATACACAATGCAAGATAATTATAAAAAAGGTGACATCTTGGTGAAGCAATACACTTTGATATGCATTTTCGACGACCTCTGGTAGGAATAATATTTGTAATTTTCGGGAATAAATGTTAAGCAAGTCTCATACTGTTTAATGCAGGGAATCCAGGTACTTCATTTCGATCAGTTAATAAGTTACATGATTTTACTTCTCTTATTACATACTATCTAATTTCGATTCGTTAATAGCATTAAGAAAAAATGCGTCAGGTGTTTTTTTCCTGTCAAAGATAATCGACACCATCTTTAACACAAATCCAACGTAACAAAAATAGGAAGAAGATATCAATGACTGATGACATAGTCTTCCTCATGAAGGAAGCAAAGGACGTGCCACTCACTTTGAATCATAGTTACTCCATCCCTAAATGATCTATTATCCACTGGTCCCTATCCATTCCGGTTCTCGTAACTATATGTTGTAGCATTCCATCCCTGTCAAAAGCTGCATCACTCGTTTAAATTATGCCAACAAATTATCAACCAAAGAGCATAATGAATACTATGTCGAGAGTTCCATAGTTGTACCTCCATATTATTAATCATGCAACTTCTCTCATTATATCCTATAAAATGATTGCCGATAGTCCTTCCAATGTTCGAAAGACTGTAGAGAGGGATAAAAGTGTTAAGCAATTTTTTGATATAGGTATACATGTGTTTGAGGCTATATTTTAGGTAGATATTGTTGTAGTAGAACAAATTGTTTATACACAACTTATTGCCAAAAGGTCGGTTGTATGTGAAGAAGATTCTATTACAATTTAAATAGTATACACACACATATATATTTAAAAAATAATAACCATAAATCTGCTATATCATGAATAATAAATATTTCATTATAGAAATTTTAAAGAAAACCCTTCCTCAAAATTGAATCACTTCCTAAAAGTTAAGGGCATTCACAGACCATCCAAAAAAATACAGGGGAATAATATCAAATGAACAACGTATTGATGGAAAGGGCAAAAGAGGAATTCACATGCTGCTGGTAGAAAAAAAAGGTGAAAAAAGAAAAGCGGAAAAGGCGCCAGTTTCTGAAAAGGCAGAGAGAAATTCGACAGCAGAGAGAAAACCACGCACTTTATAGCGTGAAGGGCTGCAAAAAAATCCAACTTTAGCACGCAGTCGGGAGAGGACTCCTCAAGAGACAACCACGTGTCAGTTTAAGGTAGAAGCTGGAAAACATCCAGCTTTAGTTATATATAAGATATTTATTTGTATCAGTATTTATTAGACGAGTGGATTTGGTGTATGCTGTTTACCTTTCGTGTTTGATTTTGTTTACCTTTCGTGTGTTGATTTTTTTATGTTTTTTCAGATTTTTTGCGAGACGTTATCAGTTATAGATATAATCAAGGGACTTTTAATCCATGACCCCTAAAAATCTGTTCAATTTCAATACGGCTCCGTATTACATCAATATCTTTATAATTTTATTTTTTTGAACTCATACATATTCTGACCCCGTTCGGGTAGAGGGGTAAACTCCCCTTATCCCACTCCTTCCCACTCCTACGTGGGTTCACTTTTTAGCTTTTTAAACAAATTAAATAAATAAATTTACCATCATTAATTCCATAAAAAATAATATATTATACCATCATATCATATATAAATTATAAACTACTCCACTTATGCTCACTTTTTCAAACTTCAATACAAATACATCACAATAAATACTCACTTTTTCAAACTTCAATACTATCATATCACAACAAACCCACTTCTAACCCATCCCTGGTTTAACCCAAACACCAAAATACAAAATCGGGTTACCCTCTACCAGTTTAACCCGCCTTAACCCGCGTACCAAACACATCCTAAGAGTTCGTTTGGTTGTAAGGTTAGGCAGGGTTGGGTTGGGGTACCCCTGTGAATAGTAAATTGTAAGGAGTATTAGGAGGGTTGGAAGGAAGGATATCCCGGGTTGGGCCAACCCAACCCTGCTCAACCCTGCAACCAATCGGAGCGTAAGGGTTAATTGAGAGTTCACCAAATTTATAAAGGTTAGACATTATAATTTGCATATGATTTATCTTCTACTTATAGAAAGATAGACATGGAGGCGTTCCATTTGGGAAAAAGCAAGAAAAAGACTAAAAAGATATGAATAAGAAGAATAAGGTGAAATAAGAGTAGACAAAGTTGAATAAAGATATGAATAAGAATGAAAAATGTGAAATAATGGGATGTAGATGGGAGTAATCATACTCTTGGGAACCGTATTTGGTGGGGAGTCGATCCCTTATTCTGGTGATTACTCTCCAAACGAACATGATCGGAATTTGGTAGAAGCTCCAAAAATTTCTGAGGATCATACATTAACAAGGATAAGTAGGTTTCATATTGCATGAACTTGACATTGCTTCTTATATTGGTTGTCAGATCGAGAAATTCCCCATTTCATATATAAGTTGTTGAACAAACTTTGGATGAAAGTCGCATCATCTCGCATGCATGTGACTTAAACCTATAGGGTACGTTTGGTAATTGGGTTGGATTGGTGTAACTTCTTGTGATAATACCTATTTAGATGGTTATTACAGCTGGAGATGGTTGGAATGATAATGGTGATGTGATGTGATATATGTTATATTAACTTTTTAATAATTATAACATGTTTTTATGTTAACAATTTTATTTGAACATGGTTAAAAAATATTATAACAAAGAAATTGGGTTGTCCATAAAATTAATTTCAACCCAAGAATGTAAAGATAGAGCAAGGGGCATGCAGGTTTCCTCGAGGTTACCTGACAATCGAACAAGCCCATAGTGCGAAGAAACGAGTAAAGATCCAAGAGTCACATCGAAGCAATGGCCTCATAGGAGCTTCGGGACAGGGATAGCTTCATATGGACGATCACAAGGGTCAAGTGTACTATGATGAAAAAAGTATGGATTCTTTGTTTCGCAATCGAAATGGACGTTATGCACGTCAGTGCAGATTTAGGAAGAAGCCACTTGAAAGTAATCTCGCAATGTTAAGAGCCCAATATAAAGACTTCTCAAACAACATTCGGACGAGAAAGCTTCTAGGACAACTATTCAATGAGACTTGCGTTTAGCAGCAAAGATAAGAGAAGGTAGAAGAGGTCTACATACGAAGGCAATCGAGTTGTTGTAACAACATGAAATCTGCCTTTCTATCATATTTAGTTATGTCAAATTGCGTTGAAGTCGGGTGCAAAATTCGTAGAAAATATCACACAAAGTTAATCCAATTAAGCAATGCGGTCAATTTATTTTGCTTAAGTGAGTTTTAAGTCAGAAACTGGGATGCAAAAATATGGACCAAGTACCAATCAAGGCAACAAAGCAATCATGTTAACCATAAATGACTTTTTTTTTATCTTTCAATAAAAAAATTAAAATAAAATGAAAATAAATGACATAATGCAAATTGCGATTGATTGTGATACAATGTGTATTCTCAAACAGGGGAATGATACCTATGACCGTTTTTTTACAAAACTGATTTAGGGCTTAAACTACCACTGCTTAAAAATATTTTGATGCCAGAATAAAATAATTTATCGTAATCATTTTTGGGATATTTTGTAAATCAAATTTAAAGAGAATGCAAATGAGGAATGAAAACTATATGATGAGTGGTATAGTATTTAAATTCCTAACTATTTAGAAATTACCTACAAATTTAATTTTGGTAAAATGTATTTTTTCTAAGCATGGAACTTTAAATACTATATGGAATGCATTTTTTATTTAACAGAATACATGAAAATAGATTAAAATTTTGGAATTTTGTGCAATTTTTAATGACGCGCGAATTTTTGACCTGGAAGTATAAATATAAGAAATACATCAATTGTAAAATGTTTTGGAATTTCCTGTTTACTTCTGTCATCTGATTCTGAATCGATCTGTTGAGTCAGATTTTCATTATTATTTATTTATTTATATAAGTACTTATAAGATGAGTGGATTTGGTGTATGATGTTCACCCTTTTAGAGCTTGTTTGGTTGCAGGGTTGGGTTGGGCTGGGTTGGGATGGACGAATAGTAATCTCTGAGGAGGAAGTACCCTTGTGAATAGTAAACTGGGTTGGGCCAACCCTGCCCAACCCTGCAACCAAACAGGCCCTTAGTGGTGACGCTATCCAGTCTAATTTAGGAGTTTTTACACGACGGCCCATAAAATTGCGTACAATTACAACACGACTACTATAATTTTTTTATTACATGACGATCCTTATAATTTTATCTTATTTAACAAATATATGTATCCCATGTCGAATGGATACAGTGATAAGAGTTATTAAGATATATAAGGGTTGGGATGTAATTTACAAGGGCCATGCTGGAATTACAAAAAAGAAAAAAATCATATGGTTAAATAAAGGCACATAAATCCTAAATTGTTGAAATCATCGTCTCGATCAAAAAGAGTGGAAATCGTAGCTCATTTCGATTAGAGTTTGTTTGATAATAGTTCAAAAAATATTCATTAATTTTTAAACAAAGTGAATTATGAACTTCTAATTTTCGATAGCTTAAGGAACCAAACATTAATATAAAATATGTTCGTTCGATAAAAATCAAATTTGGTATATGTATATCTGTGTGTATAAGTATGTGCATAACTTCATATTTGTACACGTGAGAAGTTTTGAGGCTAAATAAATCATGATATTAATAGATGAGCTTTGTACTACTTGACCTTGAATAGTTTCTTATTTTTTTACTGCTTATAGAAATATATTATCGAATTTCAATTTTGAACTTGTTCGTCTAGACGACTTTTGAGTTAAGTTAAATCGTTACAGAATCACTATTGAGTTGAACTCGAACATTCGCTTTCTAAACAAATTCGAACAGATACATATCTTATCAAACATTTATCGAACATAACTCAAATTATAACTTTCAAACTTTATAGATAGGATTCTCTGAGTTGTTGAACAAACTTTAGATGATAGATTGGCACCTTCTGTGTTCCGATCATATAAATATCTTGACTTTTAGCTAGAGTAGATATGTCATGGATGGAAGCCGCATCATCCCGCATGAATGTGACTTAAACCTATAGAGCGTAGAAACGAGTAAAGATCCGAGAGTCACATCAAAAGGATTCGACTTCTCAATGGAAGCAACGGCCTCATAGGAGCTTCAGGACAGGGATAGCTTCATATGGATGATCACAAAGGTCAAATGTACTATGAAGAAAAAAAAATACATATTCTTTGTTTCGCAGTCGAAATGGACGTTATGCACATCAGTGCGGATTCGGGAAGAAGCCAGCTGAAAGTAATCTCGCAACGTTAAGAGGCCAATATAAAGACTTATCAAAGAACATTCTGACGAGAAGGCTTCTATGGCAATTATTCAAGGAGACTTGCGTTTAGCTGCAAAGATAAGAGAAGGTAGAAGAGATGTCTGCATACAAAAGCAATCGAGTTGTTGTAACAACCTGAAATCTGGCTTTCTATGCTATTTAATTATGTCAAATTGTGTTGAAATCAAGTGCAAAATTTGTAGAAAAAACCATAAAACATTAATCCGATCAGGCAATGCGGTCAATTTATTTTACTTAAGTAAGTTTAAAGTTGGAAATTAGGATGCAAAAATATGGGCCTAGTACTAATCAACATAACAAAGCAATCATGTTCACCAGATTTTTTTAAATTTTTCAGTAAAGAATGAAAATGAAATAAAAAATTAGATTTACATTGTGAATGCAAATTGCAATTGATTGTTATTCTATGTGTAGTCTCAAACAAGGGAATGATGCCTATGACTGTTTTTTTTACAAAGATTTAGGGCTCAAAACACCAAACAAAAATTAAATTGCTGAAAATATTATGAGGAATGAAAACTATATGAATGGTATATATTAAAATTCCTAACTATTTAGAAATTACCTTACAAATTTGATTTTGGCAAAATGGTATTTTTTCTAAGCATGGAACTCTAAATAGTATATGGAATGTATTTTTTATATTTTTTATTTAACAGAATGCATGAAAAATGGATGAAATTTTTGGAATTTTGTGCAATTTTTAATGAAATGCGTGAATTTTGACCCGCAATTATAAATATAAGAAATACGTCTACTGTAAAATGTTTTGGAATTTCCTGTTGTACTTCCATAATCAGATTCTGAATCGATCTGCTGAGTCCGATTTTCATTATTTTTTATTTATTTATATCGGTACTTATACGATGAGTGTATTTGGTGTATGATGTTCACCCTACACGTTCGATTTTTTAAATTTTTAGTCTTTAGTCGTGACGCTATCCAGTCTAATCTATGAGTTTTTACAAGACGACCCCTATAATTGCGTACAATTACAACACAACTCCTATAATCTCTTTATTACATGAAGATCCTTATAATTTTATCTTATTTAACAAATACATGTATCCCATGTCGAATGGATACTGTGATTAAGATTTATAAGGGTTGAGATGTTACAAGGGCCATGGTGTAATTACAAAAAAAGAAAAAAAATCATATGATTAAATAAAGGTGACATAAATAGTAAATTGTTGAAATTATTGTCTCGATCAAAAGGAGTGAAAATCATGCCTCGTCTTATTAGAGACACCTCATCTCATTAGAGACACTTCTGGTCTGCTAATCGAACTAATATATTCGAATTTGATTAGAGTTCGTTCGATAATAGTTTAAAAAATGTTCGTTAATTTAAACAAAGTGAAGCATGAATTTTGAATTTTCGATAGCTTAAGGAATCAAACATTAATATGAAATATGTTCGTTCGATAAAAATCAAGTTTGGTATATGTATATATGTGTGTATAAGTATATATGTGCGTAACTACATATTTGTACACATGAGAAGTTTTGAGGCTAATGAAATCATGATATTAATTGATGGGCTTTATACTACTTGACCTTGAATAGTTTCTTATTTTTTTACTATTTATAGAAATATATTATCGAATTCCAATTTCGAACTTGTTCGTCTAAACGACTTTTGAGTTAAGTTAAATTTTTAAGAATTCACTATCGATCGAACTCGAACGTTCATTTTCTAAACGAACTCGAACTGAAACATATATTATCGAACATTTATCGAACATAACTTGAACTCGGAACTTTCAAACTTTATTATCGAGCCGAACTCGAACATATATTCGTTTGTTACAGTTTATTTCCATTAGGAACCCCTACTCAGGAGTTGAAAGATCATATGAAGGAGAAATAGCGAACGTGGGCACTGATTGATATAAAGAACTATACAAGGAACTCCGCCCTCAACTCGAAAGATCTTACACCGTCTTTCTTTTTACTTGGAATTACATCAGATGGAATTATTCATGAATATTCATTCCATCCTTCTGATCGATCATTCAACATGATTTTATGGAGCTCTTGCACTGCATGCAAAGGCTTCGATTTGAAGAATTGCAAGTATCTCAACAACAACACGATTTCATTGATTTGCAGATCAGGCGACCGATGAGTGGTAAAAACCTTTAGACCCACACATCTAGTTAACACCCCGATGCAGATCTTTTTTCTTAATCATTCATCGTTAGAAAACGAGTGACGAGTACCAACATGCAGTTGCCATGCCAGATCCAACTTAAAAAGCCTGCACAGGCGAACAAAAATAAAACAAACCAGCATCAGCAGAGAAGTTCTTAGGTAAGGATCGAGCACAGCCGAAGACAGTGAGTGCATCAGAGGGCAGAAAACAAAAAGCTGGAAGAATTAAGATCATGGCACTTCTTCTCCCAGGTGATGGACGTGATGGTCCTTTGACTGCAGCAGCGAGTCTTTTAAGGAGCTTCATTGGCGAGTCTTGAAAGAGTCCACCAAAAAATATACTCATGATTTAAGAAACAAGAGTTAGAACATTCATCCTCCGTACTAGGTTAGGTTGTCTTCAACCAGACCAATTCATTTGGCACTCAAATCCTATGTGCAAGACTTTGGGGAGATCTCTCTGGTTGGGACCTTTCAACCTTCTCCTCTGATCATTCAAAGACAATGCCTTTATCACCATCTTATTACTTGAAAAAAAAACCTCCTTGACTATTTTTCGCTTGGCAAACATTTACGGGCTGTCACATAGACATAGGCACTTAATTATAGTAGGTTATTTTAATTCACTATAAACAGATGGACTTTAGGGGATGGTCAATGACTGTCCTTTATATTAAAAATTTTGACTCCTTTAATCAGAGTGGACGGTTTCTTAAGCGTCCCCTATAATCAGAGTAGACGGTTTCTTAAGCGTCACCTATACATGCATCTCATTTGACAAGAGGGGACGCTGCGCCCCTTTTTGATTATCAGAAGGGATGGTTTTGACCATCTTTATCTCTCCAATGTAAATGACGACCAAGTACCATCCCCTATTGAAAACCAGAAGGGATAGTCGCAACCGTCCCTAACTTCACTATATGAGGGACAGTTGCGACTGTCCCATGTAGTGTGACAATCGGGGATGGTCATGATAGTCCCTTCTGATTTTCAATAGGGGACAATCGTGACGTCCACTATAAGTCATGAGTTGTCTCCGACATAGTGGGGACACATGCAAAAGTACGGAGGGGATGGTCATAACCGCCCCTTCCCCTCAAATCCAAAAACATAGCTAGTGTGCATCCCCGGTGTGGAGGGGATGGTTACGACTGTCCCTTTTTTTTATATAGGTGATTGTCATAACCGTCCCTTATATGTCATGCCCTGTCTCCAGCACAATGGAGTCGTGCGCAGAAGCGCAGAGGTGATCAATCGCTAATTGGCTATGTTTATAATGATACATTATAATACGATTAATTAACAACTACTCAAAACCAAGTCAGAAGATCTCCGTGGAGAGTAACTCGGCTAAAATTTATCATGGATAAGTCCAGGGTCGAGCTCAAGGACACATCAATCAATTAAGTCACTAAGATTGTGATCTATGTGGACATGATGCAATGCATGCTATTTTTATTTGATTTTTAAATACAAATATATATGTGTAGATATTATTGCAAAATGATGCTAATGCACACAAAATAGTATAAGGAAGAAACATGCACCCACTAAACAAGCTCTAAACAATCAAGTAGGTCAAAGTATCATTTTTAAGTGCCTAATATTATAAACATCTTAATAACGCTTCAAATAATGATCTAATCATGAATTAATTTCCCAATAATTCTTTTAAAATTTATAATTAGATTAAAAATGATTCAACACAATCAGGGTGTTTAATAGAGCAACAATTGATATATGGAGTTCAATTTTAGGCACAATAAAGGAGCTCTAAATATAATTTAGAATGTTTGAAATGCAATACTTGAAATACAATCAAATCAGAAAATTAATTATACCACATCAAAGAGAATTAAATTACCTTTAAAGTGAAACCAATTTTATTAAAAATGAGTTTGTGGTTCACAAGTTATTCAATGATCAATGCATGGACATAAACAATAAAAACTTGCTTAAAAACACAAGTTCTATTACAAATAGGTCCCTGACATGGAATAAATTGCAAATATAGAAATCTGCCAGGATAAATTGCAATTGCACCAAAGGTGAGACTTATCTACAATTTTGGATAGTCGTAGGAGCCAAAGTTGCAAAATACCCAAGGAACATGAGCTGACTCAAGTGGGGCTTAGGTCTGGATTAAGGGTCAGCCTCAGATCTACTTCAGCTTGGCTTGGGCCATGTGGAGAGCTCGTGTAGACTCGGGCCACCCAAGGATCCGGGCTGAAGTGTTGCTTCGAGTGTAAGACGTGGAGGTTCCTAAACTGTCAGATGGTGTCCGATGAAGAAGATTGAATGGCTACTGCAGTTGGAGTCCGTCCTTCTCCTCCTCATACAGTGATGCTCGGTGGTGTTCCAGTGAAGTCACAATCCCTCCTCAGTGCTTCTCTATGGATGCTGATGACTACGAGACCTTCACAAAGACCTAGTGATGAATCTCTTAGCTCGAAGTTACTATGAGGAGGTTTAAAGTGATGCACCAATGCAAGATGTCGAAAAAGAAACAAGGAGATCATATTGATGTCGAAACCTCTAATCATTGGCCCATGGGATCACTTGAAAGGTTGGAGGGCAAGCCAAGGCTACTGTAGAAGAGATGCGTGTGAAATTGGGGCTCGATCGAAGGTGGATGAGGAGAGCTCTAGTAGGGTTTTCTTCCTTGCAAGTAGAAGAAATGGTCGAGGTGGAATCGATCATGGAGAAGCGTAAGAAGGAACTCATGAGGTGTGCGAAATAGTAGATGTGAGGTAGACATGAGATAACAATCAATTAAGTGAAGAGAAGTGGAATAGTGCAAATAAAATTCATGAAATTGGGAAAGAGGCAAACTGAGATTTACTTCAAATTATGGTGAAGAAAATGATGAGATGAAACGCCGTCCTGTGATGGAGCTTAGAGGCTCTAGGGTCATCGCTTAACCATGGCGACAAGCGTGGAAGCTCGAATGGGCTTGATTAGCACCACAACATAGCGCTAAAAGGTAAGGATCTCTTCAAAGAACCCCCTCAGTTGTCGCTCACTACTATTGTCACTCTCTGTCACAGAGGATGAGTAGGGTTAGGGGGCTTCTCGCAAGAGTTGTGGATGTGGTGGGTAGTTGGTCGGGCATGAGTTTAGAGATGGTGGAGGTTAGGTGGTTCCAGGTGGTTGTCGAGGGTCATTCAACCACTTCGAAGTTGGAGCATGTGAGAAAAGAAAGGGAACTGGAGGTTAGATGAGGAAAAGGGATGGCAGAGCTAGATATTGGTGGTGAGAGAAGATAGTTGGGACACATGAGGCTGCTGGAGAAAATAGGATAAGTTGGATGTTACGCGAAGCGATGCTTCGCTTGGGAGCGGTGGTTGGAGGAGGAATATGGCCTCCTGACCATATGATCATGATCGAAGGGCTGAGGATTAGGAACGAAAGAATGGTTGAGATGGAGATGATAAGAAGATCATACGGTTGCAGGGATAAGTGAATACATGTCATCTGATCAAGTTGATCAGACAGCTAGAATCAATAGTCGTTTGCTCTTAAGAGTGGGGGTGATGTGTGAAAAAGTAATTGGGCCACGTGACCTAATCAGAAAATAAAGAAAATAATAAGTTAGTGCAAACTCAAAATAAAGAAAATAATAAGTTAGTGCAAACTCAAAATAAAATAGTAAATGATATTAAAGCAAAAAAGTATCTTTCGTGAAAGTTGTGTAGAATTTAGTTCTCCACAACTTTAATAAAGGAAACTAAGTCAAAATATACTATGTATACATAGATGTATTTTTGTAAGTATTTTATAGATATAAAATTACTATTCTTAATTATTTCTAATTATTTTCTGATATTTTAAGTATTAATAAAATACACATTATTATTAAAAACACTATTTCAGTTTTTATGGTATTTTTAATTATTAGAAAATACATAAATGATAACATAGTATAAGTAAATATATACAAAACAACAATAAAATCACTTCATAAAATAGAATTACAACTCAAATTTGACCTCCTCTCCGCAGGAGGTCAATCAAAAAAAGAAATGTTACTCAATTAAAGATCCAACTGATCACCACGTCTGTATTGTAAATATGCAATTACGAATAATCCTGACCCGGACGTTTTCGGGATGCTCCTAATAACCAACGAATGGCAAGTGCTTTCCCTTGTGTAGATCCTATTTCAATAGGAACCTTTTCAACCGGCGACTTTGCTCGCTCCAAAGTCAGTTCTTTATTTGATTTAGTATCGTGATTGCCTTGTCTACTTAAGACATGGGTCCTACCTCTGCTTATAAGCGCTCGGTCTGACTTATTATTCTTTTTGGGAAATCTGTATTTCTTTATTAGAAGAAAGACATGACTAGGACTAAGGCTAAGGGAGTTGAAAACCAATAATTGATGTTAATTATTTACAAGGTTTGAATTATTAAATAAAGTTAATTGAGACTTAATGAATTGGAATTGTTTAAGCTAGATAGATAATAAATAAGAGTTAAGATGATAAATCAGGAGAAGACAATCATAACCACTCCTTTGCGATTCCAACTCCAAAAAATTGCTATTAGGAATCCCCGATGCAGAGGGGACGGTAATGACCATCCCTTCTAGTTTATATAGGTGACGGTGGTAACCGTCCCTTATTGGTCATGTTATGTCTCCGTCATAGTTGGGACACACACAAAAGTGTGAAGAGGATGGTCATAACCGTCCCCCTTCCTCCTAACTCCAAAAAAACTAGCAGTAGGCATCCTCAGTGCAAAGGGGACGGTTAGGATCATCCCTTCTGATTTATATAGGTGATGGTCGTAACCGTCCCTTATAGATCATGTCATGTCTCAAGCATAGCAGGGACAAATGCAGAAGCACAACGGGGATGGTTATAACCTTCCCCCTGTCATTTAGCACTAAAAAAACTACCAGTAGACATCCTTAGTGTAGAGAGGACAGTTACGATCATCTCTTCCAATTTATATAGGTGATGATCATAACTGTCCCTTATAGGTCATGTCATGTCTCCGACACATCAGTGACGTGCATAAAAGAACGGAGGAGACAATTATGAATCATGCCCCCGCGCCCCTCAATTCAAAAAAAAACATCAGTAGGCATCCCCAATGTAGAAATGACGATTATGATAGTCCCCTATGTAGAACAAAAATAGAAAATAAAATTAATCAATAGTTTTTGTACCCATGTAACGACAATGAAATCACTTAAATAAAGTAATTAGTTAAATCTCAATATAAAACTACGTTCATTCTATAAACACTCTAAACAATTCAAAATTGTTCTCCTACAGATTAAGTTATACACAATGCTAGAATAGTAGAAAAGTATAATTGCAAACTAAACAACACTCTCATCTGATTCAGTTTCTTCACTGCTATCCTCCTCTTCATTGCCCTCCTTGTCATCGCCAAGGCGTGTCCATGTTATTGACGCGTCAACACCACATTGCAGACGATTGATATAAGCCAAGGCATTGACCATATCAGATTGCATCTTGGCTATCTCTTCATCCTATGTTGACATCTTCACCTTCACTTTCTGTAGTTCTCTCTCCATTTCTTTTTCTTGTTGGCTTAATTAGGATTATGAGTGAGACCCACTAGCACCTGTACAGTACCACGTATGGATCGTTACTCCCCGTATGCCGCATCATATACATCGAGAATACTCTGGACCTATGGATTGGATGAATACCTCTATAGCAGATAGTGGTAAGGTACTTGTCCCCGTGCTATCTAACGAACTGGTTGTACTGAGTTTGATCATTTCGTCTAGTATATTAGGTTTAAAAATAAATAAAGAAATAATAGTATGGATAATTATTGTATATTTTAATTAACTTATATGAATAGGTTCTTATGTGTCATCGACCCATTACAAATGCCCGCCGAGGTCTCGATTCTTTGTCCCCATGAAAACCTATATTCGAGTGGCCTGTCGATCATTTTTCTTTGACTAAAATTAAATTGAAATCATATATTAAAGGTCTTTTGCATTATTTAACTATAACTAGTTAAACAAATTTACAAAATCATGTTTGAATTGATTTATCTTCTTCCTCCCCATCTTAATAGATCGACTTGAATCCCTTCGCATAATTGGCATCATTTTTTGTTGATATTGTCTGATATTGTTACAAATTAGTAAAATAAAGTAATAAATAAATACAATGTACATCACATACCACAAACTCCTCAGTAGAGTAGAAGTTGATGAGCTCCCTCCACTGTTCCAGAGTCACACCCGGTGGAACATTCTGAACTAATTGCTCGTAAGGAATTTGAGGGTTATAATGCTGTAGAAAGGAAGATATTATCCAAAAGATGTTATTGAATCATTGATGTAATGCATGTAAAGATTTTAACTTTGCCTTAATGTGCTCTTTATGATGACTTAACATCTATGCGGAGTGACTAAAGATCTGCCCATCACGATAGGATCCAATCCCAAGAAAATGCAGCTTAAAATGAAGGAATAAAAATCACAATATCAACCTTAAATTATTTATTTGCTTTTTTAATGTTTTACCTCCGAATTAAATAAAATAATAGCCTTGACAAACTGAGGAAGTTGTCAAAATTTATGAGTAGTGATGGGAACCCGAACACATGCCACATATCCGAGGTAGCTACGGAACTTAGCAGAGTCCTCACCTACGACATCGCCCCCACAATCTGGACATGTAGGGTTTGGCTAGAATGAAGGTAGTCTAGGTACCTACACTGGGATGGTCCTCGTCGGCATTGAGAATGGATGCTACCTACATCATAAGATTACGTACGTGGATGAGGAGTAGGTTCGGATGAGGAGTAGGTTCGGGATTTTCCTGAATCTGCTTAGGATGAGGATCCATATCTGAAAAATAACAACATTATTGCAAATCAATTGTCAACAGAAGTCATCATGATATAAACATAATGGACAAATAATTTAATTCAACATTAGTTTGATTTCCCTGTTAATGTGTAAAAATATTATACACATATATTCTACTCATAGTAGAAATGTCATTACCAAGTACATAAGGCATAGTATAATTGGCAGAATTCCGATATGCATCTTCAATGTACAAAAATTCTAGATCTTCATTTACATCAAAAAAGATCTCTAAGTGTTATAATAATAGGAATAATTCATCTACTGATAGGGTTATCATGGATATAAAAAACATACTCCACCTGACTTAAAAGAGCGAATGGTTCATTCGTTTGCAATCGACCTACTTATTTTAATGCGAGAAACCCATTTTTGTCTTTTTTGAATCTAGTTCCTTCACAACCAATATCAAACAAAATACAGTGAAATAAGACACATCTTAATTTATGTGTAAAACTGGCCTCTAACATATCAACAATCTCACTGTAGTATCCGTATATACCAGAAGAGAGCTCCACTTTTACTGCCACGCCAAAAAGTTGTATTGTCTTGTTTTCGTCGATCGATTTTTTTTAGAATCTAACTCCATTTATGATATAACCGGAACGAGAAACAACTTGCAAATATGGACTCCACTTAAGAATATTGAGACTCGTACTCCGATGATCATCGTTTCTTTCTTTCAACTGTTCCTCTCTTTCTTTGAACCATATAAGGAAGTTTGATTTTTTAAAACTACTTGAACTGTATTGTTGAAAAAATAACCAGTTTCATATAATTGCATAAGAATGTAATAATAAATAAGATCTCTTTCTTCATCTGAAACTAATCGATGGAAACTTTTAAGTACCACTCTTCCATTTTATTGAAAAATCTAAAGTATATTTTGATCTTCATTTCCCACATCATTGTCATCATTTCATTTGAATATACCGAATCTCATGTTATTCCCAACATTCATATACATATCACAAAATATAATACATTCTTCACATAAATATTCCTCAGCTATACAATCTTACGGTGCTGCCTTATTAAAAACTACATTCTTTAATTTTTGTAAGTACAGTTCAATAGATACATTCAACGATATTGGACATGTCCACATATTAGTGCCTCACTTACCATGTGTACAATCAATGTATCATTATATCGAAAAATGGATGCGGAAATATTTGTTCCAACTCACATAATGTTATGACAACATCTTTTTCTAATCAATATAACGATTACGAATCTAGAGTTTTCAAACATAGTACTTTAAAAATTTAACTAAGTTCGATTAACGATTGCATCACATTAGAAATGTATGACTCCTCTGATTGTAAAGGGAAAATTAACTTGCATAAGCACATGACAATCAAGGCTTTTCAACATAGTTATTTTCCTTTCAGTCTCATATATTCATCGACTAAGTTAGGAAGAGAATCCCTATCATACTTTGATGTTTTTAGAAAATGTAGTATTCTATCCCGCTCATCATTATATAACGTAAAAATTACATCGAGTAATATCATTCTAAAGTTATCTGACTCAAGTAGATGTTATTCTTATCGCATTCTGGATTGTATCAAATCACACATTGCTCTTAGATTGTCCTTCGCATTACTTGAAAGATCAAGTATTCCAAGAACATTTTCCGTAACATTCTTCTCTATACACATTACATATAGATTACGATGAATCTGTAAAGTTTTCCAGTATGATAATTCTTGAAAGAAGATACATTGTTTTCACCAATCTCCTGCTAACTTATTCTTGTACGTTTTACCTAAATAGAATCTACCGATGTTTTCTTGTTCTTTCCACATCAAGTCTCTTGATTTTCAAACTAAGGTGATTTGACGTCCGAATGATTGGCCATCAAACTTGTTGTCATTCTCTCCTTTTTGCCATCAATGTTTTACAAGTAAGAAATGATGATGACCTAAATAAAAATATTTCATATTCGCAGATAATCATGTGAATTGTGTGTTTTCCATATAAATCAGACATGCGAGTTTACCTTTTGTACTCCAACAAAATAAATTCGCATATGCCGAAAAATTATTAATAGTCTACATTAGAGAGGCATATACCATATAATGTTCTTTCTCCACTACATCATAAGTCTTCACGCCGGTACTCCATAAGATTTAAGAATTTCTATCAAAGGCTGCATGTAAACATCTATTGCATTTCATGTTCTTTTTGGTTCAGGTATTAATTAAGACATCATCATAAATGATGAATTCGTTGACGTCTAAGGTGGCAGGTTATATGTAACTAGTATTACTTGCCAAATAGAGTAAGTTGTACTCATATTTCCAAAATAGATAAAAACCATCCGAAGTAAGCCCTAATCTTTCTTTTTGATGTTATTAAAGAACAATAAAACCTTCTCAGAATTTTTTCACCTAAATACATCATTATTTTTCTTAAATCTAGAAGCATTACATCCACGACAAACTTGTAATGTAGAATTCTCCTTCCAATATAAATTACAATCATTTGGACATGCATTTTTCATAATTTAATTTAAGAGATCGGAGCCTTGATTTTGCATCCTTCCAATCTTTTGAAAACATGATTGTTAACATCCTTTGAATTAAATGTAAAACATGAAACATCATCACCATTATACAATGATTTTTTATTTCATATTAAATAACTCTAACAAAAATCTTAAACGAGACATTTCTAAACCCCTAAAACCCTAAACCCCCCGGAGGAGAGAGAAGCTCTGGCGATTGGCGATTCTTGGGAGACTTGGGTGCCTTCTTTTTGGGAGATAAATCAGGTGTGATCTACACTTTTTATGTCTCCTGGTCTTTGATTCTTGCTTTTTAGCGAGTTTTATCCAGTCATTAGATTATTGCATCTATTTGAATGGAATTTCGAGGGGACTAAGTCTCCATGGAAACACAACAGGAGGGGATGCCCTCCCCTCCACAATTTAGAAAGAATGGAGAGATTATTGGTAACAATCACCCAAAATCATATGCTGCGGCGATGCGTGGTCATCTCCCGGAGGTTGATTTTGGTGCTCCGCTACTGCTGAGAGCTGCTCAGATTGAAAATGGAGTCCCAGTGATTCGGTTCTCCAAAGAAGAAACGACTCTTCTCAGTAGGCCATTTGAATTATGCCTAACTGGGAAAATTTCAAAGAGACACCCTCCACTTACGGAGATTGATGCGGATTTCAAGAAAGTGTTCAAATTTGAAGGAAATTCCAAATTGGGGCGATTGATGCCTTACATGCGTTAATCAAATTTGAATTAAAGGCAGACTTGGTGAGTGCTTATTCTGTTAATAGCTGGGTTTTCAAAAATTACCGAGTCAGCTTTATGCGCTGGACTCCTCATTTTAGGCCAGGAAATACGACCTCTGTTGAACCTGTATTTGTTGGGCTACCACTCCTCAACATTCACTTATTTAATGAAGGAGCTCTGAAATCCATTGTTCAGCCAATCGGAAAACTCATTTCCTTGGATAAGGACATAAAGAGGCTATCAAGGCCTGGCTATGCAAGAGTTTGCGTTGAAGTTGACCTGGCGAAACCAATGGTGGATCATGTAATCATTCATGTAGACTCACTGAAATTCAAACAACAAATTATCTATGAAAATCTCCCACCATTCTATGATCATTGTTATCTAGTGGGTCATACCAAAGCGCGCTGCTATTCACAGCGACCATCTTCAGAGAACAAGGACAGCAATCCTAAGAAGGAGGAAAACAAGAATCCCGGGATCCAAACCATAAATAAAGAACCAACAGGGAAGGCAAAGGGGGAGGCTGTATTGAAGAAATTTCGTGGCTTCTTTGTTGGACAGCACTCAGGAAAAGATTACCAAAAATTCAAAAAAAATACAAGAAGGAATGAAAGAAGGAAAAATGCAAGGTTTCTGAAAATGAATAAGGAGAAGAACACTACAGAAATCTCAAATCAAGAAGTAAACAAAGAGAAGCCGAAGGAGACTGAGCAGCCACATGTGGAGGAAGATACCCATACAGAAAAGCCAACAGAAGATCATAACCTGAATGTTGAGGCTCAGAACGGGGGGCAAGATGATGGAGACTCATCTGCCTCTCAGGGGGCGGAAAAGGAGCCTCAGGTGTGTTGAAGGGAATGAATGAGATGCATTACCATTAACCCTAGAGCTCTCTTACATAGGAGAAAAGCTCTATGGGTAAATTACATAAAGAGGACAAACAAAAACTACATAATAAAGTTACTCTAACACTCCCCCTCAAGCTGGAGCATACATATCCAACATGCTCAGCTTGGAACAACAAAGATGAAATGGACCCCTAGCAAGAGCCTTGGTGAACATGGCTGCAACCTGTTCTCCTGATGATACATGAGAAGTTGAAATAAGTCATTTTTTAATTAAGTCCCGTGTATAATGGCAATCCACTTCAATGTGCTTCGTCCTTTCATGGAAGGCTGGATTATTGGCTATGAACAGGGCTACTTGATTATCACATTTCAGATGCATGGGAAGAGGAACATCAATGGTTAAATCAGTCAAAACGGATTTAACCCACATCATCTCAGCACTACCTTGGGCCATTGCCCTATATTCTGACTCTGCACTGGATGGAGCCACCACAGTTTGCTTCTTACTCTTCCAAGCTACTGGTGAGGTGCCAACAAATACTATAAAGCCTGAAGTTGACTTTCTATCATTAGGACACCCAGCATAGTCTGCATCAGCATAACCTGTGATGGATATAGAGGTATCTCTTCTATACAGAAGACCAGTACTTGGAGACGACTTCAGATATCTTAAGATCATAAAAACAGCATTCATGTGAGCCTGCCTGGGTTGCTCCATGAATTGACTTACCCTATTAACCGCAAAGGCTATATCCGGTCGGGTAATAGTGACATACAAGAGCTTTCCCACTAGCTCTCTATATCGTCTCTTGTCTACCTCCTCAGAGTCATCATCATAAAGTTTGACATTAGAATCCATAGGAGTAGCAGCTGGTCTACACCCTGCCATACCTGTCTCAGATAGGAGATCCGTTACATACTTCTTTTGTGTCATTACCATACCTTGCTTGTTCCGTGCAAACTCCAGCCCCAAAAAAATAGTGAAGTGTACCCAAATCCTTCATAACGAACTGCTCGCCAAGAAACTTCTTGGCTGCTTGAATGCCCTGCTCATTACTGCCTGTAATAACAATATCATCAACATATACTAAGATGATCACAGTACCTCGCTGATCTCTCTTTACAAAGAGAGTATGATCTGCTGTAGATTTGACGAAGCCCTTCTGTTCAATCAACTCCGAGAGCTTCTGAAACCAAGCCCGTGGACTCTGCTTCAGGCCATATATGGCCTTATGGAGACGACACACCATACTAGACTCCCCGTCAGCAGCAAACCCTGGCGGCTGCTGCATATAGACCTCTTCCTGCAAGTCACCGTACAAGAAGGCGTTCGTGACATCAAGCTGAAATAGGGGCCAGTCTCGGACAACAGCAACTGCAATGAGAATCTGTAAGGTAGAATGACGGGCTACTGGAGAAAACGTCTCCTGATAGTCCACCCCATATGTTTGGGTGAACCCACGAGCAACCAATCTGGCTTTGTATCTATCAACCGTACCATCTGCCCGATGCTTAACAGTAAAAACCCATTTTCTTCCAACAATAGATACACCTGGTGGAGAATGCACAATACTCCACGTACCACGTGACTGCAACGCTGCCATTTCCTCTTCCATAGCTAAACGCCACTGGCTGCTCTGTAGGGCCTCCTGATAAGACCGTGGAATGTGTACTGCCGACAACCCAACAACAAAGTTGCGAAAGTCCGGGGACAAACGCTCCAATGATGCCTGAGAGCAAAAATCCATCCCATATTTGGGATTCATTGTCCGAGCACGCTTCTGCCGTCTATGAGCAATAGGGATATGTAGGTCATCGACAGAAGGAATGACAGTATCATCAATAGCCTGTACATCAGTACCCTGTACATCCATCTGCACATTCAAATCACCTGTGCCATCAGTAGAACTCAAATGATCAGTACATACCTCGGGCGTGCTGGATGATGGAGGAGGCACATGAGCAGAGGGCCTTCGCTGATAGACCTGAGGATAATGAACAGTAGCTGGTGGTGGCGGCGGCGGCGGCGGTGGTGTAGGCTGTGGTGGTGGTGGCGGCGGCGGTGGTGGTGGTGTAGGCTGTGGTGGTGGTGGAGTAGGCTGTGGTGGTAGATGAGAGCATGGAACAGATGGAGGTGGAGGCGGCACATAGATGTCGTCTCCTTCCTCTGAGTGAGTGAGTCTGTCACCTGTAGGAGAGAAATACATAATGGACTCAAAGAAGGTGACATCTGCACTGACGTAGTACCTTCGTTTAACTGGATCAAAACACAGATATCCCTTTTGGGTTTTGGAATAACCCACAAACACACATTTGACAGCTCTGGGAGAGAGCTTGTCAAGACCAGGAGAAAAACAATGAACAAATGCAACAGACCCAAAAACACGTGGTGTTAGGGAGAAAAGATCCTTCTCGGGAAACGCAGTCAAGAACGGAATCTTCTCCCCTAACACTGTCGAAGGCATACGGTTAAGAAGATAACATGCAGTTAGAACCGCATCCCCCCAATAGGAGTGAGGGGCACGGCTCTGAATCAAAAGGGTTCTGGTCATATCCAACAAATGACGATGCTTTCGTTCGGCCACCCCATTCTGTTGGGAGGTATAGGCACACGACGTCTGATGCACAATCCCATGAGACATAAGAAATTTGGAAAGTTGGGTACTACACAATTCTAGAGCATTGTCAGACCATATGTACTTCACTTTAGCAGAGAAAATATTTTTTATTTCAATAATAAAAGCTTGAATAATATGACCAGCATCAGATTTATTTTTAAGAAGAAAGACCCAAGATAGTCTAGAGAAATCATCGACTGCAACAAGATAAAACCTGTGCCCTTGAAGATCAGGGACACGACTGGGACCCCAAATATCAAAGTGAAGTAACTCAAACAGACTATGACGAATCGGACCTGGACGACTCTGGAACGACGACCGGTGATGTTTCCCAAGCTGGCATGCCTCGCATTGAAAAGTAGACCTGGGAGAAATCTGGGGAAGGATATGGACCATCTTTTGCAACGGAAGATGACCAAAGCGGAGATGCCATGTGTAAGGTGAGACTGATCCAGCACGAACAGAAGAGATACCAGCGTAAGGAGACTGTACCAGTCTATAGAGACCCCCTTGCTCACGGCCAGTTCCAATCACTCTGCCCGTTAGGATGTCCTGAAACACAAGAGCAGATGGGTCAAATATGGCACGACAATGTAAATCTTTAGTGATTTGACTAATCGACAGTAAATTCATTCAAAAATCCGGAGCATAAAGAACATTCTGAAGCCGTATCGCAGGGGTCAACTGCACCTCCCCCTAACCAGTAATGGGAGAGTGTGTCCCATCATCTATCACCACAGATCGTCCAGTCTGAGTAGGATAAAAAACCTCCAATTGCTTTTTATCCCCACATAAATGATGAGATGCTCCTGAATCCATGATCCATTCTGATAGATCTGAGCTGTAACAACTAGTGAGAGCATATGTTGTACCTGACGTGGATGCCGATGCGGAACCTGCTATCTCTGAAGAACCTGAAGTACTAGCTGGTCCCTGGCCAGGCATGATCTCCCGAAGTCTCGCCACTAACTCCTCAAACCTCTGATCCGGGACAAGGGAAGGACCCCCTTCCTGCTGAGCCTGCTCCGCCACACGTACCGTAGTAGTAGGAAACCCATGCTTAGAATAGCATGTTTCCTCAGTGTGTCCAGTCCTGCGACAGTAGGTGCACGACTGTCTAGGAGGTCTGTTACCTCCTCCTCGGCCACGACCACCTCTACCTCTGAAATGAGAATAGCCTCCTCTGCCACGAGAAGATGCCATAGCTGAAGGTGTCGGACCTCCACCATGAGATATGGAGAGTCTACTCAACCTGCGATAGGCCTCTTCCATAGGTGGTATGGTGGCATCTATAAGAATCTGTGCTCGGGCGGCATCATACTCCGGATCAAGGGCTGCTAAAAACACTCCAGTCATCACCGAGTCCCTGTATGCTTTGAGCTGCTCCGGTGTAGCTGTCAATGGAATGTACCCGTGGAGCTTCTCAAACATACCCCTCAGAGAGGTATACAGGGTATGAAGAGGGCGCCCGTTCTGCTTTGAGGTAAAGATATCATGATTGAGTTGTAAAATCTTGGACTCGTTCCTCGCCGGAGAATACGTGGTTGCCAGAATATCCCACATAGCCTTCGCAGTGGGTTGATTCAGAATATCGTTGGCTATTTCCATGGATACAGTACCGGATAGCCAGACACGCGCATATGCATCGTCAGCCTCCCATGAGGCGTTAACCCCAGTCTTGTCAACAGGTTCCTCTTGTGTGAGGATATGCTTCTTGCCATTGCACTGCATAAGACTCATGAACTGCATGGCCCACAGTTCATAGTTCGTGCCATCCATCTTCACAACGGGTGCTGGACCTTTGAAGGCACCCAGAGATGGAACATCTACCTTGTTGTCTGACATGACAACAACAATAACCTGTAACTAGGGTTACACAATCAGAAGACAATATCTACTTGTACATAGACTCAAAGAGGTTACGCGCACAGAACATGGACATTCAAAGAATCACGGCTAGGGCATATAGTGCACACGCACATGACTTGTGTGCAAAGGAAGATACGCTACAGGACTTGCGACAGGCACTGGACTTGCACGTGTTCTGTGCGCAGAAAGGCACGCTGTTATGTGACATCTCAGAACATCGTCACAGGAGGCTATGAACAGCGAGAGGCGCACAGGCGCGAGATGGCGCACAGCGAGAGGCGCACAACGTGGGACAGGCGCACAGGCGCGAGATGGCGCACAGGCGCGAGATGCTACATGGCGCTTAGGCGCGGGATAGCGCACAGGCGCGAGAGGCGCGAGATCGCCAGGAGAGAGGCGAGAGGCGCGGGGTTCCCCGATGCGCGATAGGTCGCGGGATGGCGCACAGGCGCGAGAGGCGCAAGATCGCCAGGCGAGAGGCGAGAGGTGCGGGGGTTCCCCGAGCGAGGAGGCCGCCGCCTGCTGGGAGTTGGGTCACGGCCCGCTGGGAGTTGCGCGGAGGGGAGGCGAGGAACCTTGCACGATCGGAGAGGAGGCGTCGATCTCTAGATAGAGAGAGAGAGAAGGGCGGCGGGTGGGGTAGGGTTAGGGTTAGGGTTTCAAGAACTCCGGCCTAGGACCGTCGCTCTGATACCATGTTAGAAGGGAATGAATGAGATGCATTACCATTAACCCTAGAGCTCTCTTATATAGGAGAAAAGCTCTATGGGTAAATTACATAAAGAGGACAAACAAAAACTACATAATGAAGTTACTCTAACAAGGTTGATAATACTTCAAAGTCAGTAACCCTTAATTCGAAGTCAGCTATTCTGAATTCTAAATCGACTCCTAAGTCAGCCACGTCTGGTGGAAAGGCAGATTACATCCCCGTTATAGTTTCAAATTCTTTTGACTGCCTATTCAATACGAATGGAGAGGATCCACCAACTCAAGAGGAGAGGCTTGATGAAGACAGTAATAGCGAAGATTTTTGTGCAAGTGAAGAAAATGTTCAAGAAACTTCAGGGTCTGATTTCTTTCCTCTACTCCAAACAGAAAAATAGAGAGGGAGATATCGAAGTAAATCACATCCACCAACATCAGCAAGGCTTGCGAAAGTCACCAGCTCTATTAATATAAATTAATGACTTCCTTATTTTGGAACTGTCAGGGGGTATATAACAACAATACCCTAGCCCACCTAAATAAACTTATTCGAGTCTATAATATTAAACTTGTTGGACTTATGGAGCCTATGGTCTCATATGATAGAGTCCAAGAAGTTGGTCTTCTTCTACACCTCCCTGTTCATATGATTAATCCAGCTGCTCCAAGCAAAATCTGGGTCTTGGGCCATCCAAGCATATTAATAGAAATAGTGGCTGAACACCCTCAAATCTTAACATGCAATGTTGCTGGGCTATTTGATGAAGTCTGTTTCATTTCTTTTGTCTATGCTTCCTGTGATTACACTAATAGAAGAGTTTTATGGGCTCATTTGGAAGAAATCTCTGAGACTCTAGAAGATGAAAACTGGCTTATAGGAGGGGATTTCAACAGCATCTGTACCAGAAATGAAGTTTTGGGTGGAAACTTTGATGCTTTAGCTTCAACCGAATTCTCCTCAGCCATTCACTCAGCTGGGCTAATTTGTCCTTCACGCGAAGGGGATAATTTCTCTTGGTGCAATAACCAAATTGGCTCAGGTCGGATTTATAAAAGACTTGACAGATGCTTAGTTAATGCAAAATTATCTTTAGACCTTTTTTTTCAAGTATTTAGACAGAGCAAATTCAGATCATACTGCTATGCTAGTAGGATCAAAAGCTGTGGGAAGCTGAAGGCCCGTACCTTTCAAATTCCAAAACATGTGGCTCCTCCAAGAGGGATTCCAAGAAAAATAAAACAGGAGTGGCATTCAATTCTGCTATTCGAAGGATTAGAGTCCTTTTACAAGCAACTAAAGATTCTGAAAGGATTTTTGAAGCAGTGGAATTATAGCAGCTTTGGAAATATTGATGTTAGAGTATATGGTAGTGCGCCTATTGTGTTGTAGCAGGGTAAATGAATCCTGGAGAAGATCCATTTACCCCATCCAGTGTTTAGTCCCACATGGACCAGTGGTGGGACTTGGAGGCTCTGGGAAGGCTATATAAGGAGCCCCAGACCTCCTGTACTCATTGAGAAATTCTAATAGAATATCCGCCCCGTTGAGGGCTTCTCCTGTGGTTTCATCCCGCTCCTCACGGAGTAGGGTTCCACATAAAAATCTTTGTGTTCTTCGTGATTATTCTTCTTTATTATGTTATTCCGCTTCCGCTTCTGCTTTCTATTTTATAACATGGTATCAGAGCGGGTTCGATTCTCGAGGAATCGTTATTGAAGTTTTTTTGTCATTCGAGATTCGATTATTAAGTTGTTCTTGAAGAAGATTATTTCCGTTCAAGTTTTGTCCGAGTTCCAGGGTTTCAATCGAAACCCTAATTTCTGATATGTTCAGCCGCATAAGGAGTATTTTTTTTTAAAAAAAATGAGCTGCACGTCTGTTCTTCGTGCACACGTTGAAGTTCTGTTTTCGTGCACATCTCCATCAGCGCCAACACAAGGTGCGCAGATCTCGGCATCCAACTGCGCCATCTCTGGCGTGCTTCTCCAGGCGGCCCCTTGCCACGCTGCAAGACTTTCCAGGCTCTATCTGGTGGCCCAAGATCCAGTCCAACAGGCCGTATTCCTCCTCTGCGCGAAGATCGAACAAAAGCCCTCCGTGTGTTAAAATTTAAAAAAAAATGTTAGGGGGAGTGTTGGGCCAAGTGGGCCACCGCTGTTACGAAAAAAAAGAGGAAGGGGACTCTATGGGCCCAAGTGTATGGGCCGTGAGTAAAAAGAAAGAAGAGAAAAAAAAGGAAAAAGAAAAGAAAAGGAGAGAGGGATGCAATGTTTTGAGCCCATGAGGGCTCCATTCGTTAAAAAATGTGTTTAAAAAAAAGGCGCGTACACAGAAAAAGCCGTACGCATGAAAAAAAAATTTGAAATTGAAATTGAAAGAGTCACATACAAAGAAGAGCCGTATGCAATTTCAAAAAAAATGAATGAAATGAAAAGCCGAAAAAAAATTGTCAATGGCTTAAAAAAATGTTTAAAAAAAATGACGGCTTATTTAAAAAAAAATTGAAAAGCCGCAAGAAATGTTTCGAGGATATTCATGTTGGATTTACCCCCTATTTATCTTGTCTTCTCCCAACTTAGTCGACGTCCATGTTTTCCGACAAGTATGGGAGAAAGGGGGAGTATATGTAGAGTCACAGGTCTTCCAGCTATATTCAGATATTCCAGATTCAGATGCCAGTCTCCAGACCAGCCATATTTTCCAGACTCTACAAATGATCAGATTTTGTCAGACTCGACGATTGATTCCGAGTCTTCAGTTTCAGACACACACAAGTGTGCGGTCATTGTCAGATGAGCATAAGTTGCCATCGTTTGTTTCGAGGTCTCCATCATTCTTCTTGTTGTTCGGCCAGAGTTTTCATGTGAACCATAGGGACTCCAGAGCAGAGGACCATTCCCTTGAGGGCAAGGGTTTTCATGTGGTATCATAGGTACACCAGAGCAGTGCACCATTCTCTGAGCCAGATGAAAGAGACCCAGTTCTCCGACGAGGAGACTCCAGGTGCAAGTTCAGACTCGATGGTCAGGTTCCGAGTCTTCAGTTGACTCTCACTCCAGCCCGTTCGTCCTCCTCACCTACATGGCATGAGAAGCAACGTCCTCGACTGCAGCATGTGCGCGTTGGGTTGATATTGTCCGTAGTGTCCTGTAGAGTTGAGTTGAGTTTCTTTCTGTTTGTTTGTCCAAGCTGAGCATTGCATGCTCCAGCTTGAGGGGGAGTGTTAGAGTATATGGTAGTGCGCCTATTGTGTTGTAGCAGGGTAAATGAATCCTGGAGAAGATCCATTTACCCCATCCAGTGTTTAGTCCCACATGGACCAGTGGTGGGACTTGGAGGCTCTGGGAAGGCTATATAAGGAGCCCCAGACCTCCTGTACTCATTGAGAAATTCTAATAGAATATCCGCCCCGTTGAGGGCTTCTCCTGTGGTTTCATCCCGCTCCTCACGGAGTAGGGTTCCACATAAAAATCTTTGTGTTCTTCGTGATTATTCTTCTTTATTATGTTATTCTGCTTCCGCTTCCGCTTTCTATTTTATAACAATTGACAAGCAACATTTAGACGCTCTAGTTGTTATCCAGAAACTTGAAGAAAGACTGCAGCAAAACTGGAAGGACTCAATCTGGATAGAACTATGCAGAGCAAAGAAAGAATTTTATCTAATATCTCAAAAATATGATTGTTTCATCAGGCAAAAAGCAAAAGTCCAATGGTATTCGAAAGGGGACATGAATACTAAATTCTTTTATACCTCTCTTTGTGTTAGTAGAAAGCAAAGTGTATTTAAATCTATTAAGGATGCAGGCACATATGGGAATTCTTGGGAGGATATTGCTTCATCTGGAATCAATTATTTTTCTAGCCTTTTCAAATCTGGTGGGACTACATGGAATGTGGAGCTTTTTGATGTTATTCCGAATGTAGTCACTCAAGAGGAGAATGAAAGCATCCTCGTTATCCCTGAAGAAAAAGAGGTTTGGGATGTTATTAATAAGCTCCCTGGTAACAAATCTCCGGGCCCAGACGGTTACAATGCCGAATTTTATAAGGCTAACTGGACAACAATCAAAGGGGACTTGATGAAAGTAATAACAGGTTTTTTTACAAATATGTCGATGATGAGTGCTATAAAATCCATCTTTATTGCACTTATTCCAAAAAAACCAAACCCTCAAAATTTTAGGGATTTAAGACCAATCAGTCTCTGTAATGTCCTATATAAAATAATCACCAAGATCCTCAATAACAGACTGAGCAAGCTGACTGAAAAACTAATCTCAGAAAATCAGGGAGGATTCATTGCTGGACGGAATATCTTTGATAACATTGCCTTGACTCAAGAGATGGCCCAGCACTTAGGAGCTAGTAAGACTCCTAATGTAATAATCAAACTAGATATGGAGAAGGCTTATGACTGACTTGAATGGAATTTTCTCTTTAAAGTGCTTTCTGCCTATGGCTTCAATGGAAGAGTCTAGAAGATTATTTCAGCTTGTATCTCTGAAGTTCCTTATTCCCTTCTGATCGATGGATCTTCCACTAATTGGTTCTTGAGCTCCAGGGGTCTGAGACAGGGTGATCCGCTTTCTCCCCTCTTATTTATCTTAGCAGAAGAAGTGCTCATTAGGGGTATTCTTTCCCTACTTCGTAAAGGAGACATAAAGCCTTTTTTTACCTCCAGAAAAGCTCCAAAAATTTCTCACCTCCTTTTTGCTGATGATACTATTATCTTCACCTGTGGGGAAAAGACATCTTTACCGATGCTAATGTCCTTCCTCAAAACTTATGAAACAACGTCGGGACAAAAAATTAGCGAAGCAAAAATCCAAATCTATCTTCATGAAAAGACTCAAGAGGTCATTTACCGAAGAATAGCTGAGGACTGTAATATGTAGATAGGAAGTATGCCTTTCACCTATCTAGGATGCCCTATCTTTGAAGGTAGGATTAAAGTAACATATTTTGATTCTTTGATTGAGGATGTCCAAGAAAAACTAGCTGGTTGGATGGACAAAATTCTTACGCAAGCCGGAAAAAGGATCCTTATTAAACATGTTCTTACAAGTATACCTATCCATATGCTTTCTGTTCATGATGTCCCTGGTACAGTTCTGAATAGAATTGAAAGGATCTTTGCAAACTTCTTCTGGGGGGGATCTAATGAGAGGAAAGCGAAGCATTGGATAGACTGGACTCAATCACGAAGCCTATAGAAGAGGGAGGTCTTGGCATCCGCTCTATTAGGGATACACTAAATGCTCTTCGTATGAAAACTGCTTGGCGTTATAATGAACAAAGATCTATCTGGAGTTCTTTCATGGCAGGGCGCTATGGTAGCTTATTCGTGCAGAATCCTTATGACTCGGCGAGGTGGAAGCGTATGCATGAAGCATGGAGAAAAGTTTTGAATCATTGCTATCACACAGTTGGAAATGGTGACCTGAGTTTTTGGAATGATAACTGGTTCTGTAAAGGGCCGATTGCAAATCAACTGGGGGTAGAGGTTTCGGAAGTGGAGCTCAGAGTGAGTGACCTGTGGACGGATCAGGGATGGAACCAAGCTAGACTGAATGCCCTCAACATTCCACAACCATGGGAGATTGTGCTTCAATCTTTCCCAAAGTCTACAGAGACTCCTGCTAGAAGATGGAAATACACTAAAAGTGGTATTCTCTCCGTCAAATCAGCATGGATGGTAACCAGGGGTAGGAAACCTTGTTTGTCTTGGGCAAAAGCTATCTGGGATATGGGAATTCCACCGAAGATATCCATTTTTATTTGGCGCTTGATGCAGAATAGGATACCGGTAGATGAAGTGTTGAGGAGGACTACCCTACAGGGACCATCTAAATGCGTATGCTGTGAGTCTGATCATCAAGAAGAAGACTGCAACCATCTATTCTTTAACAGTACTTTAGCGAAGGAAGCCTGGGGTATATTACTTGAATTCTTTCAACTAACAGGGAGGGAACATGAAGACTTTTGTCTTGGTGTACCCTCATATTCTCTCCAAGGACGAACGAGAGCCTATACCATAAAGCAAAGCGTGTTTTTGCGGCCTGGATCCTCTGGGAAATCTGGATTGAAAGAAATCGCAGAAGGTTCTCTGACTTATTCAGAAATATGAGGTTCTTTAAACTTTATATGTTACAACAAATAAAGTTTATTGTACCTTTTATTAAGGCAAAATTTGTCACGAACTATAGGGAGAAAAATCTCATGGGAAAGCTAGGCTTTGATACTAGATTTGTTGAGTCAGCCATCAAAACATTCTACTGGGAAAAACCAAAAGAAGGTTGGTTTAAACTAAATACAGATGGTGCGGTTAAAGGGAATCCTGGAAAAGCAGGTACTGGAGGAATCCTAAGAGATGATAAGGGAGAATTAATATTAGCTTACTCTAATTTTCTGGGACACACTACAAACATGGAAGCGGAACAAAGAGCAATCATTCAAGGGCTCTCCCTTTGTAAAGACAGAGGATATACAAATATTTGGCTGGAATCTGATTCATTGGTTATTATAAATTGGATAAAGGAAGAACGCTGCTCAAATGTTCATCTTCTTCCTTGGTGGAACATCCTTATAAATCTCAGAGTCTTAATTAAGAAGGCTTCACATATCTTTAGAGAAGGAAATACTTGTGCAGACAAGCTTGCTAATAAAGGAATAATTGAGCAAAGAGACACCCTCTATCTCAGCATGGAAGATCTTCCTAAAGAAGTAAAGGGCGCTATTATTCTGGATAAGTGTCACCTACCCTATTTAAGAGAAAAATGATTAAGTCTGACAAAAGCCTTGGCGAGGACAAAAGGACGTGTGCACATCCGCTGGGTGTGCACACAAAAGCTAAGTTCCCTTCTTTAATCAACTATTTTTTAACAATTATTTTTTCGTGGCTACATTCTTCGTACTGATTTTTGTTGCGTTATATGTGGCCGAAGGAAATGACAAGACATTGTATGTAAAGTGATTGATGGTTGGGATTCCATCGTGCATGTCTGGCAAATGCCTTGGCGTTACGGCTGGGAACACGCACAAAAGATAAGACCCTTTTCAATTCCTTCACAGTTAATGATGATATTGACTGCATAGACTTAATTTTCGTCTTCCACTTTTGGAATACAGACAAATTAAACAGTGGGAGAAGCAGGTTATTATCCATTGGGGGATATCCTCATGGTTGAACCACTATAAAAACTGCATGGAGGCCCTATGCTATCTGGAGCAAACACCAAAGAAAGATGGCATGTATCCATTTCTCTGATGAGGAAACTGAAGAATACGAAAGTGATTTCTACCTGCTCGGTGGTGACTTTTTCCCAACCCACCTCTGATCTACTAGGCCTTGAATCGGTTGTTGCAAGGAAGATCTGTCCAAATCTTGCCTTCAATACTCGTCTCCTTAGATCAAATACGGTTTTATTTCGATTTCAATCAACATCTGACTTGGAGAAAGCACTATTTTATGCTGGTAATATACGGTTCCAATGGGAAAGAGTTGTCTTCTGTCCTTGGGATCGTTCCTGGTGCTACCCGCAGGACATTCTACATGACGTCTGGGTAATTCTCCCTAGACTTCCTTTTTTCCTGCACAATCAAAGGAGCTTGGAGAAGATTGGTTCCCTTTTTGGAACCTTCATTAGTGCTGATGTTGAAACCACAGTGCAAGGCGAAGCTCGGGTTGCGAGGATACAGGTCCGGCTCAATGTTTCTGGAGTTTTTCCAGGTTATGTTTACCTCAGCATAGATCAAAGACTCATCAAGCAAGATATTATATATGAAGATCTTCCAGCGTACTGTTCAGCTTGCAATATGCTAGGGCACCTTACAAATGCTTGCCTTGTAGTGCTAAATCGTGATTAGTTTAACTCTTGTAGTAGTTTTATTTTTGCTCTGTTGAAAGAAGGGAGGATATAAGTATGATTCTGATCACATTTATATCTGAACTTTTCAGCTTTGTATTCCCTCGTGTAGGGCCCCTTGTACCTTTTCTCTTTGATGAAACAAAGCAGTTACCTGGGCTGTCAAAACCAGGTTTAATAAAAAAACGCTCGGAGCCAGACAAGTTTTTGCATCTGTTAAATTTTCATAAGAATCATTCCGAGCTGGTTATGTACTTTTATCTGAAATAGGTCTTCAAATATCATCTAACATTTCTAATGTCTCATCACCAATATTTATCTGCATTGGATGTTCATCGCAAGTTACATCATTATTTTTCGGGAACATGTTGAAGGCTATCTCCGTGGTAAGTCTATTTTGTGTAATGTAGCCAAATCTCATTCATTATAAGATGCTCATAAACTCCTTTCTGATTATTTAATCAAAATATTTTTATATCTTACGCATGGACATTGAATCCTATCTCCTTCCCCTCCAACAATGTTTTATAACAATTCACAATGAAATTCCCAATCTAAGAACTCATTGACACATTTCCTATAAGTTGGAAATCATCGAATCTTTTATTCATACAACTCTTGTCCATTTTCTCATACCATACAAATTAATATATATTAGTTACACTTTAGAAGTTACGATGATCAGGGAGATCAAATAAAAGGACTCCAATCAGTTGACTCCAAGCAGTGAGGATGTATTATAGGCTCTATTGCGTCTCAAGACAATCTCAATAATTGTCTCAGATTTAGTCAGTGTCTCCTTTAAAAAAGGGGGGTTTAGAACATGTATTGGATCTCCGCTACATCAAATAATAGTCAAAATTCATTTTATAATTTAATTATTCATGAAGTTATACAACCGGCTTCCCACGTACGCTGGTTAACAACACAACTTTATTCTTGACACAATCATCCAATTATTAGGGAAGCTTTTGATAGAAGCTTGTTGATAGAAGCTTATGCGAATAGAAAAACTAATCAGTATTCAAGAACTATTCAAGATATTTTATTTTATATTTTAATTAGTTTAATATATAAAAATAATTTACTCTACATATTGAAATAATGAAAGTCGAGAGAATGGTGTCAATCCCCAAGGTGGATCAACATTCGCTGAGGTGACCACTTAAGAAATTCATTAAATTCTATAGTTAACCCACAATATAAATCAAGCAATGAAAAATAATACACGGAGTTAAAATTTATTATAACTCTACAAATGTGTGTATAGGTGTAAGTATGTGTAGAGTGTCGAACACATGGAGCAAACTAGATAGATCGGATATTGATGCACAAAATTTGTGTTCTTCCTATCTAAGTATTTTGTGTGTGGATTTTTAATTTTATTTTTTACGGATTTTATTTTTATATAATTTTTAATTATTTTTAATTTTAATTTCTTATTTTTATTTTCGTTTTTGTTTAAATAAGTAGTATAAGAATAAATATGGCGATATATACAATATAGAGTAATATATTTATAAATACTACTAAAAATAATCAAAATACAGTAAATAAATCTCTTTAGTTTTAAAATATTTTTTACTAATTTTGTATCTTTTTACATATTTTGATAATTTATATATATTTAAAGTAAAAAATATTCCAAAACATGCATTAAATAAATAGATCAAATTAATTTGAAAATTAACAATAGAAAATAAAGTCAAAAATTTCTTCAAATCAATTTTAGTAAATAATATAAAGAAAATAAAAAATAAAAATAAATATTTTTGGAATTTCGGGATATTTTTTTTATAAAGGGTTTTGGAGCTTTTTAGTTTTTAGTCTTTTCCGTTTCTGGTATGAAGTTGTAAAATACTAAAATAAATAAAATATATTTTTTTAGAATTTTGAAAAACATTTTTATATTTTTGGTATTTTGTAAGTCAAACATGGGTAAAAATATACTCTTTTGATTTTTAATAAATACTTATATTGCACAAAATGCAAAATAGAAAATATAACATGAATGTAGATGCTAACATGCACTTAATACTATTGTGTTAGAATTTTTGGAGCACTGATGTTATTTTTAATAAATAGAAAATGTCAAAAAAATTTCATGTACTAGGAAGGTTATTTTTTTAATTAAAAATGAACACAATGATTAATGTGTTAATAACACAAAAATATTACAACTAATATTCAAATTTTCTGGACTAAAAAATACAAAAACCTGCGAGGGGATCTCTCAAAATTGCCACCTCACATGGGACTGCACGTAAGGTGACGTGGATGATGAATCCATGATTCATCATATTAATATATTAATCTTAATAAAATCCATGAGTAAATCTCAAATAAATATCTATAAAATCAATGAATTAATAAAATGACTCTTATAAATACAATACATTAATTATTATATATTATATTGTACTAGATAAATTAAAAATAAAAGCCACAAAATAAAGGACTTTTTCACCTGTAATAGCCGAAAATTTTGTATATTTTTACTAAATTCATTTCAACTCTTTTTTGGCTAATCTTTATCTATCTAGTTTATAAAAATGTATAGAAAACATAAAATATAAAATAAACTTCACCTCAAATAAATACTCCTAGATCTTAAAGAGAAAAAAGCCGTAAAGTCCAACTTCCTGGCCAAATTCCCTCTCCGTATGAACTCCAAATTCACCAAACTTACTTTTAAAGTTGAAGATAGAAAATTATCTATCCAATGAAAGTGGTTTCATTAAAATCAGAGCTCGTTTACAAAATATGGGTTTAGGGACCTAGGTGTACGTTGTATAGAGTGTAAATATTCTTTCTTTCTTCATTTTTATTTTTATTAATTATTACAAATATAAAAAAATCTTTGTTGTATTTTATTTTATTTTTAATAAATTATTTTATTTTTATGTTGTAAATATATTTCTATTATAAATACAAAAAATAATTAAAATTAGAAAAGTAAAAAAATATGTACATGTTGTTTCTCTTGTTTTGTAAATTCTCCACTCTTTTTCTTCTCTTTATTTTATTGTATTTTAGTACCTTAATTTATTATTTTATTTTTTTAATTTTCATTCTCTACAATAACCTCCAATTCCACTCCATTTCCTCCGCCATTTTCTTATAACCTCCATTCAACTCCACCAATGTTTTAACCTCCCATTCAACTCCATCATTCCACCATCTTTTCTAACCTCAATTTTCTTCTCTTTGTATACATCCCATTCTCCTCATATTTGCCTTTGATACACCTTTATGCGAGAGAGATTCGAGAGCTCCAACCACTCATTCCGGTGATAACGGACGACATATCAGAGTGACGACCAACCTCCTCTCCGGTGAGATCCGTTGGCATTCCGTCCAACATCGCAACCGCCTTCGCATGCTGCTTGAGCTTATTGATCGCCGACGATTCGAGCGAGGATCGTGCTTCTCGTGAGAACACCACGGGTGATCGCTTCCATCATAGGTAATTTTATTTTCATCTTTGTCATTATTTTTATTTAATTTTTTTATCAAATCACCACCACTACACCTACATTTGTCTACCCCACCTCCATCATCTTCATCATATTATTTCCATTACCATTTTCACCACCAAATATTTTTATTTTTTGTATTTCATGTTTAAGAAAACTAAAAAAATAAATTTTTAAAAATAAAAAAAATCAATTCACGCCAACAAAAAAACAAGAAAATTAAAAAAGAAAGAAGCATGCGGTCAGCCCCCTCCACAACACCACCGCTGCATTCCCCATGCTCCACCGCCAGCCTGCCATCTCTTCCAGGGGCAACCATTAGCCAACCCTCCTTGACGGCCTGCTCCTCCAACCACAATGGCGCTGCCCACCATGCCCCCGACCCTCCTCCAATCTCGCAAGCTCTGCAAGTCCTCCCCCACGTGTGATCCCTACCGCTCACACACCACCGTGCTCTCCCAGCCGCCCTCCTCAAATGGCCAGCTTCCTCCGCCCGTCGCCATCGTAGCAGCTCCGCCGCCCGCAGCTCGCCAAGCGACCTCGTAACAACCACCACCCTTCGTCTTCCCCATCTATGCTCTATCCACCCGCGAGAATGAAGAAGAAAAGGTTCTTCTTTATTTTTTATAAAAAATACATTGTTTTTTAAGTTTCTATTATTGCAAAATGGTCCATGTACATAGTTGTTTGTAAGTTTTTCTTTATTTCTAAATTTGCATGGATACTCTTGTGTTTGCATATTAATTTGGACATCTTTGTTGCATCATTTATTTTAATTAAAAAACTCATGTTGTTTAGAAATTAATTATGTAACTTATTGATATTTATTTGGATTTTTATGAGCTCTGGATAATGAACTAAAATTGATTTAGTGATAGATTACATATTTTACCCAATATATGGTATATAATGTGGATTTATTAGAAATTAATTAATCACCATCACTCTATTTTCATTAAAAAATTCTTATAAAAATCATATATTTTCAAAAAATCCAAAAAATATTTGTAGACTCATTTCACCATGTTTAAGTACTAATATAATTTTCATAATTTTTGGATTCTGTTTGTGTGAAAAATTGCACAAAAATCCATAAAAGTGTGTATTTTTCATTGTTCCATTTTATCCCATATAATTCCAAAAAATGTGTTTTTTATTCATCACCGCATTAAGTTTCTAGAAAAATATAATTTAGCTAAATGGTACTTATTTCCTATTAAAATTAATTAGACTAAGATGTCAGTCTTCTTATTAACTTGATTCAACCGTATTTTGCATTCGTATTTCATTTTCCATTAAAAAAAATAAAAAATACGCATTAGAAACCTAGATCTAATTATTCTGAATTAACTCAAAGTAGTTCCTTTGTCTCCCTTTGTTCGATCTCGTACTTGCCCCGGATATAAATTTAAGTCGAATCCTCTTCACGGAGACATTTAATTCGATTCTGCATGATTTGCTAAGTCCTCGTATTACAAGGATTACAAATTATATCACTATTTAGCAACTCGTCAGATGGCACCATTTCTGGGGAGGCAAACAACTTATGGATTAATTTATAAAATTAGATTTAGATTTTCTCGCACTCAGGAAGTTTGACCCCCAAGCCATCTTGTATTTATTCCATTTTATCTCAATTATTTCTCTACCCATTTTTGTATATATTTTGTTATCTATCTCTCTAATATAAATTTTATTTTCCTTGTGGGGCTCGGTGGACTTGGAGTGCATAATAGTCAGACGGATGTGACACACGCCGATTATTAAAGAGCAAGAAAATTTAATTTATTTTGGGAGCATTAGCATTTTTGTAATTTTTTTAATATTGCGTTGTAATAATTTAGGTAATTTGCTCATTTACAATGGCTCTTGTTTGAGAGACCACGTGCGTAAAAAGAGACTTGAACATGATTTTGTTGTGTGTCGAGACCTATTTCACTCTCCGGTAAGTGTGGGGCTCGACTTGAGTGGTGAAATTAAGGATAGGCACACGATAGTGCAACTCAAATTTGTTTATGGCCCTCCATAATTTAGACCGCTCATATCTTAGAAGATTCAAACATCTGATAAGATTTATAATGAGACGCACATAGACACATACTACTAACTACAAAATAACTCAATTCTTCGCTGCTAATAGTTATGTTTAGGTGTGATTTTTTTGACCTGCATGCATATAGTATAAATTTAAAAATTCAATTTGCGTAATGCACGAAGAGTGCTGGGAGTCACTGTTAAGTATACCTTCTTTTGAGCATGCATCATCGTTTCACGTTTGCATTCTGATTTCTGATTCCTCCCTTGTTTTATAACTTAAGATCAAAAAGGAAATTGGGACTAAACGGTAGATGTGCCTTGTTGTGTTCAGATTAAATTTTAAGTGACAATGTAACTTTAAAATTGGGATTGAATTGATGAGATCGATTAAAAAATTAGAATAAAAAGAACAATATTTTATGGGTGCATAATGCCCTCATTGTTTGATTTACTTGCAAGTGAGAGAGAGAGAGAGATGATCCTAGGATAGAGACATGCCAGGATTTTCATATAGACTACTGGTTCTATAAAAATGGTTGGCCTCTTTTCAGTGAGGATCTACGGGTAGACGGTAAACGGTCCGGATTTCCTTAGCTTGGTGGGAGTGTTAGAGGATGCCTTTTAAGGCTTTGTCCTCAACAAATGGGTAGTTGTATTTATATGGTCCGTACTTACTCCTATACTGGTTGAAAGTGGGCAGAACTAGTCATATGAATCAGGACAGTCTATACGGGAAATACGGGCACCCAACAGCTCGTTAATCTTTAAAAAACTTGCATTTATCACCAACTAAAACTGACCAGGTAATTCGGTCAAACCTTTATGACCATAAAGTGTTGAGTTGGTGAATTTTGGGGGTTGAATTGTATTTGTATTGTGTGAGTTTACTTCGCATATTTACATGCACCGTAGAACTAGCGCCTCTTTGAATATCGTATTCTAAATAGTTCTTTTGACATCGAAGATGGCTAATTGGGGGGATATTTATTCATACTTTATGAATCTCTCATTGAACCCTACAAGAAGTACGTCTTCAAAGATCCAAGCGCAACTTGGGCCAACCTCGACTCATGACCCTCTTGAGCCTAGGATCACTCACTCTCAGGATGGTTACTCTCAAACCATTCCCTTTCTCTCCTCCCACCTCACTGAGGAAGACCTTCGCCTCGGTGAGAAATCTTCATTCCTAAATCCTATTCTAATCAAGACCACATTGTTGATTCAAGTCTTAAAGAAGATTCAAGTAAAATGCCTCCAAATAAGAAAGAAGAGGAACAAGAACACCCCAAAGACCGATGAGAATGGTACTGGCCAGATTAGCTACATATGAGTTTCAACAAGCATTACTCGGAGCTCAGTTAGAACAAATCAATATTGGGCCGAACCATCAATGGATGCGGCGTACAACCCTGGACAGTACAGAATTCAGAACTATTTGAGTCTGGAAGAACCTGAAGTTGATTTTGAATTGAAGTCGCAATTTCTGAAATTGTTGCCGCATTTTGATGGGAATGCTTCTGAGGACTCATATGCACTCCTAAGGAACTTCGAGCTCATCTGTGCTAATCTCAGACATCCTAAGGTTAGCCAAGATTATATTAGGCTCACAACCCTTCCATTTTTCCTGGGTGGCATAGGAGACTGCTGGGTAAAGAACTTGGGAGTTACAGTCACTACTTATGCCCAGTTCAAGGAGTTGTTTCTGAAGAAGTTCTACCCCCTGAGTAGGACTAACATGATGAGGACGAGCATTATGAGCTTTTACCAGTTACCCCGTAAAGACTTTTATGATGCATGGGAAAGGTTCAAGGATATCTTGTAGAAGTGTCCATTTCATGGACTATATGACAACATCTTGGTCCAATCGTTCTTTACTGGTCTCAATCCTTAGATGCATAGTTTAGTTAGCGCTGCCTGTGGAGGCAGCGAGTATCAGATACCGTCTTGAAGGTATTCGAGCAGATGAGTGAAACCAATCACTCACAGATGGCCACCAGGGCCTGTACTTCGTCCCCCAATTCACTCTTATTTGGAGGGGGAAAGTCAGTTGTAGTTGATCTCTCTCAAGACGTGATCTCCAACATGGGGCTTATTGTAGACAAATTTACAGTAGTGGAGAGGATTGACAGGAAGATTGATGAATTAGATAAGAGCATCTCCAAAATTCCAAAACAAATGGAGGAGTTGACTGAGAAGTTATATATGATAAGGATACCCGTTGTGACTGCACCCGCTGCTCCCGTGCACTAAGTTCACCATATTCAGGAGTAGTTGGTGTCATGGTAACCCTAGCCGTAGGAGCAGGACCAGTCCTACACCCACTCTTTTCAACAGCCCCTCCATCTGCAGAGACGGTTCAGGAGGAGCCTCCACCAGGTTGGGAGGTGAATGGAGTGTGGTATACACAAGACCTTGCTAGGTAGGGAAGTATAGGGGACGGACATGCCTACCAGCATCCCCTGACCTTTCATAACACCGCATTCACCTATGCACCACCTCCTTCACAGCAGATCCCTGTATTCCAGCCACCCCAACGACAACATCATTACTAGTAGTATGGTTGACAAGGCTATTACCAGGAGGGCCAACAGGGCCCGCAATTTCAACAGATACACCAACATCGGCAGAGGTAGTATCCTGGTCAGTAGGGTCAGTCTTCCCGTTCTTATTCGCACTCTTATCCCCTTCATTCTTCATCTGGGCCCCTGGACATACAACAACAGATACTCAAAGAGCTATGTTCCTACAGGAACGAAGTTCATGACCTACGAGTGGATGCAAATCACTTGTTTAGAAGGCGAGACGAGCAATCTACACCATCTACCTCAATCTCGACCCAAGTTCAGGCTAACCCCAAAACCCGAAACCAATCTGGTTCTCAGCAACACTTTGCTCAGGTATATTATTTAGCATCTCCTTGATCTGAACATGAGATTCTTTCACATGATGAGGCTAATCACATGTCCCTTAGGAACGGAAGGACCATGACCGTACTTGATTGGGCGAGGGATACGGGGATGGGAATCTCTGGAGTTCTACCTGAGGAGTCTTCCGAAGACAAGGAGGCGAGGCAACATATTTCAGAGCTCCATCAACACCATTTAAGGATATCTACTCAGGGAGCCGAGAGGAGAAGGATAGCACGTATGCAACATCCGCAGCATGCATATACTTCCGAGTCTATGGAGGACCTTGCACCTCTGGTTGTGGTAGATACCACTTCAGCTTCTATTCCACAACCTATAGTAGATAGTTTAGATTTTGATTTTATGTTGAATCAAAAAGATTCATGTATGAAGAACTATGTTTCCTTTAATGCCAAGAATGATGTTTCAATTCATGATTCATATTCATCTTTTGTTTCCTAGCTTCAATCCCTTTCCCCCGTGCTCTTATGGTAGGAAAGTACATCAAAAAGATTCAGAAATATGACCCTGAGATGGCATGTTTTTGTAAAGAAAATACCATTATAAAGGTGCCATCTGATGAATATTTGGCTAACCATCCTGCATTCGAAAAATACCTTAAGGTGAGATGCACACCTACTAGTGTTACCAAGAAGAAAGAGAACCAAAATGTGAATACACACGTCTTATCAGTAGCCACAACATATTGTCTCAAGAATTAAACATTGTCAAGGAAAAATAGAGACATGGGCGCTCACTATGTAGAGAGTTGTATTGACGACATCGTGTTCGCATGCACACTCCTGGATAACGGTTCTTCCATCAACTTACTTCCCTCAGCATTATATCAGAAATTGGAGCTGGGACCACTTCGCAAATCCATATCTTTACTCCAATTCGTAGATCGTTCAGTGAAGAGACCTAAGAGAGAAGTGAAGAACATCATTATCTCGATTGAAGGGCAAAACTATCATATTGACTTCACAATCTTGGACATGAAGACCCCCAATCATTGGAGAGAATCTCAGATCATTCTCGGACGACCCTTCCTTAGAACTACCGACGCAACTTTCGACTATGGTATGGGAATGATAAAGTTTTGTTCTCCAGGCAAAAAAGTGAACCTTGAGATGAAGCAAATCAAATGTCAACGACCCTATTCAGAGAGTAGCACAGAGTACTCATCTTCAGAGGAAAATTGCAGAATGATTAGCTACGTTGGGATTTGGAGATAGGTTTCCTCAGAGTGAGACCCTTTCATCTATAAAGGATATAATACATGATGCAATTTACTAGGTGTTGCCTGATCTTGTTAGAGATGCATCTACCTATTCCCGTGATGATGTAGAGATCCATCTGGATCTGTCAATTCCATCCCCTTCGAAACGGTCATGGGACATAAATCTGTTTTCTTGATGGGTACTCATGTTACAACCAGGTAGCTATAGCTTCTGAAGATCAGGAAAATGCCACATTCATATGTTCATTCGACACTTACGCTTTCAGGTGCATGCCATTCTAGCTATACAATGCACCGGGCACTTTTCAGCGGTGCATGATCATTGTATTTGCCGAGATTGTGTGAGATTTCTTGGAAGTGTTCATAGATGAATTCTCAGTTCAGGTGATTACTTTGATACATGTTTAGTGCACTTTGACCGAGTCCTCAAGAGTTTTAGAGAGGTGAATCTGGTACTCTCCTGGGAAAGTGTTACTTTATGGTGACGGATGGTATCATGTTGGGGCATGTCATCTCCAAAAGGGGAATGGAGGTTGACCCTGCCAAGGTGGAGGTGACCAAGAAACTCGATCCACCTACCAACGTGAAGTCAGTGAGGTCATTCCTAGGTCATGTTTGACCTTATAGGATATTTATTCAAGATTTTTCAAAGATTGACTGCCCATTGACTGAGCTCTTAGGGAAGGGCAAAGAGTTCGTTGTAGATCACAAGTGTCTGGAAACCTTTGATCTCTTTAAGATAAAGATTTGTGCCTTGCTTATCCAACAAGCTCCTGACTGGTCTCTCCCCTTTGAGATCATGACAAACACTTTAGATTTCGCTATAGGAGCTGTGTTAGGACAACGACGAGAGGGATCCCATTTGCGATCCACTAGCAAGCAAAGTATTAGACCCTAAACAGAAGAATTACACCATGACTAAAAAGGAAATGCCCTGTCACGACCTGCCCCGCTATCCAGAACGAGTGCGACATATAAACTATCTAATCATCTTAACCATAATTAGCATATCCATTAAAATCCGACAGCAATTCCTCTATTTTATGGACTCCCAAATGCTACCCTGTACTTGAAACAATTTTTATGAAACTTTTGCATAAAATTCTCCTTTAACAATCACCATCACAACCACCCAAGTCATAATCCACATACACAACATCAAGCATATTTCCATTTCTCCTTATGTACAAACATTATCTACTACCAAAGTTTCAATACAAGTCTTTCTACTTCACAAAAACATCAAGGCTTCCAAGTAGTAACCATTTTACCTGAAGAACCCAAAACTTTTGCTGCAATATCACAAAATGGAGTAAAGGTCCCCACAGTCAGCAAACGACTTAGTTCCTTCATGCATCCTACAGCTCCTTCTCAGGTGTATCTGTAAATAGTATTTAATAATTGAGGGTCGAGTCTAAACTCAAAATGGGCTTAGACCTAACGAGTGGATCTCAAGCATTTTAGTAAGAAAATATATCAACAATTTTGAAAACAACTTTGCTTGCAATGTGAAATAAAATGAAAAGCTACATTATGACAATTGCAGAAAAGAATATAAAATGAATCTTTGTAGAAAAATGACACTGTAAGGAGATTGAAATATCAACAAAACAACTGAAATTAATTTACTAACTGGTTGTTGAAAATCTTGCTCAAATAATATTTTCTATTTTCCAGCTGTTATAACAACACCACTGTGGCTACGTACTAAGTTCATGAACACTGAAACAAACTAAATCATACGTGTAAACAACCCCAAAGGCAAAATGAACATCTTGCATACAACCCAAAGACTAAGTGTATACAGAATGTGGATCCAAAGTCCTCTGAACCATATCTGATGGTTTCGTCATATCTGATGACATGTTTCAGGGTCATATCTGATGACATCACCATATCTGATGGCTAGTTCATGACCATGTCTGAGAGCTACTGTGGTGGTCTTTGCTTCTGACAAATTCTCTGATCCACAGTAACATAATTGTAAGCTAATAAATTTATGATATCTGAATCACGTTCTTAAACTTAACTCATCTGCATGTATCTAAACTTGTGTAGTACGGTAGCAACATGACTGAATACTAAAAATATTCATTTGTATACAACATTCTCAATATAAAGATATACAAACTAAATCCTTTTCAATCACAAATTAATCTTGGATAACAATTTCAAAATTTACTAAGCTGTCATTACCTTGGATAAAAATACACATTATCTGTTATCACAAAATTATACATGTACAATGGTATACTCAAAAGACATCAAAAGCTAATACTGGAACATACATGTGAAAATATTGGTTATATCTAAAAAATATAGGCTTGAGATCACTCATCTATATTGTCAATCATAACTTCATTCCTTCTAACAACCTACTTATTGGTCAACTCGTGACATCCTAAATTGCATATGAAAAGGGGGTTAAATCTATATTCTCAAAATCAGTGCACCTAAAATTATATGGTCCATGATTATTGATTTATAGGAAAAGAATGGTGTACTCTAACCTATACTTGCTTCACATAACTAACTTGTGAACATCCTCACACAGAAATCATACTTTTGTTTAGGTAAATCTAGTGGTATTATCTCATTGTTTCTCCTCACTAAAGTTAATATGGGAAAGTATCTCCTCTACGTTATTCTCTTTCTATATCTATAACATTACTTTCTTATATCTCCATTTAACCCAAGAAATATTCCTATGAATATCTGGAATCGTAACACATGACCTATAAACTAAAAGTTATAGTGTGATGTATCACCAAAACTTATTTTGGGAAAAAATATACCTGTGGAATTTTACTGTTAGGGATCACAAGGGATTTCATCCAGCCAAACTTTCCTTATTCTGGAATGTGCATACATAGTTCAAGGTGGAATGAAGGGGTTGTGAAGGGAGAAAATGCCGAAATCACTATATATATATACATGCATCCAACGCCCCTTTCTCTCTGTCTATATTCATTTAAATTTTTTTCCTGCATTAGTTCTCCTCAGGACATGTTACTGGTGAGGAGATGCTGACTAATGCCCTCAATACTTATCTAAAGTAATTCTCCAACATTACTCACCGATATATCTTTCCTATAATATTCTCTCTACTTAATTCAGCTCATATATCGTGGTCAATGGAAAAAAACTTTGACAACCACGATATGCAATATCTTAAATTCAACCATACCAATTCCTACAACTTGAAATTTATCTAACACATGCATCCCAACTAAACTAACACATACAAGCTGATTTGAATGCGAATATATATACACGTACCTCATCCTCTACCATATATATTTTGTATTAATTATGTCATCCAATACGGTATCCCTCTTAAACCAATCGATATTGTACCATATTCCTCGAGTCTGTCAACATGAGTAACTTCACTTGTATTCATATCCAATATCTATATTCATATCCAATAAGTTGATAGCATCACCTTTGGAATGTATTGGTTCAATATAGACAATCTAGTTATCTCTCATATCAATAAATCAATCTCTTTTCTTATATGCCATATACAACTTTGGTCTCTAAGGTCACGTCGATACAAATATGTATCTCAATCACTGTGTGAGTGCATGCAAATTTTGAAATAATATGATAATAATATGCCCTTAGCTGATCATCGACATCCTTGAACCTTAGTATTGATATAAAAAAATATTTTTTCGTATCTGAATGTTACAACTCTTTCCTACATAAAATAAATTTCGTCCTCGACATTTACATACCTCGTTCAGCTTGCGAGCAACTGTGGGTATTGCGAACGCATTTCCTCTTCTCGTTCCTATGTGGCTTCTTCTATAGCATGACTTCTCCAGAGAACTTTTACCAGATGTATCTTCTTTGTTCGATGTTCTTGAATTGTAAAATCTAAAATTTGTACTGGAATCTCTTTATTGGAAAGATCCTCCTTCAGCAGTACTTCTTGTGGTTCTAAAATATGTGATGGGTCTGGTTTATATTTCCGAAGGGTGAAAACATGAAAAACATCATGTATTCTTGCGAGCTCAAATGGAAGTCGAAGACGATATGCTACATTTCCAATTCTTTCTATAACTTCATATGGATCAATGTGTCATGGACTTAGTTTCCCTTCTTTCCGAATCTAATTATATTCTTCCAAGGAGATACTCGTAAAAATACCTGATCACCTACTTGATATTCCAGATCTCTTCTTCTCTTATCCGCGTAACTTTCTGCCTATCTTGTGCAGCCTTCAAATTTTTCTTGATTTCTTTAATTTTCTCCACCATATTTTGTATTAATTCAAGCTATATCAGTTTACTCTCTCCTATCTCATTCTAGCAAATCGAAGTTCTGCATGCTCGACCATAAAGGGCTTTATATGGTACCATCCCAATACTCAACTGATAGCTATTATTATAAGCAAACTCCATAAAGAATAGATGTTCATCCCAATTATCTTTAAAACTTAATGCACAAGCTCTAAGCATGTCTTTCAAAGTTTGAATAGTCCTCTCAGACTATCCATTAATTTGTGGATGAAAAGCAGTACTGAAGGCTAATTTTGTACCCATCACTTTGTGTAAACTAGACCAAAATCTAGAGGTAAAGCGAGGATCTCTATCAGACACAATCGACATAGGTGCTCCATGTAACCTTACTATTTTATCCACAAAAATATTACCCAAGCGATCCAATGTATATGTTATATTGATCGCTAAGAAATGAGAAGATTTGGTCAATCTATTGACAACTACCTAGATCGCATCATGGCCTCGATGGGTCCTAGGCCATCCAGTAACAAAATCCGTAGTAATATATTCCCACTTCCATTTTGGTATTGGCAGAGGTTGCAATGAACTGGTTGGTCGCATATGTTCTGGTTTGGTTTGTTAGCAAATCAGGCATCTAGATACATATTTTGCAATTTCTCGTTTCATTCCTGATCACCGATAGCATGGTTTCAATGTTCTATACATCTTCGTGCTTCCTGGGTGCATTGCGTACATAGAGTTATGTGCTTCTTCAAGAATTTGTGTTCTAAGTTCTGCAGATTCTGGGACACATAACCTTTTCTTGAAAAATAATACTCCATGTTCATTTATTGTGAAATCAGGCAAATCAGACAATTCTCCCTTCTCCACTTTTCCTTGTATTCTTTTAATTTCTTGATCGGATTCTTGAGCTCCTGTATTTTATCATATAATATAGGCCTAACCTGCAGGGTAGTTAACAAAACACAAGAATCATGTACTGACAGGTTTGCACACAGTCCACTTAATTGTGCCAATAATGGGCGTTGTTCAGCCTTTACATATGCTAGTTCCTCATTAGATTTCCGACTAAGGGAATCTGCCACTACATTTGCTTTCTCGGGATAATATTCAATGGTACAATCATAATCTTTTACCAATTCTAACCATCTTCTCTGTCTAAGATTCAATTCTTTTTGAGAGAAAATATATTCCAAGCTCTTATGGTCAGTGGAAATTTGACATGTCTCACCATATAAGTAGTGTCTTCAAATTTTCAAAGCAAGCACTACTGCAGCTAATTCTAAATCATGTGTAGGATAATTCATCTCATGCGTCTTAAGCTATCTGGAGGCATATGCAATCACCTTCCCCTTCTGCAATAGAGCACATCCCAAACCTTGTCGTGATGCATCGCTATAAATTACAAATCCTCCATTTCCTGAAGGAATGCTAAGAATAGGAGCTGAGGTCAGATGATTCTTAAGTTCCTGAAAACTACCTTCACACTCATCATTCCAAACAAATTTCACATCCTTCCTAGTAAATCTTGTTAATGGCGCTGCAATTCTCAAAAAATTCTCCACAAATCTTTTATAGTATCCTGCTAAGCCAAGAAAACTTCTAATCTCGGATATGCTTGCTGGTTGCTTCCAGTTCATAACTGCCTATATTTTACTTGGATCTACTGATATGCCTTCTCCTAAGATAATGTGTCCCAAAAATGCAACCTTCTTCAACCAAAAGTCACATTTATAAAATTTTGCGAATAACTGATGGTCCTTCATGGTTTATAATACATTTAACAAATGATCTTTATGATCTTCCTCCGATTTTGAGTATACTAAAATGTCATCAATAAAAACAATCAAAAATTTGTCCAAGAAGGGATGGAATACTCGATTCATTAAATCCATAAATGCTACAAGGGCGTCCGTCAACCCAAAAGGCATTACTAGAAATTCATAATGTCCATAACGAGTTCGAAAAGCTGTTTTACGGATATATTCAGCTTTAATCTTCAGTTGATGATAGCCTGATCGCAAATCTATCTTAGAAAATACAGAAGCCCTTTGCAATTCATCAAACAAATCATATATTCAAGGAAGAGGATAATTATTACGCACCGTCACTTGATTCAACCTTCGATAATCAATACAAAGTCTTAAAGAACCATCTTTCTTTTAGATAAAAAGAATATGAGCCCCCATGGAGAAATACTAGACTGAATAAACCCCTTATCTGATAATTCCTGCAATTGGATCTTAAGTTCCTTGAGTTCAGCTGCAGACATTCGATAAGAAGTCAATACAATTGGGGCAGTATCAGGTACTAGATCAATAATGAATTGAATTTCTCTGTCAGGTGTAAGTCCTGCTAGTTCATCAGGAAATGTTTCACGAAATTCTCTCACTATATGAATATTTTCTAAACATATGAATTCTGCTTTTATATTGTATACTAGGGTAACAAAAGATGAATATCCCTTCCTGAGTAATTTATGGGTTAATGTGCTAGAAATGATACGTGTAGGATACACACTTCTTTCTCCATAGAATGCAAACTCCATCTCACTTGACATTCGAAAAATAACTTTCTTCTGAAAGCAATCTAGTAAAGCATGGTATGATATCAAACAGTCCATCCCTATAATGGCATCAAATTCTTTAATTTCCATAGGGATAAGATTCACAATAAACTGACCTCCTCCTATCTCTATCAAATAGTCTTTAAAGGCATTTCAAATAATCTCAGGCTCTCCTTTAGGTAAGGAGATTTATAATGCATGATCAAGTGTACCAATTTCTTTATCTGCAGATACGGAAAATCTTCGAGAAACAAACGAATGACTGGCACCAGAATCAATAAGAGTATGGGTATTTCTGCCAAAATAATAGTGGTACCTGAGACCACATCCGCAGCATAGATGGCTTCTTGGAGTGTCATCATAAAAGCTTTTCCCTGATTTTGTTTATTTCCTTTCCTTGGAATATCATTTCTCTTTTCTTCTTTCTTTAGTCGGGGTTCTTGAGTTAGGGAACTAGCATGAATACTTTGTTGAGCCGGTCTCCTTATATTTCCCCTATTTGATATAAGATTTGGGCAATTTCGACGTACATGGCCTATCTGGCCATGATGATAACAAGTTGCCGATCCACTGCGACATTCTCCTGGGTGACGCTTCCCACAGATGGTACATTGCGGATAAGAATCCCTGCATTTTTAGAATTCTTCGGAGCAAATGCACCCATTTGATTTCCCCTGTATCTTTGAGCAAATAAGCTGTATTGCCTTGAAATTTCAAAATTTCTTCTAACTTTGTTCTCTGATCCTCTCCATGGTAATCTAACCCCAAATCTTTTCCTACTATGATCATTACACCTTCCCTTTTCTTGCAGAACACGCTCGACCCTTCGGGTAGCTTCCACTAGTTGATCATACTCAGTATATACGTTGACCAAGACCATTGACTTGATATCTACCTGGAATCCATCTTCAAAACATCGACATTTATCTTCTTCAGTTTCACTAAAGATGCTGCAAACATTGATAATTCCGTAAAGTGCTTCTCATATTCATCAACAGAAAAACTCACCTGAGTAAGAAATAAGAATTCTTTGCATCGATCTTATTGATATACTCTTGGATAATATTTTTCATTGAATTCTTTTTCAAATATCTGCCAAGTAATCTCAGGTGGATCGGTGTATTTCATCTTCATTGATTTCCACCAATCATCGCCATTTTCCTTTAACAAGAATATTGCATATCTTGACTTTTGAGCTTTAGTACACTCCATCAATGCAAATATCTTCTCCATATGTTCAAACTAGTCTCTTGCCACCTTCGGATCCGTCGTGTCGACAAAATCTTTTGCACCTAACTTCCGAACGTGCTCAAATGGCAACTGATGTTCAAATTTAGGCTGTCTCATCGATCGAGCAGCCATGCTTCCTAATGTCTGAGCTATTAATGCCAAAGATTCCTGCATATTGTTATTACTACTCCATCATGTCCACCACTTGATCCTTGTGAGGTCTGAGAAAGTTGCTCAACTGCCATTGTATCCTACATAAATAAAATTTCTTAATTAGCTCTTCCAAAATTATAAATCCTCAAATCTCATGTCACAATTAAGATAGTTCCTCAATATTGACAATATCGTTACTTCGATATCCTTTCATTTATTTATAACAAAGTCCAATACAGAAATCAACACCTCTAATATAATCATAGATCAACTTCAAATATCAATTATAATCAAATTCTATAAACCTTTGCTCTGATACCATCAGATGACACGACCTGCCCCACTAGCCAAGACGAGTGCGACATATAAACTAGCTACTCATCTTAACCATAATTAGCATATCTATTAAAATGCGACAGCAATTCCTCTATTTTATGGACTCCCAAATGCTACCCTGTACTTGAAACAATTTTTATGAAACTTTTGCATAAAATTCTCCTTTAACAATCACCATCACAACCACCCAAGTCATAATCCACATACACAACATCAAGCATATTTCCTTTGCTCCTTATGTACAACCATTATCTACTACCAAAGTTTCAATACAAGTCTTTATACTTCTCGAAGGGTTTTATGTGCTCGTGATTTTTATGTCATACACGTGCATCAAACAAGCATTCAGAATTTTTCCGCTTTCTGCTCAGGCCACTGCAGTGGCCTTTCAAGCTTATCTTTTTAACGTGATAAAGCACATTTTGGTGATCTCTTTAAGTGAGCAGAGGGAGAATACCATAGAGATGATGCAAAGAAGAAGTATTTTTTAATTTTTTTTCGGTTTAAGTTCGGAGCACAAACAAATTCAAGAAATTTTAAAAGCCTAAGATGCCTAAGAGAAAGAGGGACTCACAGTGCCTGCACTTCTGGCGCTAATCCGTAATATTTTGTCCTCCTGATGGCGAGCTTTTCCGAGAAGGAGGGGGAAATCAAGATTACAAAAATTTTTCTACTTAAAACAAATTGCAAGTTTGCTAAAACAAATGCATGGATCTTCATTTTTTTCTTTTTCGGAGTTCAAGCACCTGAAATAAAAAAATTGCACGGATTAGAATATCGAAAATAAGTTAGGAATGAAGAAAAAAATTGCAAATGTTGTCTGGACCCCGGCAACAACGCCAAAATGTTGACAAGATTTTTCGTGGTTTAAAAAGGTGATTTTATCAAGTCGTTATATTACACAAATAATCAAGATCAAACAAATAATATTCAACTACGAGCATAATGGAGATACACAAAATGCATATGGCAAGTAAAGGTTTGAATCCACAGGGATGGGGTAAATTTGCATGATTTCTCTTTGGATATTTTTTATTTAATAGAAGACTTTAAAGACTAATGCTTAATTATACTAAAATCTAGAGGAGAGAAATGTGTAAATTCTGCAAATATTAAAATTGAACATATTAGTTAAGTTTTGTAATTAGCAGATCGAATCTTGTGGGGACTAAGATTACAGAAATCAAAACTTGTAACTAAGATGTTTCATTGCAAATACTTTAAATGACATTAAATGGGAAAATAGCATATAAAACAGAGAAATGTATTGCTAGAAAGTTGAGAGTGAATTGCAATTAGTTCATGAAATAACAAAAGACAAAATAGAATAAAAGCACTTGATTAACAAGGTGGAGAATGGATGTTCTTCTCTCAGGTGGTCCTTGAAGATGCAAGCTCTGGATAGGAGCACGACATCCACAAGCCAAGGGGGCCGTGAGTGGAGCTGTACGAGAGATGCGGAGGTGCACGACGCGAAGGAATGGTGGAGTACGAGACGCCAACGAAGGCTTAGAACTTGAGGCTGTGCCGTTACACAGAGATGTGCGTGCGAACAGTGAGGCACGAACGGAGGCAGTGCGGGCTGAAGGAGATGTCCGTGCGTGCAGCCCATGCGCAAGATGCAGGCAGCATGGAGATGAACGCCAGTGCGTGGTGGAGGGTGCGCAAGGGAGGTGGTATACGCAGAGAAACACAACGGAGGCGGGTGGCGGCTGGAGGCGCACCTGCTGGCTGCTCGGTGGCTGCACGTATATGCCCGGTCGAACACCGGTGCGCGGCGGTGCACTGGAGGAGCCTGGTGAGGAGAGTGCGGGCTGGACAGTGGATGTGTGTGTGCCTACCTGCAGAAAAACAATCGAGAGGGAGAGAGTATGGGGTCGAGTGAGAGAGTGGGTGAGAGAGGGAGGGTCGAGTGAGAGAGTGTGTGAGAGAGGGAGAGTCGAGTGAATGAAAATGGATGTTTTTATACTTGGTTTGTGCAGCTCCTCTTCATGCAATTTAAAGAGGGACTCTTCATGCAATTTAAAGAGGGAATAAAAACAAAACTTTATTGTTGCATGGGGAAGGCATAAGCGTAAATACGTGAGGCTCCATGTTGCATGGGGAAGGGGTAGAGAGTTGCATGGAAAGGGGTGACACCTTCATGGTTTGTACGTGGGTTGCATGTAGCATTTAAAGTTTTAGAAATTTATAATATCATCCCTTCCCATTTCTTTCCAACAAAAAGCTATAGGCTTTATTTATGCTATAATGAGTGGGCAATTTATACTATCCTCCCTCCCCTTTTCTTCCCAATAAAAAGTGATGTTTTGTAGAGTCAAATCAATGTGTTACATTCAATGCTATATATACCCAATACACTTCCATATGATTTGCTTAGTTCATGCAGATAATTAGTTAAGTTATATTTAGGTGACTTAACAAGAATGATTAGGAATGAAATATGTAATCGATATTTTTTGAAAACATTTTACTTGATTACAAAATTATGATCAGTTGATTTATGCTGAGATTTTAATTGATTGTGTGCAATTATGTATATTTTCTCTGCTGTATGTAAGGAATATAGATTATGTGAATTTGGAGTTTACAGATCAATCATTAAAGTATATCGCATAATTTGATCATATTATCTCTGTGTATATTGTAATCATCAGGTTTGCTGTCTGCTTTCTTTATCACTGTACATCGAGCTCTTTGTATATCCATTTTCATATTCTCCCTTCCATCTCCCCTTTTTTCTCATCCACCTCATACTGTGTGTTTTCCTTGCTTAGGATGTACTCTATCCTAAGTATATGGGAGGTGGATGAGTTAGGTGATCTTTCTTCATTTCTTCTTTTCATTTTCAGTTTTCTTTTTCTGACAAAAGGTACCACCCCTTCATTGTTATACTTAGGAAGTACTTCATCCTAGGCATAGGGGGTGTGCACCCTGAATTATTCATCCTTTGGTCCCCTCCATTGTCTCCTCTCTTGTTGATCTTTTGTTTATACTTAGGGATATCTTAACCTAAGTATAGGGAGAGACAGACTGAGTTGTGATCTGTTTATTCCCACCCTCGACCCTCCCTGCATGTAGATACAACCTCATATACTTAGGATTATTTTATCCTAAGTATAGGGGGATGATCGACTTCTCATTGATTCATTCATTATTCTTTCTTTGTTGTAGTATAAGCTTTTTTATACTCAATATGAGTTATTTTTCTCTATGATCTATGAGGACATAACTCGAGATAAGTATAGGGTGGTCATATATACTTCGTATATACTTTAGCCATAAATTGTACTTTCATATTTTTAATAATATGGCTTATTAATAAAAATTAACACACATAAATACCCAATTTTGTATATTTATTGATTAATAAATCAGGTTTAAAATGTTTTTTGCTAACTGTTTGACAAATAGTTTGAAAAACCTTTTGAAAAATCTATTGAAAACTATTGGAACATATTTTGTCAAATATTTTCAACCTTTGTAAAAATGTTTAGTTTGTAAAAATTTCTAATATTTGTTTAAAATAAAACTTTTGAAAATCTTTTTGCAAAATATTTTGAAAAATGGTTACAAAATTAGTTTGAAAATCTATATCTATTGTTTGAAAATTTTTTACAAAATGATTTTCAAATTTTGTAAAATATTTGTAAAAATTATTTGTCAAATTAGTTTGCAAAATAAAGTTTTAAAAATATTTGTGAAAATCTTTTCAAATTATTTTTGCGAATTGGGTACATAATAAAATCCTTTATAAAACTTGTATTGAAAAATCTCTGTGTAAATATCAAGATGCATCTTGTATAAATTCTTATAAACTCAACTCTTATAAATAACAAGTTGCATCCTGTGTACATATCTGTACCTATTTATTTTTCAAAACCTTTTGTTTCGAAAAATCTCTAAAAATTTACGAAATTAAAAATCCCAAAAAATATTTGCAAAATCTTTTTGAAAATTGCATAAAAAATTGCAACACTTTCTCAAAAATCCATAATAATAAAATTTTGAAAAAATTACATCACAAAAATATTTTATGCATTGTGCATATCATTTTATTTTCAGATTTAGTTTGATAATTGAACAAGTCTATATAAAATTTAAAGATTGGAGCTTGATTGAACCTTAAAATATACTTAATCACAAGAACCTTACAGGCACTTGAATTGTGGTAGTTCAGGTCTAGTTTACTTAATTCTTTGAGATCACCAGACTTAGTTAACTGTCGTCTTAACTGCCTAAACAGAATATTTCGGAGCACACACATGACTCTTATTGATAATGACCTACCTTGTACACATGCACTTTACATTTTGCTCACATGAGCTAAAGTGGTAGAAGGTTGGATTTGCTGGCATGAGACACAAGTAAATGGAAACATCAGTGGTCATACATTAGTGGCCAATGTACCCCAACCCGATCTAATGGCGACGAGGTATAAAGACAAAAGTTGTGGGTTGCAATAAAGCTTCAAAAGATGGATAGTCTACTGGATCAAGAGGAAAAAGTCCTTATGTAAATGCTGATGTATATAGTAATCAAAAAAATATATGATAAATTTAAAAACTCCAAAAAAATGGATAGGCTTGATTGAAAATAAAATACATGCCAGAGTGTATATATTTGTATAGTCCAATAAGCAAGCTTGAGCTTCAAAGTCATATTTGTGAGACTGCATCCGAATGACCTGGCTACATTGGTCAAGCATCTTAGGATTGGTAGCTACACCGGCTACCATCCATTCTTCCCTCCACCTCCTCTCCTTGAATAGTTTGTCACTTGAACTTAGATTGGAATACTCCACTTCTCAAGTAAAGAGTTGTTGGATTGAGGAATCAGGGTCACCATTTTGGAGAAGACTAACTTTTACTGCTTTAGTTGAAGATAGCTACATGTCACACACTGTCCAAGATAGATTCATAGTCATAAGGGTTTATGCATGAGTTGATTTATTCTGACCTGGCTATCGAGGAGACTTGGGCAAAGTCTTGTGATTCTTGAAGGATGTTGTGTTTCAAATCCATTTCCCAATAAGGTTCTGACTACACCTAAATTCCAAAGGTCCGATTTAAACTCCAAACTTTAATTTTATGAAGATAAGTTTAAAAATTAAAATCAGTCCAAGTTCTTTCTTTTTCTTTTCTCTATTTTTATTTATGCACTTATTGCATAAGTGTTTGCTAGGGACTAGCAAAGGCAAGTATAGGGGGTGATGAATCCCCATTTCATCACCTTTATTCTATCATTTTAGCCTTAAAAATCCTAGATACATGTATGCAAATAACATTATTTTGTACAAATTAACCTTCATTATTTATTCTATTTATTGTATATAAAATATAGAATTTTATGGCAAACATATATAATAAATAAATTCAAAGAAAAAGATTAAATTACCAAAGATTTTTATGACCCTAACCACGAGACCTAGGTATCTTGATGATTGTATCAACAAGGAAAAAAGTATGGAGATAAGGGTCAAAAACACGATAAAATTTCCATTCTATTATTCATCAATAAGTCCTTTTGGTGCCTATTTTATTGTTCATTATTAATATCTCAAATAAAGAAACTTTCTATATGAAAGTTGTAGATAAAAATACAAAAAATACAAAATTGATTTCATACAAAAATAATATACAATGTACATTTTATATTCAAAATAAAAAGACAAAACCCAAACTTCCCGGCCCATATCTTTGCTATAAAAACTCAAAATGATATAAATCACCTATAATTGCATATAATTATAATAAGCTATTTAATGAAGATGATTTCATTTAATTTGGAGTTAAGATGAAAATTTTAGGTTTTGGATCTCTATTGTATAATATACATACCTGAATAAAATGTTCATTTTATTTATTCTATATATATTTTTTATAATTATATAATTTTATATTTTTTTAAAAAATTATTTATAATATATGTTTATATTTAGAATACAACAAAACCATAAAGAGAGCAAAAGACAAAATAGCCTATATAAATACATACACGAAATATAGAATACTTTTACCTATATAATAAGTAGGGTAAAATGTGTAAGCCCCCTAGGGGGAGCTAACTTAGCTCCCCCCACATTATTTATCGCAATTTTTTATTTTTTTTGAAAAATACTTCCCTGGATTTTCCTAAATATATCCATATATTATTGATAAACCCAAAAATCGGGCGGTCGTGTATTCCACACAAGGCGGGAACACAGTCGATGCGTTGACCACTCAGAAATCCGAAATTAGTCAACAATTAACCCACAACGATGATCAAGTAATGAAAAGAAAGATGTGGAGTTAAAATTTATTACAACTCTACAATGAATATGTATAATGTGCAAGCATGTAGAGGACGAACACAGGAAGCAAGCAGGTAGATCGGGGCAAAAATGCTAAAAAAATGAATGTGATGTGTTTGTCTATACAAGTGTGCTATGTTTTTGTGGGTTTTAAAGTTGTATTTTTTATTTAATTTTTGATTTTATATTTTTAATATTTTGATTTTTAATTTTGTGATTATGTTTTATTTTCTTTTATATTTTTATATTTTTTATTTTCCTTTTCTTTTCGTAAGGATATAAAGCTATATAGGAGTATATATACAAGAGAGATGAGAGAAAGATAAAAATAGGTAAAAGTATTCCAAATAGAGGAAATAAAATGTTTTTGTGCCTTATATATATTTCTAATGTTTTTATGATTTTTCTGAATTTTTGCTAATTTGTTTGGTATTTTTAAAATTTAGAAACACTCAAAACTGTGAATAAAAATAATAGCGAAATTAAAATGGAGATGAAAGATATCAAATAGTGAAAAAAATTCTCCAAATTATTTTAAAGTAAAGAGAATACAATAAAAAATCAGGAACATAAAACACAATTTTTAGATTTTTATGGATTTTATAAATTTTATGAAGATTTTTAGAGTTTTCTATTTTGATGAGTTTTATTTTGTAGTTTTTAGTGGTTTTTTGTTATAAAGATAAAAGATGCAAAAACACAGAAAAATATAATTTTCTTGGAATTTTTCAAAAATGTTTTATAGTTTTTTTGTATTTTATAATTCAAACAGTGAAGAAAATGCATGTTTTTGAATTTTTATAAATATTAAAATACAACAAAAATGCAAAAAAATATATGGCATCATAGAGCAATGTAACAGGAATTTAATGCTATTTTTTGTGATTTTTTTAATTTTTAAATGCATGAAATAAATAGCGATAACAAAGAGAAACTACACTCCTAACAAGGGCATATTTGTAAATAAGCAGAAGTCCCAGGGCCTAAGTGCATTTTTTCCACAAAATATATAATGCAATAAAGAACTTTTTGGACTAAATATTATTAGCCAAAGCCGCGAGGGCGTTCCTGCAAAAATGCTAGACCTCACGTGCGCAAGCATGCTCTCCTGGTAGGGACGAATATGCAATTCTAAAAAATCCAAGGGCTAACATGCAATAAGTACCAAAAATTTATAATTTCATATAAAAGTTCCATGACTTGAGAAAAATACGCAAACTCCCGACGGACTGGCCGTAAAATGCCCCCTCACGTGAAGTGTCACGTGAGGTGACATGGCCAGGACTAAAACGTAATAATTCGAAGTGCAGGGGTTGTGTTCTAAATATTACAAAAGTTAATTAACAGCAGATGATTGATTGAGTATGTAACAACAATGGTGAAATAATAGGGTTTTGAGGCCAAAATGATATAATAAAGACGATGAAATGGAGGTTCATCAATTATGTCATTCAAATTTCGTGCAAAATATAGACTCCTACGGTCTCCATCCAGACAGTCATTTTTTTAGCAATTTTAAGACCACTAAAAAATGACTGCCTGGATGGAGGTCGTAGGAGTCTCTGTTTCGCACGAAATTTAAATGGTATAAGGTAGGGATATAGTGATGACTATTCATTGAAGAAATTTAAAAAAATAAAAAAATATGGGGAAAATAGGGTGGGGGAGCCAAGTTACTCCCCCTAGGGGGCAGCCCCATTTTTCCTAATAAGTATACATATTTGTTTAAGGGATAAAATGGGTTTGCCCCCTAAGGGGTAGCTAACTTCGCTCCCACAACGTCATTTCGCCTGTTTTTTATTTTTTTTGAAAATTTCTTCCATGGATTTTCATCAATATATCTCTATATTATGTCATTCAAATTTCACAAGAAACATAGATTCTTACGGCCTCCATCTAGAAGGGTCATTTTTAGCAATTTTGTTACCGGTAAAAAATGCATCTCTAGATTGAGGTCATAAGAGTCTTTGTTTCGCACGAAATTTGAATAGCATAATGTAGGGATGTAGTGATGAATATTCACGAAAGAAATTTTCAAAATAAAAAATAAGTATGGGCGAAAAGGCATGAGGGAGCCAAGTTAGCTCCCCCTAAGGGCAGCTCCATTGAACTCTTGTTTAAGTGTACAAAATACATCAGAAAAATATGTCATAAATAAATTTATGTATATAAAAATAAGTTATAATTACTAAATTATAAAAAAAATAATAAAACCAAATTTTTAAAATTAAAACAAAATATACAAAACATAAGTAAATATACCTATAATTAAACATTCAAAAAGTAACTTGTAATAAATAACTTCATAAACATAAATAAAATCACATTAAAATACTTCATAAAATAAAAAATATTTATTATGTTTCAACCAAAAATTAATAAAATAATTACTAATTTATTTGAATTTATTTTTTTATTTTAATTTTAGTTTTGTCTTTCTGCGGATGGTGTGGCCCAATTAGGCCACGCCATTCATTGATCTTGGTCAACTATCTGACTCAGGCTCTAGACTTGTCAGAACTTACACCCCCTCTCATTCTCGATTTTTTACCCCTTGATACATGCCCCAATGATCCTCAACTTCTCAAGGAAAAGTGTTGACAACTCAATGACCCATCATGTAGATCCATTCCCTTCCTCGAACCATCATCGATCCGCATGAAAACCTTAAGCGAAGTCTTCCCATCTCCAGCTTGTACATTTACTCTTCCCCTTATTTCGTGTTCTTACACTCGAGCTAGGAGAGAGCAAGCTCGTCCTACAGTTTGGAGAGGAGAAGTTGAGCGCTAAAATCAATTTTGTCATCTCAGGTGAGCTCCTCCACCGTGAGGTCCACCATCTTGCAACTCCACTCGCTTGAGATTATTTTTAATTGCATTTAGGTAGATTTTAGTTGTAGTTTTTATTTTCTGTCATTAGACTAATGTTTAATATAGTGCCTTAGCGTAAAATCCTCATTTCATAGTTCACTGGAGATCTACTCCGGCGAGCCATCCACGGTGCTGCGCTTGTTTTCCGACTCGACAAACACCTTCACTTCTCTTCCCTTTACACTCTACATCGCCTGACACCTTCCATACACCTTGTTGCCTCTTGGAGCAAGCTATCAGATCTCCCCATCCATCTCCTCACTGGAGATCCGCCACCACATCCCATCTTGCACAGACTCCGCCCGCGAATGGGTCAAGGTAGTTTGCCCTTGAACCCCTCCCACCCACCCTTCTTCTTGTGCAGGTCATGATGCATTCACTCCAGCCGAGGGCGATTTTGAAGCCAAGGAAGGTACCCAGGGTGCCTGACTTTCCTTTAGCTCCATGGGTTGCTCCGACAAGCATCATAGCTTTTTGAGCCCTCCAAAAGATAGAGGACATCTCCAGGAAGACTTCGAGCCATTGTGCAGCGAGGGAGGTGGTCGGAGCTGCTCGCAATCATCGATCGAAGCTCGGGGAAGGTGGCCTTATTACCTGTTCTTCGTGCAAAGTAGTAGCCGTGTGATCATTCCTTCGCTCCACTTTCGATCATGGTCGTTTGATTTCCACTCGCTTTGGCCCGTTTGATTGAGCTCCGGATATGCTCTCCATTGTAGATCGATGAAACATCATTGCGCCTCCTATGTGCCATGTGGAAGAATGACGTGCCCACGATCATCAGATATGGGCACCTTAGGGGTAATTTACATTTCATACCCTTGACTTTTCTAGTTTTATTTTTAGTTTTATAATTTATTTAATTAGTGTAAAAATTTTGGTAAAATTACATTGGAACCTCTAATCTTTTCTGTATTTGCTTTCAGTTCTAGTCCACTAACGAGTCGTTAGATACATTATATAATTTGTACTCGTTGTAATACATGTACTTAGCGAATCATGTAAAATAGAATCAATTGTCTTTGTGAAGAGGATTTGGCTTGAATTTATATCCCAGGAAAGTCCATGGTCTAAGACAGGAAGGCAAAGGAACAACTTTGAGTTAATTCAGAATAATTAGGTCTAGGTTTTCAATGCAGATTTTTATATTTTTTGAATGCAAAATGAATTGTAAATGTAAAATGCAGTTGAATCGTGTCAATAAGAAAACACATAACTTAGCGAAATTAATTTTAATAGGAAATACATCCAATTTAGCAAAATTATAAATTTCCTTGAAACTTAATCTAGTGGTGAATACAAAACACATTTTTTGGAATTTTATGGTTAAAATACAATAATGAAAAATGCACACTTTTTATGTATTTTTATGTACATTTTCACACAAACAGAATCTAAAAATTATGAAAATTATACTGAAACTCAAACATTATGAAATGAGTCTACAGTAATTGTTTTAGAATTTTTGACAATATATGTTTGTTATGAATTTTTTAATGAAAAATAGTGATGGTGAGTAATTAATTCCTAATAAATCCACATTATCAATTTATCCAAAGATAGAATTATCTCAATAAGATATGGTAATATGAAATCCAGGAGAGGCGTAGATTTAATTAAAAATCATTTATGAAAATCACTCTATAATTTATTTAAGACACAAGACAACTCCAATTAAGATAAAATTTTGAAACTGATTAAAGTACATTTCGAAGAATCATCTCTGATTTTTTAGTAAGTTTTGAAGTAGTCGTTGAGTTAAATATAAAATTAAGACCATGGATTCGGTAAAATATGTAATCTGTCACTAAATCAATTTTAGTAAATTACCTAGAGCTCATAAAAATCCAAATAAATATCAATAAGATATAGATTTAATTGCAAACGCAAGGGTATTCGTGTAAATCCAGAAATTAAAAAATACAAACAACTATGTATTGTGACCTTTTTGCAATAATAGAAACTTAAAACATAAACAATGTAAATTTTACTAAAAAATAAAAAGATAAAGAAGAACTGCTTCTTCTACGGTCTCGCTGGCTAGGGCATAGATGGGGAGGACGAAGGGCGGTGACGATTGTGCGGCCTCTTGGCAATCTGCGGGCGGTAGAGCTACCACAACGACGATGGGTGGAGGAAGCTGAACACCGAGGAGGGGCATCTAGGAGAGCATAGTGGTGTGTTTGCGGCGGAGGCCACACTTGGGGGAGGACCCATGGAGCTCACGGTATTGGAGGGTTGGGGGCACAGTGGGCGGTGCTGTTGTGGCTGGATGAGTAGCCGTCGATTAGGGGTGGCTGGTGGTTGCGCTTGGAGGAGATGGTGGGCTGGCGGCGGAGTAGGGGGAAGGCAGAAGCGGTCGGCGGTGGTGTGGGGGGGTGGGAGGCGCATGCTGCTTTATTTTTATTTTTTGATTTTTTTGCTGCTATGAATTGCTTTTTTAAAAATAAAATTTTGATTTTTTAGTTTTCTTAAACAAGGGATACAAAAGATAAAAAAGTTGGTGGTGAAAGTGGTGATTGAAATAATATGATGAAGATGGGGTAGATAAATAAAGGTGTAGTGGTGGTAATGAGATAAAAATGCAAAAATAAAAATAATGACAAAGATGAAAAATAAAATTACCTACGAATGAAGCGATTGCATGTGGTGTGCTCATGAGAAACAGGTCCTTGCTCGAATTGTCGGCGAGCGCTGAGCTCAAGCAAAACGTGCAGGCGGCTGCGATGTTGTCCGGAGAGGAGGTCGGTCGTCACTCCAATTCGACGTCCTCTATCACTGAGATGGGTGGTCGGAACTCTCGATTCTCTCTCGCATAAAAGTAAATCAAAGGCAAATATGAGGAGAATGAGATGTATAAAAAGAGAAGAAAATGAAGGTTAGAAAAGATGGTGGAATGATGGAGTTGAATGAGAGGCTAAAAAATGGTGGAGTTGAATGGAGGCTAAATAAGAAAATGGTGGAGGAGATGGAGTGGAATTGGAAGTTATTGTAGAGAATGAAAATTAAATAAAGATAAGAAAATAAAATAAAGTAGGATACTAAAATATAATAAAATAAAGAGAAAAAAGAGTGGAGAATTTACAAAGCAAGACAAATATTATGTATACGTTTTTACTTTTCTAATTTTGATTATTTTTTTGTATTTTAATAAAAGATATTTACATCATAAAAATAATATTAATTATTAAAAATGAAATGAAGAAAAACATTGATTTTTTTGGATTTTTTGTAATGAAGAAAAATAAAATAAAAAATGAAGAAAGAAAGAATATTTACATTATATACAATATACATCTTGTTCCCAAAACTCATATTTTGCATACAAGCTCCGATTTTAATGAAACCACTTTCATTATATAGATAATTTTCTAACTTAAACTATAAAAGTTAGTTTGGTAAATTTAGAGTTCATACGGAGCGAGAATTTGGCCGGGAAGCTGGACTTTACGGCTCTTCTCTTTGGGATCTAGGAGTATTTATTTGAGGTGAAATTTATTTTATATTTTGTATTTTTCTATACATTTTTATAAATAAGTTAGAAAAAGAATTAGCTGAAAAAATTAAAATGAAATTATTAAAAATACATGATGTTTTGATCTATTTATAGGTGAAAACTCCTTTATTTTACGACTTATTATTATTATTTTCAATATAATATATAATAATAAGTGTATTTTATTTTTAAGAGTTATTTTATTAATTTATTGATTTTATGGATATTTATTTGAGACTTTACTTAGGGATTTTGCTAAGATTAATATATTGAGATGATGAATCATGTATTCATCACCCCCTATACTTAAACTTTGCTAGTCCTCGAGCATATTTAGAATGAATATGTTAGATTATTTCCTGATTGTATATGTGAATACAAGACTTGATCCGTTGAAGAACTCTCAGTTTTAAGGATCCTAAAATTCTGATTTGAACCAAGCTCTAGTCAAAAGGTATCTAATTTCCCTAACCATCAAACTCTCTCTGTATACATATATAATAGGGATATGACTGTAAGTGTGGACTGCAGTTACAAGAGTGGAGTCGCAATGTCACCCAAGGTTCTAGTCCAAGAGATTCTCCTAAGAACCTTATCCTCAACATTAGGGAATAAACCATTTCTTGCATCCAATCCACCGTCTCTTTAGTTGTAAGATTTAAAAGTGTAGATGGAAGGCCAATTGATGGAGGCATAGGATTATGTCATTTTCTCCCTCTCATTGGAACAAGGATCCTCTCGAGTGCCTTATTAACTCAACACATGTATTTTTTTGCTTGTTGATCAGTGTGTCCGTCAAGATAAGTTGGAGTCACTCACTTGTTTTCCTAGGAATACAAGGGGGTGTCCCGTTTTTTAGTATCTAATATACCTTCTATACCTATACTTGTAGCATTTACGATGCTGAGCCCTTTTTTGGTGCTACCTCGACTCCTTGGTCCTAATAGAGATGGTCCAAGTGGACGCTTTGAAATGGTTGGTAGCGCTCACCTTTAGTGGAAGCTCTTTGATATTTGACTTTGTATGGTCAGAGCTTCTCTTTCAACATTTCTTTATTTTCTTTACTTTTGAATTGGCTAGCTCCACTGCTTTTACCAAGAGTTGTTGTACAATGACCATTTTTTTTAGATTTCATCACACCTTGGCACATAGGTAAATGCCAAGAGATAGTACAAGAATCATGTTCTCATACTAGCTAAAGGTGTTGACACTCAGGTTAGATGAAGCCTTCATTGATTTTATCCCATCCTCGAGCATCATAAAATCAGGTCCAAACTCAAATCTCTCATCCTAGTTCCTCAAGTGAAATTTCACCTCATCTCATCACAACTACAGTCGCGTATGTGAGGTGTTGATCGTATTCTTAAGCTAGAGACTAAGCATGAAGTATAGCACACAAATCTTTCAAACTAGGGAAATGTGAATAATTAAGTAGAAGACCCTAATGATTAAGGTTGGTTAACTCAAAATCTCAAGATCTCATAAACCAAATGATCTTGAACTTCACTAGTCTTGTGTAAATGTGAAAGTTCAGGGACTAAACCAACTCATTAATACGTTTTTTTTATTTTGATTTTTATGATTTTTTTAAAAGAAAGGAGAAGAAGAAATAAGTTTTTTAAATGTTTTTTTAAAAGTTTTTTTAAAAAGAAAGGGAAATAAGAAAGGACACACTTTATTTTTTGAAAAATTTTTGTTTTATTTTTTTAAAGCAAATAAAGGAAGAAAAAAGTTGTTTTTTAGTTTTTTAAAGATTTTTTTGATTTTTTTGAAAAAATTTGTATGTTTTATTTTTTTACCAATTTACCAACCTTGCAATTATTATATGACATATACAAAAATATGTGAAAGTACGAGCTATGGGTAAAGTATATATGTAATATATACACGTCCCCCTATACTTAGCATGTGCATTGTCCTTAGAGCACAAGAAATGAGAAAAAGACATAGCTCATTCTAAGCATAGGAGAGATATAATAAAAAATATATAGAAGTCTATCTGCCCCCCATACCTAGGCTCTGGTCAGTCTAAGTGTAGAAGAAGAGCATAAATGGGATGGACGAGGTCAAGGGGAGAAAAGGATTAGTATATATACACATGGCGGGCATCGATCCCCCCATACTTAGGCTCTACTCAGCCTAAGTACGAGAAAGGAGTAAGTGTGAGAACCGATGTGATATTGAGAATATACAAAGAAAGGAGAATGTATGAGAGTGAATGAATCTTCCAAGCCGCTGAATCTTGATGTTGCATCTTCATGAAGAGTAATATGATGTATCTGCTCTGTGCGCACTCTGCATGAAGTTTATGACCTCGACTTGGACTAACTGCTCTATAGAATCCACAAAATGCTTCAATAGTTGTTCATTCACCACATAAGTTCATGCACCATCTATGAGATCATCTATCTCTACACTTCCATTCCCGTGCACTTTCTTAACATCAAAGGGATCCATCCACTTAGATTTAATCTTTTCATGGAACATCTTCAACTTGGCACTAAACAACCATACCTTTTGCCCAGGGACAAAGTCTTTGCACCTAATGTGTTGATCATGCCATCTATTTACTTTGTCCTTACAAATGAAGTTGTTGTCATATACCCTGTTTCAGATTTCCATGAGCTTGTTCATGTTCATGTCTCGACAAAGCTTCCCTAGGCGTCAACTCCAATTAATATGCTTAATTGCCCATTTAGATTTGTGAATCAACTCTGCAGGCAAATGGCATGGCTTGCCATAGATCATTTTGAATGGTGAAGTGCCCAATGGTGTTTTGTAGGTTGTCATATATGCCTATAGAACTTGGTCAAAAGCTGAGACCAGTTCTTCCTATCGGGATGAACCAACTTCTGTAAAATATTCTTCACCTCTCTGTTCGAAACTTCTGCCATGCCATTGGACTATGGGTGCTAAGGACTAGTAACTCTGTGATCAAATCTGTAATCCTTAGCTAAAGATTTCACATCTCGATTCACAAAGTGGCTACCCCCATCTGATATCATAACTTTTGGCATCCCAAAACTAGCAATAATATGATCTCTTACAAACTTACAAACAGTGTTGTTGTCTGTGGTTCGGGTTGGGACAACCTCCACCCACCTAGATAAATAGTCAACTACTAACAAGATGTCCTCATGTCCTTGGCTATTGGGAAATAGACCCATAAAATCTATTCCCTGTGCATCAAAAACATCACAAATATCATCGGTTGCATGTGCATCCCATCTATATATCCAACTGTCCCTCCCATTCTTTGACAAATTGGGCACGACCATATAAAATCAATAGCATCTCGAAACAGGGTCGGCCAATACAATCCACATTGAAGTACCTTGTGAGCAGTTCTCTTCCTCGAATGGTTTCCTCTAGCCTCAAGTGAAACAATGAGTGAGGACACTCTAGTACTCTTCACGATGAATACATCTTCTCCAAACACAATTCGGCCATTCAAAGAAAAGGAAAGGATCGTCCCAGTGGTATCTCCTCGAATCTGACTTCAGTCAATCAATGTTGCTCCTTGTCCAACTATGGGGAGCCTGCTTGGAGACAAGATAGTTCACCATGTTGGCATACCACGGGAATGAGTCAATAACACAAATTGACTTGTCTGGGAAGGTCTCTCTAATCCATTCATAATAAGGAGAATCCTCAAGCTCAATCCAAGATAGGTGATCAACCACACCATTCTTCACTCCAGGTTTATCCTTTATCTCCAAATCAAACTCCTGGAGGAGTAAAATCCACCTAAGAAGACACACCTTCATGTCCTTCTTTTCCATTAAAGATTAAATAGTTATGTGATCACTGTAGATTGTCACCTTAGAGCCCAAAATATACGACATGAACTTCTCGAGAACCCATACTACAGCGGGCATGTAACATTCGGATACGATTTTTTTATATCAATACTATGGTTCAAGGATGTCGATGATTATCTAAGGGCATACTATTATCATATTCATTTCAAAATTTGCATGCACTCATACAGTGATTGAGATACATATTTGTATCGACATGACCTTAGAGACCAAAGTTGTATATGAGATATAAGAAAACAGAATGATTTATTAATATGAGAGATAACTAGATTGTCTATATTGAACCAATACATTCCAAAGGTGATGCTATCAACTTATTGGATATGAATATAGATATTGGATATGAATACAAATGAAGTTACTCATGTTGATGGATTCGAGGAATATGGTATAATATCCATTGGTATAAGAGGGATACCATATTGGATGACATAATCAATACAAAATAGATATGGTAGAGGATGAGGTACGTGTGTGTAAATATATTTGCATTCAATTAAGCTCGTATGTGTTAGTTTACTTGGGATGCATGTGTTAGATAAATTTCAAGTTGTAGGAGGTATGGTTGAATTTAAGATATTGCATATCGTGACTTGTCAAAGTTTTTTTTCATTAACCACGATATATGAGATGAATTAAGTAGAGAGAATATTATAGGAAAGATATGTAAGTGAGTAATATTGGAGAATTATGTTAGATAAGTATTTAGGGCATTAGTCAACATCTCCTCACTAATAATGTGTCCTGAGTAGAGCTAATGCAGGAAAAAAAGTTTAAAAGAATATAGACAGAGAGAAAGGGGCGTTGGATGCATGTATATATAGTGATTTTGGCATTTTCTCCCTTCACGGCCCCTTCATTCCACCTTGAACTCTGTATGCACATTCCAATATAAGGAAAGTTCGGCTGGATGAAATCCCTTGTGATCGCTAACAGTAAAATTCCACATGTACATTTTTTTTCCAAAAATACGTTTTGGTGATACATCGTACTAGAACTTTTAGTTTAGAGGTCCTGTGTTACGATTCCAGATATTCATAGGAATATTTCTTGGGTTAAATGGAGATATAAGAAAGTAATGTTATAGATATAGAAAGAGAATAACGTAGAGGAGATACTTTCCCATATTAACATTAGTGAGGAGAAACAATGAGATAATACCACTAGATTTACCTAAACAAAAGTATGATTTCTGTGTGAGGATGTTCACAAGTTAGTTCTGTGAAGTAAGTATAGGTCAGAGTACACCATTCTTTTCCTATAAATCAATAATCACGGAACATATAATTTTAGGTGCAATGATTTCTTCGAGAATATAGATTTAACCCCCTTTTCATATGCAGTTTAGGATGTCATGAGCTGACCAATAAGTAGGCTGTTAGAAGGAATGAAGTTATACTTGACAATCTAGGTGAGTGGTCTCAAGCCTATTTTTTTAGATATAACCAATATTTTTACAGGTATGTTCCAATATTATCTTTTGATGCCTTTTGAGTGTACCATTGTACATGTATAATTTTATGATAACAGATAATGTGTACTTTTATCCAAGGTAATGGCAGCTTAGTAAATTTTGAAACTGTTATCCGAGATTAATGTGTGATTGATAAGGACTTACTTTTTATATCTTTTTATTTAGAATGTTGTATACAAATGAATATTTTTAGTATTCAGTCATGTTGCTATCGTAATACATAAGTTTAGATATATGTAGAAGAGTTAAATTTAAGAATGTGATTCAGATATCATACATTTATCAGCTTACAATTATGTTACTATGGATCAGAGAATATGTCAGAAGCAAAGTAGGCTTTTAGAAGGAATAAAGTTATACTTGACAATCTAGGTGAGTGGTCTCAAGCCTATTTTTTTAGATATAACCAATATTTTTACAGGTATGTTCCAATATTATCTTTTGATGCCTTTTGAGTATACCATTGTACATGTATAATTTTATGATAACAGATAATGTGTATTTTTATCTAAGGTAATGACAGCTTAGTAAATTTTGAAATTGTTATCCAAGATTAATTTGTGATTGAAAAGGATTTAGTTTGTATATCTTTATATTTAGAATGTTGTATACAAATGAATATTTTTAGTATTCAGTCATGTTGCTACCGTACTACTCAAGTTTAGATGCATGCAGATGAGTTAAGTTTAAGAATGTGATTCATATATCATAAATTTATCAGCTTACAACTATGTTACTATGGATCAGAGAATATGTCAGAACCAAAGACCACCACAGTAGCTCTCAGACACGGTCATGAACTAGCCATCAGATATGGTGATGTCAGCAGATATGACTCTGAAACACGTCATCAGATATGATGAAACCATCAGATATGGTTCAGAGGACTTTGGGTCCACATTCTGTATACACATAGGCTTTGGGACGTATGCAGGATGTTCTTTTTGCCTTTGGGGTTCAGTATTCATGGACTAAGTACGTTAGCCACGGTGGTGTTGTTATAACAGCTGGAAAATAGAAAATATCATTTCAGCAAGATTTTCATCAACTAGTTAGTAAATTAATTTCAATTGTTTTTTTGATATTTCAATCTCCTTACAACATCATTTTTCTACAAAGCTTCATTTTATATTCTTTTTTGCAATTTTCATATTGTAGCTTTTCCTTTTATTTCACATAGCAAGCAAAGTTATTTTCAACATTGCTGATATATTTTCTTACCAAAATACTTGAGATCCACTCGTTGGGTCTAAGCTCATTTTGAGTTTAGACTCAACCCTCTACTATTAAATAATATTTACAGATACACATGAGAAGGAGCTGTAGGATGCGCGAAGGAATTGAGTCGTTTGCTGACTATGGGGACCTTTACTCCATTTTGTGATATTGCAGCAAAATTTTTGGGTTCTTCAGGTAAAATGTTTAGTACTTCGAAGCCTTGATGTTGGACATGTCTCATCTAGACTCTGCACTTGAAGCCCCACCATGTCCTCTCACTGATCGGGAAATTTTTGAATTAGATGAAGCCTGGGAAACACTAAATACTGATCTCAAATTAACTTTAGCCCTGGGTTTGCCAAAGATGAAGACATGTTTTGATGATGGCATCGACCCTTCCTTAGACGATTTTGAAAATTATGAACCTTGGTGTATTAATGATATCGATTGGTCTGAAACAAAAGTTGAAATTGAGGATGGCACTTACGTTGAATGGGAAGAAGAAACAAAAGGAGATATACCATTTGATGTTGATTCCTGATGTGATTTTTCAATTATGGAAAGTACAGATTTAGAGTTGAAATCTGAGGACATATCAGACAATGAGTTGACGTCTTCATGCACCAAAACTCCCTTCCATCCAACACATGATGTACCGAGTCTGATCAGAGTGATTTTCTATTCTATGATCCTTTTTGGGATGATACCGAGGAACTACTCAAAATAATCAAAGAAAATCATCCATTAGCCAATATTCCCTCTCTCCTGGCCTCAGAACCTCCTAATCATATGTCTTGGAAAGAATCATCTTTGTGGCTCAAGAAGAGAACTGAAATGAAATTCACAATAGATGCCACCGAGGATAGCCATGATAATTATTTGAGGGAAAATAATGATTTATCACAATATACAGAGGACCTCATGGAGGAATCAATTCTTGATCATGTAGAGATCAACTTCAATACATCATATTTGGTCCATGAGCCCTTCACTAGTCCACCCATTTCCCTCCCATCACATCCAATCCAAGATCAAACTGATTCATCTCTCATTTCGATTCATCAACCAACTAATGTCTTCACCATATTAATGAGAGCACACATTTATCAAATTCATCAACCACACTCTCACATCTGGGTCAGGATAGTCGTATCATATCAAGAGTTTCATTTGGATTTTCTAAATACAGCTTCTGCACTCACAAGCAACACTGGATACTCTTGATAAGCTGAATCGTCGAGTTGGGACGTTAAACCAACAACATTTTGTGGGTCCACACCATAGTTATCTTTTCCTTTCTTTGTATCCTTCTCTTTACTGCATTGCATTAGATAAGTATGGGGGTCCACCTCCACACTTCAAAAAAACAAAAATACTTTTCACAATCACTCACCCCTTCCGATCCTCCTTTTATACCTTGTTTTCACCATGAGACATGGTTTCTGATAAGTATGGGGGGTGTGTCTGCATAGTTTTTCAAATTGCATACTCTTTCAAAAAAAACAAAAAAAAACTCTTTTGCAAAAATTCCCCTAAAAATATTTTCAAAAGCAAGAAAACCACCAAAAATATATCCTTCCTAGTTTTATCCTATTTTGACAAATCAGGTCTTCACTGCATAAATCATAGACTAAGGTTGAGTTGACCCTAATCCACTTAACTTCATCAGAATTTCACTAGGCATGAGTTCTTAAGATTTCTTCAGGTCCATATGGACTTTATTCTCTCAGTTCCACTAACTCTACTGGTGAATGAACTTCTGTATCTAACTAGATCACTTGAGAAACTAGTAGCACTCTTAAACTCTTCAGTGGATATTAAGCAACTGCACATTGCACTTAGCTTGATTGAGTTTATTTTATGAGATACAATTACAATCTAGTTGAGGTGAGGAGTTGTCCTCTTGGTTGTGCCAATGCCTGAACCTTATCTATAGCTAATGAAGGAACTTGACTCAGGAGTAACATGATCTCTCTAGTCTAAGTATGTCAGCAAATAAGCCAGTATCGTGCCTCCAAAGTCAATATTTAGCCGATACTACCTTTTGATGCCAAACCCAAAACAAAAACACCACAAAAAGGCATATCACAATACAAATGCCAGAAACCACCAATCACACAAAGATGTGCTAAGCAAAAGAAAGGAAAGAAGACCACCAAATAACCCTTCTCCACCAAAAAGCCGTGGTAGCAGCCCAATGATGCTACCTAAATTTTTAAAAGAGGCCCAAAGAGGCCCAGGGTTATGCTCTGCAAAAGGAAAAGAATGAGAGCAATAAACCAAAGCGGTCTACAGAAAACCCCGAAAGTTAAGTCCCATTCTCCAAAAAATTATGACCTATTTTTATGCTGACATACTTGGGTGAAAAGAGAATATGCCTGAATTCATGTGAGGACCGAGGCTATATAAGGAGGGAATCATTCGGTACCTTGATAGATTATGTTGTTAGCTCGTTTCTCTTGACTCACGAAAGCTAAAATATCACTAACACTGTTTATATCCATTCAAAGTCAAAGAGAATACTTGTATCTTAGGGATGAGATAACCTGATCGACCTTCTCAAACCAGGTTTGATTTTGTTGGAACTGAGAGGCTGTTGAAACTACAAAACTCGAGTCAAGTTGACAATTCGAACAAATCATTAATCCATGAGTCAACTCTACTGAAGCTTGTGTATTTATGTGGTTATGAACTGAAAACTCAAAGACTCTGTGGGTATTTCTGCTGCAAACCCTCACCAGATCTATCTTGGCTATTCCCCTTATCCTTCAGTATTACTTATCTTATTTTTGCTCGGGACTAGCAAAATTTAAGTATGGGGGTGTGATGATTACATTTTATATAGTTATAACATGCTCAAAATATGTGAAGATCAACCTTAATGATTGATATATTCAAACCAATTTCACAAAAAAGGCATCGTATCAATCCTATGCGCATAAAACAAAGAAAATCATGTAAAGAATACGATTAATATAAATTGATATTTCTCGACGAAATATAACAAGATGAATTAATTCAAAATGATCTCTATTCCATAATCATCCATAAATATCTGCATCAACTAAATCATAGTAAGAGAATAAATCCATTGGAGTTACATGCAACCAAAGAACATTGTATCGTTTCTCTTAAACATTTGTTATTAGATAGAAATTGGGAAGGTAGTTTTTGCAAAATAACCAAGCAATTCCCCGTGAAAGTTGAGCCCCCCGTACTTCTCTTCCCCATGTTCACACATTCCCCATGCATCAATTAAATCCCATGCAAAAGACAAAAGCCACCATGCATATGTTATTCTCCATGCACGTGGGTGGCTCTTCCAAAAAGGGCAATAACTCTCATTCATTGCAAGTACTGCCCATGCCATCCATAAAAGATCCCTCTCCTCTCACGCACAACCATCCTCCCCGCGCGCATTTCACCTTTGCACGCACTCCTCTCCTCTCTTATTTTTTATCTCTTTCTCTCGTTTTTTACTATGTCTTTGGCAAGAACAACCCCTGTCATCCCCAGCCCGCAGCTTGCAGCATCGCGCGTCTCGCATACCTCACACACAGCTGCTGCCACCCAACTGCGCACAACTCACAGTTGCGCGCTGCAGATTCCAGCCACTGCCCTCCTCTTGACGTGCGCGAGTGCACGTCTGGCGCCATCGTCTACTGCAAACGGGAAGTGCACCACCTCCAGCTGCTGTGCGCGAGTGCATTGCGCGCAGCCACTGTCCGCGCGTCCATCTCCTCGGTGCTCAACTCCAGCCCGCACATTGTTGTGTGTGGCTCTCAACGCCCTCGAGCGTCCTCCTCCTCCTCGCGGTACACTCCAGACCGCACCATCATCCTCGCGCGCATCCTCGACCATAGAAGTCCAGCCCGCAACCAACTCGTTTCCTCCCTTTCGTTTAATGTTTTTCTTGTTCTATCTTTTACTTTGCAAACTTCATCATAGTGCACTTGCATAATTATAGTTTATATAAAGTTTGCATTTCTAGGCTATTGCTTTTAGTACTTATATTCTAAGGGGATCATAGCAATTGAGGAGGGTTAAGTTCACTACATTAAAACTTTACCAATTTTGGAATTTAATCTTTTTCACAATCATATTCCCCTAATGTTGTTTAAATCACATACATGCCCTTAAGTTTGTAAAACAGCAACATTTTCTATCCCTGTAAGATTGAAGTTAAGAATTGGTCTAAATCGTTTAGAAGAATATTGCTAGTTTGCTTGGTCCCTGTGGATTCGAACCTCTACTTGCCATTTGCATTTCGTATGTCTCCATTGTGCTTGTAGTTGTAATATTATCTGTTTGATTGCGGTTTTTTGTGGAACAACAACGACGTGGTAAAACCAACATTTTAAACCACGTAAAATCGTGTCAACAGAACCTTCTTGCATGACCGCTGAGGAATTGATCTGACAAGGTGCACGTCAATATCGGGGTCATCAATAAACACAAACCAATCAAAATCGGCCTCATGAAGATCCTCGGCAATCTCAAAGTGGAAAGGCACAAACTAGTCAGTGGAAGTAGTGTGGTCGTGTTCGGCATAGGAAGTCTCCACTAGGTCATCATCAAAAGGCTCGAATTTCTTGATGAATGAAATTAGTTCAAATTCATCATCTGCAGTATATACTTAGTTTGTGTTCTACTCTAAAGTGTCTATAGTGTAAATAACACAGATGTCGTCAATGCATCACCACTCACCGGAAGGGGGAACTCCAGGGTCTATACTTTCTGAGTCTTTCTCTGTGGAGAGGAATCCTCAAGTCTCAATATCATCCAACACACAACAAAACTCTATGATATCATCATCAAGGTCATAGTCCTCGAAGTCGGCTAACACAGGTACACTCTCGTGGGATGTGGGTCTCTGGTCAATAGTGGGTGCAGTGATCAACACATCGCTCCCGACATCAGAATGAAAGTGAATCTCTCTAGATCCATAATCAACAAAGGCTCTCGTGTATACGAGGAAAGGTTGTATCAAGATGATTGGAGGATTCTCTGCAGGGTTGGATGTCTCTATGGTCAAAATGACAAAGTCGGCAATGAAGCTCATGCCTTGAATCTGAATTATAGCATTTTCAAGAATACTTGTCAACCTCTTTATTGATCCATCGGCAAATTGACAAATCATCTCGATCTTCTTAAGAGGCCATAAGTGAAGAAACTATAACAACGAGAAGGGTATTATATTAATTGACGCATCACCGTCAAGGAGAGTGTTATCACATAAATGGCTAGAGATGGTGCAACTCACAAGAGGCGTGAGAATATTTCCTTTTCTAGAGTGGGGAGGATGAGAGATGGTGAGGGTAGTAGGCATGTGATGAATCTATGATTCATCGCTTTTATTCTTTCATTTTGATGAAAATCTTTAGTAAAATACATGTTAATATCTATTAATTTTCACTAATTAACATTCTAATCATAAATGTTAATATTATGTATTTAACACTTATTTTATCTAAAATAAAATAATAAAGAAAAAAATAAAAGAAAAAACGGATATATATATAATATATATATAGACTGATCCTTACCTCGAGACTAGGTCAATATTGACAAAATAAGTAAGTAGAGGGAGATAAGGATCCTAATGAATAAAAACACAGAAAATCGAGATAATAAAAATACATTAAACATATTTTCCACATTGTAAATGTTTCACCTATTTTATTTATTACTTAAAAAATTCAAATAAAAATATTTCATTTACAAAAGTTGTTCACAAAAATATATATTATTTTATAAAAGCCTAAGAAAAATTATTCAGTATAAAAATAATTAATTGCAATGAATCGAAAAGCTATAAAAGCCGACTTCTGAGGTTCATAACTATTTTTAATAAACTCCAAATGGACCAAACCCACTTTTAAACTTTATTTTATTAATAATACTATTTATTAAAAATATCAAAAAAATATTAGTATAAAATGGGTGAGTTTTGGCGTTTGGGCCCAATTGTATACATGTACTATATGTAGAAACTTCCTATATTTTAAATTAATTAACTGTAACTTTGTTTAACGTAATTTATTTTCTAAAAGCCTTCTAAGATCATTATAAAAGTATACAAATATAATGTAAGTCAAAATACCAATAAATCCCAAGGTCATGAAGTTGTTATCTAAATTTTCTAGGCCTCATATCTCAGCCATACTGATTCTGAATTAAGCAAACTCAATTCTTAAGGTTCATACTATTTTTTCTTATCTTTCAAATGACATTGATTTTACTAAAATCAGAATTAGTATGAAAAATGTGGGTTTCATGACCGTATTGATATATTGTATAATGTACCTTAGTTTATATTATTAAATATAGCATCCCCTATATTAATATACGTAATTAATATTCTACAAAGAAATTAAATAAATAAACATTATTTCTTTGTTAATTTTTATATATAAATACTTTTTTATTTACTTAATTATTTAATTATATAATTAAATATTTAATTACACAATTATTTATCTAACTATATATTTACTTATTTCTTAATTAATTTATTTAATTATTTATTAATGTGTTATTTTTATCCATTTTCTCTCTCGTGTCTCTCTTTTCCACTTGTTACCCCTCTTTTCTTCTTCTTCCCAACGCTCGTTGCCTTCTCCTTCCTTCCTCCTCATGCCCGCCTCTATCTTCCTCCGACCAACAACCTAACGGCCGACCGTTGGCAGTTAGGACATTACCCTAACTGCCCTGGTGTCCTCGTCCAAACTCCCTCTCCTATTTATACCCCCGACTCCACTCTACATGGATGATCTGCCATTTCTTCACCTTCTATCCTCGAGCTCCAAGGTCGAGCGAGGTGAAAGCCACTCCGCATCCGTCGAGTGAGGAGGGGACGAGTCTGGTGTGATCACCGTTGACGCTTGGATTGGCCTCTACCGCCGCGTAGAGTCTCCATGCAGTCGTCGTGTCAAGGCAGAGATCGACAAGATCATCTGCTCCGTCAACAGGCAATCCCTATCTCCTTCCATTCATGGTTATCCCTTCTCATTTTATCCCCTTCTTCTTCATATATACGCTTCTTCACTCCCTCCATTCTCTTCTCTCCTAAAATCTCTCTCTCCTCTATTTAAATTCCAATTCAACAAGCATATGTGCAATTTGATTTCCATCTCCATTCCCGATTCCTGTCGTTTCTCCTTCTATCTCCCAACCCTTATCACCTTCGATTGTGAACGATTATCATAGTTCGGAGCTAGATCATCCACTTCTGGTAGCTCCCTATTTCATTCCACAGATTCCTTGTTTGTATTTTGGACCGAATTTTGGCACTTGAGTTGATTTATCATATGTAGGTAATCTGAGTTTATCGAGGTACATGGATCAGCATATGAGTACGAAGTCGATGAGTCAAATTAGCATTAAGTAATCGAAGATCAGAACCATGCATAGCCTTCACCGCTCCGATCGAGATACTCCTCCATAACTTATGAAGAACACCTGCACCAGGAAATTTGCATCACCACCGCTCACACAGATCGTCCATGGGACCAAACTTCATCGCTCCTGGACAGTAATCGACAACCTACGCCTTGATGAGATCGTCATCGCATTGCAACTACTGACCACCGCTAAGCACCACCACATGCAGACTTTCAGATTGCCCTTTGAATTGAGAGAAACCACTTGAGCCTTCAGTTGGGGAAGAACAACAGTTCGCCTAGATCAATTGACAACCCTCAGATCAATTCTTATCGGAAGGCACTTGTGCTGCCAAGTGTCTTCACTCGTAGAGCCTCGCCGCCCAACCGATTGGTATTAGGCGGTGTATGTGCTTCGCACTTGCACAACCGATATTTGTGAGCGTATTACATAAATGCCCTCAAATTTTGTATAAATTGCATACAAGTCCAGGGCCAGCTAAGACACGTATTAGCACATGGTTATTGGAGATTTTGCGTGATACATCCTTAAGCTTTGTTGATATTCTGAAGAAGTCCATGTTGCCTGAAGTCATGCGATCCAGCGCGTGGATCTGGGGGACTTTTGCGCATAAACCCCCAAACTTCAACTATCTCTTTTCAGAATCAGGATGGTGCCCCGCACGTGAGGAGCACGTGTTTCCTGTGGTTTTTGCGTGATACTTCCCCGTAATTTTCTGCAATTCCACACATAACCCCAGAATTTATAGAAAACTACTTAACTGTATATATCTCACTATACATACCCTATATAAAGTACATTCATATAAAATCAAATAAAAAATATAAAAACTTAAAAACTATATAAAAATATCCTATACTGTACTATATATAATATTAAATAAGTATTGAAAAATAAAATATGTTCTATTTTTAATATATTTTTAAAAATACATAATTATCTAACAGACTTTAAAAATAATAAAAACACATTTACAAATCCTAAACAAATTTACTTGTAGCTTATTCAGTTATATTTTGCACAATAAACCAAAAAGAAAATAAAAATCAAATATAACAATCAATAAAAATTCAAAATACGTAAAAATTTCAAAAATTCATAACCAAATAAGTAACATAAAAAATACCTACTACATACCATTTTAAATAAAATTTCACGTTCGTATTGATAAAAATAAAATAAAAAATTTTCGCTACTATTTCCTATTTTAAAAATTGAAAAACAAAAATCTATTTTCTATAAAAACTTAATTTCTAACCTTAAAAATACAAAAAAATCCATAAAAATTCAAAAACTTCTTAAATAATCATAAAAATAGTAAAAAAATTTACAATATAAAAACTAATAAAATACAAACCAAATAAGAATTACAAAATATGTTCTAGAATAATAAAAATTTATAAATACTTAAAAATCACAAAAATAATATAAAATTCATAAAATTAAATAAAAAATCATAAAAATCCCTAAAAATAAATAAAAATTAGAAATCCATAAAATCTTAATTTTGTACCATTTCCCCTAGTTTTTCCAACGGTTTGCATCCTTGAGTTTGACACTCCTATACGTAATCGTTATACACTTGAGTTTTAGAGTATAAATAATAAAAATAAGTTTTCTGGTAAAATTCGATTGGTCCTTACTGCGATAGTTGTCTATTTTTGGACGACTCGATCGGTCAGTTTTTCAGATGGCGGTGTTGTCGGGGAGGCAATGCTAGGGTAGATCATAGACCTTTGGTTTAGGGTTTACTTTCACCCATTTTATTTTCTAACTTCATGGCTTCTTATTTCTGAATTGTGTAGTACAGGCTTCGAGTCGACATTTGAGAACCGATGAGCTGACAAATTTTTTAACTTTTTTGTAATTCCTTATAAAGAAAATATAAAAAGATCAAGGGCATTTGCATATTTTTCTATTTTTGTAGAAGAGGCCCCATAAGGGTACCCGACTTGTACAATTCTCCTTCTCTTTCTCAGGTTTTGTTTCACCAAGTGACATGCACTTGGGGGAACATGGCTCCTACTGTGGTTTTCTCGCTTCGTAATTTTTCTCGATGATTTTCTGCTGCTTTTTCGAGGTTAGGTGCTGATGAGCCGAAAAATCCCTTCCTAAATCTGGGCAAGGTAGAAATCATTCTCGGGGCGTTAAGACCCGGATCTCGGAGAATCGGACTCAACAAGAAAAATGTAGAACCACCAAAGCAAAGGATAAAACAATAAAAATCACAAGCGGTCCTCGCTAGTTTATTAACTTGGTATAGCGACCAGGGTCGGACTCAAGGAGCACGGGATGGCCGAGACGGCCTACGAAGTAGTCGAGATCGAAAATAAAGAGTAAAATATTTTTTTGGTGGATTTTAATGGTTTTAATTTTTTTGTATTTTCAATAATAAGGAAAATATAAGAAAAGATATAAACAAGCAATAACCACAATTTATTCAAGCACTCAGAAATATTCCAAAAATTCAAATAAAGGTGGTTTTGTTTTTTCTATGTTCTTAAGTCTTTTTGGTAATTTTCTGGCGATTTTATAATTTTTATTTGATTTTCTAAAAATCAAGAAAGGAAAAAATAGGAGATTAATGTGCAACAGACTTGAAAGGCCAATTAAAAATATATAATAGGTCTATAAAGGTCTGGAGACAATTTTTATGAAAAATATATACAAAAACTAAACTACGGAAAAAGAGTTTGAATTTTTTAAATTTTATAGAATTTTTAATGGATTTTAAAAGATTTTTAGGGTTTTTCAATTTTTATGGGTTTTATAAATCCAAATAACACCAAAAACGGACAAAGGCGAGAAACAACTAAACTAACTATTCCTAATTTTTTTAGAATTTTTAGAGAAGTTTTTATATTTTTCTTTGATTTTTCATTTCAAATAGTAACAAAAATACGTATTTTTGATTTTTTAAAATAGTAAAAAGCCTCGAAAATGTTCCAAAAATTTAGAGAAATTTTTACACAGTGGCAGGAGCCACGTATCCAAATTTCACCTAATTTGTAATTCAATTGATATTTTATTTAATAAAAACAAGGCACACAGCAAGTGAGGACCTAAGTGCAAGAAAACATACTTCCAGGGCCAAGCAATAACAACTATAAAAAGATCACGGCCTGGAGTGCAAAAAGCCCAATCAAGCACGCACTCAGCACGTGGTTCAGACACAGAGGGTCATAAATGTAATTCTCATTTAAAAAGATGCAAACAGTAACAAGCACAAAGTTCGGGACTAAAGGTGCAAATAACCCACACCCTCACGTATCGATGTACGTGGCTCACATAAACAAGGACTATAATGCAATTAAAATAAACCTAAGGTCCTAATTGCAATTGTTCCAAAGTAAAAATAATGTAAACTAATATTTACAGGACTGATCTATAAATGCAGGAAAAGATGGGGCCTAAGTGAAATTACCCCTTTATTAAGCATCGACGGACGAGGAAGCACCACGTGAGATCTAAGGGCTGAGAACAAAATACGCCTCTTCGTTGTTGGACGTCCTGGATCAACCCCCAGGTGAATCGGACGGTGGAGATGCTCCGCGGATGGACGACGATGATCAGAACTGGCGGAGGGGTGTCGATCGGACGGTATCTGGAGGTCCTCCAAGAACTCCTCGCTGGCGAGGTTCCTTGGCTCAGTGCATGTAGTGGAAGGGCCCTCCGGGGCTGTTGAGATGAGGGACAGATCGACCACGATGGTCCGCAGCTCCTGGGATGCTCCAATGAGGCTGAGGAGCTCCGGAGAGCTCCGGTGACGAAGGTGGGTCGGAGCGGTTGTGCCCGAATGAATCGACCTCCAGATGAGGTCGACTTGACCTGCAAGCTGCACAGCAAGAAACCTGGGTCGAGGGCAAAGTGCCTCGACCCGTTAGAGGGCGAAGGGGTGGTCGGAATGAGGCGGAGCGGGGGCCTACGGCGAAGCGACGGTGATGGAGACCCGAGTTCCTGCTCCGGGGCGAGTCAGGATGATCGGATGGTCGACTCCTCAATAAACCAGATCAGAACAAGTCTACATACACAAACTCTAATGACCATGAATCTTTCCCTGTAATGTGTAAGTGATATGTAGCTCCCCACCTCAGAAGTAATAAAGAAACAACCTCCCTCATCCCGATAATTCTAATGCCTCGGTCTGGCAACTCTTTCCTCGAGAAGCGGGGTATTCCCTTCTAAGTTCAAGTGCAACCGGCTCAAGAAGAGGGGGAAGAAGAGAATGGACCATGGCAAGTATAGCCATGTATCCTTGGGAGCTCTAACCAGTGTAGCTGAGTTTTCCGCTGCAAGCTTCATGAGATGGTCATGTATAACATAAGCTTTTGCTTTATTTGACTATGTACACTCCGATGGGATTATTAAATTTTCAATCCGACCCACCACTTTTTTGGAGTTCTTTTCTTTTTGCACTTTTTTTGTGCATCCATACAAAATATCTACATGGTGCATCATATATACAAGGAGTTTTTCCTCTTGAGCCAGTAGACTATCCCTCTTTTGAAGCTTTCTTGCAACCCATAGCTTCTGTTTTTAGACTTCATAACCACCAGACCAAGTTGAGACACACTTCCTTCACTATAAGAAGAAGAGAGGTTCCGCCTAGAAGTACTACCCTCATATGCTACCCCAAGCCAAAGGAAATTGCCTCCTCACCACCTCATCCGTGGAGAGCTATGTGTAAGGTGATGGTGCAAGTAAAGCCATTGTCTCTGAGAGTCATGTGTGTGTTGTTAAGTGCTCTACTTAGGCTCATCAAGATGACATATGCTCATAGCCTAGTGGACTCAAAGAATTAAGTCCCAATGGATCTGAAAAGTCTCAATCCTAAGCCATCTAAGGGTCCTCTTATCATTAGGTAGATTAAGGTCTTAACCAAGCTCCATTTGTAATTCCATGCCAGTTTAAATGTCAGCTATGATTTGGAAAAACTGTGCAAGTATTTACAAAGATGTAATTTTACAATATTTACACATATGCAAAATTTTTGAAAAATGTTTGAAAACATGGATGTATGCATGAATGCGAAGTTTTACAAAATATTTACAAAAATTTACACAAGGTTTTTGCAAACTTTTGATTTTCAAAACATTTTACAAAAATTTTGTACTATATACATAAATTTTTATATGAAAATATTTACAAATCATTTACACAAAAAGATTTTACAATCATTTGTACAAAAATAATTTTTATACATAAATAGGTATGTGTAGGAAGAATTTTATGTACAAGAGATTTTTTTAAATTTTTATGAATTTTTAGCCATTTTTATTTATTAACACACTCACACAAAGTACGAGTTATGGCTAAAGTATATATGGAATATATACGACACCCCCCTATACTTAGCTCGAACGATGTCCTCAGAGTGATCAAGAGCGATGAAGAAGACATAACTCGTGCTTAGTATAGGGAAGTGAAAAGGAATGGTATATATAAGGATGAATCAAAAAATAGAAAAAAAGATGACTCGGTGTTTCCCCCTAAACTTAGGATCTAGTAATCCTAAGTAAAGCAAGTTGTACATGAAGGGAAATCCGAGTGGAAGGATGTACAGGGTCTACCTCCCCTATACTTAGGTTGAAATATCCCTAAGTATATGCAGCAAAATAGGGGTAGAAAGAATCAATAGAATACCCGAGAGTCTTACACCCCCCTATACTTAGGGTAAAGTACACCCTAAGTATAGCATAATCATACGATGAGAGAAAGGGTGTGAGACTAAAGAATAGAGTGATATGGACAACTGGATCTATACAAGTCGAAAGAACAGTGATAATCAGGCGTGAGATGCACTAGATGTGACTCGGGAGACCACATCTCACGCAAAGTGAATAGGGGCAACATCAACGACCCGTGGCTCATGATCTAGATATAGATTGAGCCACTGGCCGTTCACTCGAAAGGTAGCATCAGAAGACAACTCAGATATATCTATACTCCCATTGTCATGTACCTTTCTAACCAAATACGGTCCCTTCCATTTTCTCTGTAGCTTCCCTGGAAATAGACGAATCCTAGCATCAAACAACCATACTCTTTGTCCTGGCTCAAACTGCTTGTGGCTGATATGAGAATCATGCCACTCCTTCACTCTCTCCTTGTAATGTAGGTTGTTTGAAAAGGCGGTATCACGAATCTCCTCCAGGGCTACTAACTTTGCCCTCCTCTGATCTCCTACACTCTCTAGATCCAAAAGTATATTTGTAACAGCCCAAAGTGACCTATGTCTCATCTCAACAGGTAAATGGCGCGGCTTGCCATAAACGAGGCGAAAGGGAGATGTACCCAAAGGAGTCTTGAAAGACGTCCTATATGCCCACAAGACCGAGTCCAAAAGCTGTGACCAATCCTTTCGGTCAGGGCGGATGACTTTCTGCAATATAGTCTTGATCTCCCTGTTCGACACTTCAGCAAGACCATTCGTCTGAGGGTGGTATAGAGTGGCAACTCGATGGTCTATGTTGAACTCGCTAGCAAGGGCCTTTACCTTGTCGTTGACGAAATGAGACCCCCCGTCAGATATCAACACTCGAGGTACCCCAAATCGTGAAATGATATTCTTCCTCAAAAATCTGGAAATAGTCCTAGCATCTGCGGTTCCGGTGGGGATGGCCTCAACCCAACGACTCACATAATCTACGGCCAATAGAATGTACTCAAATCCCTGACTCCTAGGGAATGGACCCATGAAATCGATGCCCCATGCATCAAAAACCTCACAGAAGTGTATGGGCTGCACCGGCATCATATCACGTTGTCCACAAGTGCCCATCCTCTGACAGTTAGTACACCTCTTCACGAACTCATCAGAGTCCTTGAAGAGAGTAGGCCACCATAGGCCGGATTGGAGCACTTTCTGTGCCATTCTCCTCCCAGAGTGATGTCCCCCTGCCTCATGCTCGTGGCAGTAAGTAAGGACGTTGTGGTGCTCCTCCTGAGGAATACACCGATGCCAGATACTATCCCCTCCCTCATGGTAAAGGACGGGATCCTCTCAATGGTAAAACTTGGCCTTCGCGAGGAAGGTCTCAAGTTTCTGCCTGGGCCAATCTTGTGGAACTTTCTTGGCGACAAGATAGTTCACAATATCGGCATACCATGGGAGCGAGACGAAAGCAAGGATCGCCTCATCTGGGAAGGTTTCACAAATAGGCTCAATCTGCTCAGAATCCTCAAGATACTCCAATCAGGAGAGATGATCCGCCACCACATTCTTGACTCCAGGTTTATCCTTAATCTCTATATCAAACTTCTGGAGTAGAAGGATCCATCTGGTCAATCTGGCTTTGGCATCCTTCTTTGCCATGAGGTACCGGATGGCGGTATGATCAGTGTAGATGGTCACTCTAGATCCAATGATGTAAGATCTGAACTTATCTAGGGCGAAAACTACGGCTAGCATCTCCTTCTCAGTGATTGTATAGTTCCGTTGGGCGACATCGAATGTACGGCTAGTGTAGTGAATAGCGAATGGGACTCCATCCCTCCTCTGTTCCAGAACGGCCCCCACGGCAAAATCGGAGGTGTCCATCATGATCTCGAATGGGAGAGACCACTCAAGTGGCTGGAGAAGAGGAGCCTCTACAACACAACTCTTGAGAGTCTCAAAGGACGATAGACACTTATCATCAACAAGGAACTCGATATCTTTCGTCAGCAGATCAGTCAACGGTCGGGCAATCCTACTAAAATCATGAATGAAGCGCCTGTAGAAACCGACGTGCCCCAGGAAAGACCGAAATTGCCGCAAGTTCGATGGTGGATTGAGCTTTTTAATGACATCCACCTTGGCCGGATCAACCTCCATGCCCCTGTTGGAGATGATATGACCAAGAACCATCCCTTGAGTCACCATGAAGTGACTCTTCTCCCAAGATAACACAAGGTGAACCTCAATGCATCGCTGAAGGACTCGGTCTAGGCAGTCAAGACAAGAATCAAATTTGTCGCTGTAGACCGAGAAATCACCCATGAAGACCTCCAAGCACTCCCCCACCATGTACGAAAAGATGGATAGCATACATCTCTGGAATGTCGCCGGAGCATTGCACAATCCAAATGGCATGCATCTGAAAGCATATGTCTCGAAGGGACAGGTGAAGGTGGTATTGTCCTGGTCCTCGGGCGCGATGGCCACCTGATTATATCCAGAGTACCCATCCAAGAAACAATAATGGCTCTTCCCTGCTAGCCTCTCAATAATCTGATCAATGAAGGGCAGGGGGAAATGATCCTTCTTGGTGGCCTAGTTTAATCGTCTGTAGTCCATACAGACCCACCAAGAAATGGGTACCCGGGTAGCGATCTCCTCTCCAGACTCACTGAAAACTGTAGTGATGCCCGTCTTCTTGGGCACCACATGCAATGGACTAACCCACTTGGAGTCGGAGATGGGGTAGATAAATCGGTGCTCCACCATTTCGAGATCACCTTCATGACATCCTCTCGAATATTTGGGTTCAGCCGCCGCTAGAACTCACGCGACGGCTTTGCCTCCTCCTTGAGATAGATATGGTGGGAGCACAAAGCCGGACTGATCCCCTGGAGATCGGCTACACTCCATCCTATCGCCTTGCGGTTCTTTTCAAGAACCCCCATCAGACAGGATTCTTGCTCTCCAGTCATATCAGATAATCACTGGGTACATCTCATGCTCACTTGCAAGGAACCTATACTTCAACGATGCCGGTAACAGCTTCAGCTCTGGACAAGTAGGTGCTGGCGGATCTGGCCCCTGAAAGGTCTGAGTGAACGCTGCCAAATCTGCATGGGAGAATGAGAACTCTCGCTCACAATCTGAATCTGGAGGAGGCTGCTCGGCTGGACTGTCTCTGCTCTACATGGAATCAACCTCCCCCCTAGTTGTAGGCTCAGTGGATGTCAGACACGGTATCAAATCATCGAACTCTGCCCAATCAATATCTGACTCCGAGGGATCTGTATCAGACTCACTAAACTCTGTCTCACGGTCGGAAACCGGCTCTGCTGCCTGAAAAGTATCCAGGACCAGGAATGCGCTCTCCAAGCTCTCCTCTACTGGCGTCTCTGCATCATCGAACTCTGAAGGTGAGAGGATGGCATGTGCGACTAGATCTACCCAAACTGCCTCGTCATCTATAATCACAAAGTCACAGTCCTTGTGGATGTCTCACCCTGCCTCTGTCATCTGCTCTGAATCAGAAGTCAGCTCTGAGCACGCTGAATCTCTGGCTCTAGTTTCCTCGACCGTCTCTATTTGTATACTCTCGACCTCGACGCGAAAGTACACCTACCCGCTTTCATGGTCGGACACTGCCTTGGCTGTGGCCAAGAAGGGGCGTCCTAAAATGATTGGGGTATCGGTTACAGATTCAGGGATCTCCATGTCCAACACAATGAAGTCCACGTGGAATTTCAGGCCCTGAATCGTGACAACAACGTCCTTCAGCAACCCCTTCGGCCTCTTGACAGATCGATCAGCAAACTGAAGGACCGTCCTGCTCTATCGGAGAGTGCCCAACTCGAAGCGGTCGAGAAGGGCTGCCGGAAGTAGGTTGATCGAAGAACCACTGTCTAATAGAGTGCAGTCGAACCTCTTCTCATGAATGTGGCATCTGACATACGGGGCTCCTGCGTCTGGCCTCTTGGCTGGCAGACGGTTCTGTATCGCGAAACATGTGGCACGAGTAAGCACATGGATCTCTAACTGGTGGTTCCTCCTCTTCCTCCTAATTGTGGTCCTGTCTATGAGTGATCTCTGGAGTAGAGGGATGTGCTCCAAGGCCTCCTGTAGAGTCAGCTGAATATGGAATCTATCTATCATCTGCTGGCTGAACTCTATCTGGTGATTCTTTTTCTGATTTTCTGTTTTCTTCCCCTTTGTCATGTGAAGTGCTCGTGGAAAGGGGATCACGTGGTCCTTCTCAAATGAAGGACTAGGAGAGGTCTTGGCATGCTCATGAACAACAGAATCCACACAAACATCATCAATCAACACATGTGGATCCAAAAATAATAAACCCTTTCCTTTATTTCCAGAAACGTCCTGAGATACATGTACAGACGGAAAGACAACCGAACTAGCAGAAGTAGAAATGATGGCCTCAGTACCACCCTCGGCATGTCGACTCGCGGCCTCAGTACCGCGCTCTGGCTCAGTAACTGTGGTGGCCTCAGTACCACCTCCTCTCTCTGTTGAAGCGACAACCTCAGTACCATCGGCTGGATCAACATCCATGGTGGCATCAGTACCACTGTCATCATCTCTCGTGGCCTCAGTACCGCGATCCTCCTTGCCTGGCGCCCTGGAAGTGGCATGGGGTCGTCGCTCAGACGAGGTGCCGCCTACTGGCATCCTACCGCTCCTAAGTGTAACAATATATATATATATATATGCACTATTTATTTTAATGAATTTTAATGCATTATTCTAGTTTTATTATTGCAATATATTTGAATAAAGAATTAAATTATTGAATAAAATATATTGGTATACAATACAATAGGGACCCATCAGCCAACTTTTGCATCTCAACTCCAAAATAAATGAAACAATCATCATTAAATAGATAATTAAGTTAAACGAACAATAAAGGTGAGTTTGGAAAAATTTTAATCTGTGTGGAGGAGATACACGTTTGGGAAGTTTTCTTTATAGCTTTTTATCGTGGTGGTTGATGAATCTCGTATTCATCTTGTTAAAATCAAATTATTAATCTCCTTACTTAAATCATTCAATAAAAATCACTAATAATTCATTGTTCTTAACTTGTATTATATTGTATAGATTATGCGTATAATTAACACTATATTTATTGTATTTAACTACTACTACCATATTCCTTGTTTTTATATCTTATTAACAACCCCAAAAAAATATGTTAATTAATTGTCTATAATTGTTTTGACCTTTAAAAGAGATAAAAAATACAAAAAATCTCAAAAAACAAAAGTGATGTATTTATCCCATTAAAAATACCCCCCAAAAATATACTTTTGTACAAATGGCCTTTGTTGGCTTTTTGTTAAACATGAAACTTGTATATCTCATCGAGATCTGCAACTTTCATGTTTTGACTTTTTCCTAGTTTTGCATCTAACTATTTCTTTTAGATTTATCTTTAGTTTTGTAGTTTCTGAATTTTCTAATTGGGCTACATGGTGCCCTCTGGGCCGCCCATGTGACAGCATCTCCTTGCGCCACCCGCCTTCTTCCAGAGCTGTTGAATCTATCTTCCCCACCTACATCTCCACCGCCCACCCCCCTTTCTCTCTTTGTCATCTGATCAGCCCCCTTGATCTGATCAAAGCCTTCCGTTTCTGCCCTCATCTCCATCGCTAGATCAAGCCCGCATCCGACGGTTTCCCTCTCTCTACATCACCTCTCCATTCCCAACCATCAGATCGAGCTTCTCCTTTCATCCCAATCGCTCGCCTCCACCCAATTTTTAGCCACACGATCAGATCCTAAGGATCTGACCACCACACATTCCCGCTCTCCTCACAACTGCCCAATCTACCTCCTAATCTACGGCTCTCATCTAGCCATGTCACATACGTCATCCCCGCCATTGGATGGGACCCTAACTCCCATCTAAACCGTTCCCTCGTGCTACTGCCTTAGCTTTAGGATCTGATCTAAGGATATGATCTGGACCCTTCATCCGTACCCTAATCTTAGCCATTGGATCCCCTGATCCAACGGCTAGGAGCTCATCACCTACCTCCAGCCTCCTCTATTCCCAGGTGTTACATCTCGCGAGCCACCCACACCCTTCCATTTTTAGCCCTCACCTCCAACCATCTCCCCGCTCCATAACGCCTCCACCGCGTAGCCGTTATCTTCATGAACCTCTCGTAACCTCCATCGTCCCTTGCCATCACTCCTCCTCATTTCTAAGACCGCTGCAAACATCCCCCTTGAAAACCTATAACTGAAACCTCCCTATAAAATGCCCTCCTCTACCACCTCCGTTCTTCATCCACCACTAAGGGATTGAATCCCAGCTTCCTCCCCCTCCGGTGATAATGGAGGGTGGCTGTCGAGGCGACGACGGCTTCAAGAACCATGGTGTGATCCATGGCATCAGTCATGTATGCTCCACCACCCCAACAGTATCCCAAGCTCTGTGCATGGCCGCGCACGTTGGGCGATGACCCCGAGCATCTTTTGATGCTCAGCACATGTATCTCCTCCACCAATTTTCTCTCCGATCAGGTTCCTCCCTCTTCGTTGATTTTTTTTCATCTTGTTTCTCAAATTATTTCCGTCTCCTACCATCACAATCACCCTCACTTAACCACCTCATGAGCTCCGCCGACCACTAATCACCTTCGCCCACAACTCCGATCACCTCCCCTCCTTTTCCATGGCCCGTCCCGCCTCACTCCATTTTCTTCGACAACATGTCAGAGGACCCATTTGAGCCTTCGCCTTCTCCACCCGATCAGGTTCTCGCCTCACTCCCACTTCGCTCTCACGCACTTCTCGAATGCATGCTTTGTCCATGTCTAACCCCTGCAAGATTCGAATGCTTCAATGACTAGAACACACACTTCATCTCCGATCTCGACCTCGTCTCCGGCAATACGACATCCACCTCCTCTCTTGAAGTCACATGGACCTCCACCTTATTTCCACCATCCTCCCCCACCTGTCAGCTTCTTTATCCAGTCTTTGGAGGATCGTGGGGAGCAAGGCAGTGTGCCAAGCCCATCATCGGAGCCCTGCCTTCTCTTGCGACATGCGGTGGAGCACAAAAAGCAGGCATTGTCCGATCCTCACGATCGAGCGATCCAGATAATGCCACGTTGTATGTACGAGCCTCACGCCTAACCTAAAGGCTCGGGCATCCCGAGCCAAGAGCCAAGCCTTCCTGAATGCGCCTAGGCTGCCTCCCAAACCTAGCGTCTACTGCACATGTGGGGCTGTGTAATTTGCATCGAAGACCCTGTAACTCTCTGATATTACAATTGGTCCCCAGGCACGTGTCTCACGTGCATGCCTGGGTATTTTATAGGGAGGACCTTGCCACTTTATAAAATTGCGAAAAGACCCCTCCGTGTAATGAAAAAATTACTATAGGCCCTTGTTAGTTTTGCTGAATTGCAAATAGGTCCCTCCAGGGACATATTTGTGATTATTTATCTTTTATTTCTACGTATTTTAGTGCAATTTTGCCCTCACATTGTTTCCTTCATATCTTGAGCATTTTAGATCCAAATTTCATGATTTTGGTGTTATTTTGAAGCTTTTTTAATTATCTACCTAATGACATTTTTGATTTCCTGGTCTAAAACTATATGAAATGTGATAAATTTTGATGACATATAGTGTCTCATGCTCTATAAATCCCTGCCATTGATAGATACTTGTTCTTAATTTCGACGCTCAATTTGACTCAAAATTTGAACCATAATCTGTGCTCATTAACTTAATGTTTTGTAGGGCACATTTGTATCTTTTGTCTTGCATGCATCACATCGTGCATATTTTATCTCTTATAATTGCATTGAAAAATAAAAAAATTGCATCTCTTTCACGCATCATTACTTGCATTGTTTTTCCTGTATTTTATTGTACATCTGCGTGAAGACCTAAAAATTTGAAAATAATCACACATAATTTAAATAGACAAAATCTGATAAATAGACGAAAAGGCTTGTGTTCTTGAGTTCGACCTTGGTAAACTTGCTATGTAAAATAATGTCCACATATTCAAAGGCGTGGTCTTTGTTGAACCAGATTTACCTCCTTTGATATGATAACACGAAAATATTAAAGAAGCAAATTTGAAGCTCAACAAATGGCGTCGTTACAGGGGATAAAACTCACCTATATTTATTTTTCAATTTTGGTTGAAATATTTTTGATGTGAATATTTTCAAATTTTCAAGTCTTTTCACCATGTTATTGATTATTATTCTTGATATTTTTCTAACTTTTTATTTTGTGGCAGAACCCATGGAAATCGAGGACACTTGAGACCCATAGAGGTGTATATTTGGGAGCTTTAGTTGAGAAGGCCATAAAAGAAAATCAAGGAGGATTTTGGAACTTTAGTATTGATGCATTCTGTTGTAAAAAAATATTGTAGCATGCACACATACATATGTACTTACCCCCCCCCCCCCTCTACACCATCTCTGTATATACACCTACACTCACACACAACTCGCTCCTACGCATCTACCACAAGGTACACACACCCCCTCATACATTCTCATCTGTAAAAATTCTCCCACTCACCCTCCTTCATCTCCAAGCAACCATTTGTATAATTCACCCTCTAACCCTAATAGCCACAGCCACCCCCAGCTCCTAATTCCATATCTTTTACTTAGGTTATATTCATCCTAAGTATAGGGGTAATCCAACTCATTCATCCATCCCTCCATCTATTTTCTTATATTTAGATGATTTTTAACCTAGGTATAGTGGGGACCCTCCTCCTCTGTTCCGATATATCACCCTATATTTAACCAGAGTTATGGCTTCATATCACTTGTGCTATGAGAACATAATAAAAATTAAGTATATGGGAGTATATAGTATAGTATTTTATATCTACTTTAGCCATAGCTCATATATTTTTTAAAATTTTTGAAAAATCTTTTTGGGATTGGTTTAAGTTGACTTATGAGCTGAGTTTTGTAAAAATACTTGTAAAAAACTTTTTAAATTTGAGGGATTATATTTTTGTAAATAAAATTATTCTTTTTTTTCAAAAAAACCCTTAATTTAAAAAATAAAATTTTTTTATGTACAGACTCTGACTACTAGGCTTAAAAATGAGTAGCTACTCTTTAGTGAGGGAACTTCGGTCTCCCTTAGCAGAGTGGGTGGTTTAGAGGACACTCTATATGGATCCATGCTCAAGTAACACAGGTCCGTTTAACGATTCGTTGTTACACCCATACTGTCTGGAAGTAGATGCAACTACTCATATGAGCTTGGACCAGTCGTTGTCTCTCAAAGGAATTAATTATTAAAAAATAAAATCCATAAAAATTATAAAAGATAAAAATCACAAAAATTCACTAACCGAGGAGTTGGTTTATTCCTGACACATTGACATTCCCTCAAGGCTTAAGGATTTGAAGACACTTAATTTATGAGATCTTGAGAGTCTGAGTTAACCAACCTTAGTCATTGGGTTTTAAACTTAATAATCCACACTTCCCTAGTTTGAAAGATTTGAGCGCTATATTGCACTCTTCATCTTTACCCTCTAAAGAATATGATCAATACATCACTTTCACAATTTCATGATTGATGAGATGAATTGAATTATCACTTAAGAAACTAGGATTGGTGATTTTGGTCTAGACCCGAACTAATGATGCTCGAGGATGGGATAAAGTTAATGAAGCCTTCAAGAAACCCAAGTGTTAGCAAAACCCTAGCCATTATGTGAACAAGTTCATATGCTATCGTTTGACATTTACCTATGTGCCAGGATGTGATGAAACTAAATAATCATTGATCAATGTGCGCCAACTTTTTGTAAAAGCAATAGAGCTAGCCAAAAAGAACAGAAAATAAAGAAATATATCAAACAAAACTCTAACATTACAAAGTCAAATTACAAAGAGCCATTTTTAAAGTGTCCACTTGGACCAAATGCTATTAGGACCAAGGAGTCAGGCTAGCATCATAAAAGGGATCTTCATCGTATAGTGATACAAGTCTGGGTGTTGAAGATATCTTAGATACTCAAAAGAGACACAACCCGGTGTACTTCCAGAAAAACAAGTGCAGCCGACTCCTAATTCTCTTGACAGATACATTGATCAACAAAATCAATATACAAGTGTTGAGTAATAAGGAATTAGAGAGGCCCCTTGTTCCAATGTGAAGGAGATTAAAATATACACAATCCTATACCCTCCATCAGTTGGCCGTCCGTCTACATTTTCAAGTCTGACGAACTAATGAGACGGTTGATTGAAGCAAGAATAGACTTATTCTCTAGTGTTGAGGATTAGGTCTAGAGGAGAGTCTCTTGGACTGTGACCTTGCGTGACATCTCGACTCGACTTTAATGAATGTAGTACACTAAAAGTCGTATCCTTGTATTATATGTACAAATAGAGAGTCTGATAAATATAGAAGTTGAATTACTTTTGAGTAAAGCATGGTTGAGCCCATAATTTTAGGAACACTTAAATTATGGGTTTTCGACGAATTGAGCCTTGAAATTTTCACATGCACTGTTATGAATTAATCTAACTCTTTTATTCTCTAAATGCCCGAGGATGATCATAGTTTAAGTATAGGGGTATGATGAATATCGTATTCATCTTGTTAAAATAAATTATTAATCTCTTTACTTAAATATATCAATAAAAATCATTGATAATTCATTGTTCTTAACCTGTATTATATTATATAGATTATGTGTATAATTAACACTATATTAATTGTATTTAATTACAACCATATTCCTTGTTTTTATATGTTATTAAAAATACATGAAAATTAGGTTAATTAATTATCTATAATTGTTTTGACCTTTAAAAGAGATAAAAATGCAAAAAAAACTCAAAAACCAAGAGTGGTGTTTTTATCCCATTAAAAAATACCCTCCAAAATATACTTTTGTACAAATGATCTCTTTTGGCTTTTTATCCAATATGAAACTTGTAGATCTCGCCTACAACTTTCATGTTTTGACTTTTTCCTAGTTTTTCCTCTAATTATTTCTTTTAGATTTATTTTTATTTTTGTAGTTTTTGAATTTTCTGATTGGGTCACGTGGCACCCTCTTGGCCGCCCATGTTGCCGCATCTCCTTGAGCCACCCTCCTTCTTCAAGAACCATTGGATCTATATTCCCCCCTTCATCTCCATCGTTCATCCCCCTTTCTCTCTCTGCCAATTGATCATCCCCCTTGATCTGATCAAAGCCTTCCATTTCCGCCCTCATATCCACCGCTAGATCAGGCCTGCATCCGACGATTTCCCTCGCTCTACGACACCTCTCCATTCCAACCATAAGATAAAGCTTCTACTTTCTTCCCAACTGCTTGCCTCTGCCCACATCCTAGCCATACGATCAGATCCTAAGGATCTGGTCACCACCCATTCCCACTCTCCTCACAGCCACCCGATCTCCCTCCTAATCTACAGCTCTCACATTGCCACATCACCGGCGTCATCCCCACCATTGGATGGGACCCTAACTCCCATCTAGACCATCCCCCCACGCTGTTGCCTTAGCTTTAGGATCAAATTTAAGGATCTGATATGGATCTCTCATCGCACCCTAATCATAGTCGTTGTATCCCTTGATCCATGGCAAGGATCTCATCACCTACCTACAACCTCCTCTATTACTAGGTGTTATGCCACATGAACCACCCGCACCCTTCCATTTTTAGCCCTCACCTCCAGCAATCTCCCCGCTCCATAACGCCTCTGCCGTGTAGCGGTTATCTCCACGAGCCTCACGTAACCCCCATCGTCCCTCGTCATCACTCCTCATTTCTACGGCCGTTGCAAACATCCCCCTCGAGAACCTATAACAGACACCTCTTCCTATAAAATGCCCTCCTCTGCCACCTCCGTTCTTCATCCACCACTAAGGGATTGAATCCTGGTTTCCTCCGCCCTCCAGTGATAGCAAAGGGCGACCGTTGACAAGATTTTTCGCGGTTTAAAATTGTGTTTTTATCAAGTCGTTGTGTTACCATGAATAATCAAGATCAAACAAATAAAGATACAACTACGAGCACAATCAAAGTACAACAAAAAATGTACGCGGCAAGTAGAGGTTCGAATCCACGGGGACTTAGCAAATTTGCATAATTTCTCTTTGATTTTCAAGAACAATTTGACTCTTAAGATGATTCAAAGGAGCTACTATTATATGTCAAGTCAAATGATATCAAAATGATATGAAGCACTTATAAAGTATTCCAAATATGATCTACTATTTTTAGAAATTTTCTGATTTCAACATGGCAATCTCAATGCTCAAAAGAAGTTTCTAGGGGCATAAATGTAAATGACTTAGAAACCATGGGTCGATTTGTAAAAGAAATGAAATGATATTTCATTAACTAATTAAGAAGGCTAATGGACATGGATGTAATTTTGACACAACAAACCAAAGATGATATTGCGGATGAAATAATATCTAAAAGAAACTTCACTTTGCTTCCAAAACCAAACTTAAGAGTATTGCAAATGTAATTTTGTAACGCTGGAAACAGAA